>CAUYUJ010014614.1:321597-350723 GCA_963575745.1 Prorocentrum cordatum
ACCACATATCGTCCGACATGCCCGTGCGGCCAGCGTCCTCATCCCTGGCGCAGTCGATGGTGACGCCCTTGCGCAGCGTCTGGCCCTGCGACAGCGTGGAGGTCAGGTAGGACGCGTGCGTCAGCGTGAATCCCGAGCGGCGCACAGTGTGCGCCCCCGAGCTCTGCCACGTGAACTCCTGCTCGCTGGGCCTGAACATGAGCAAGCTCCTCGCCCGCGCCTGGGCCTCGCCGTCGTCGTCAGCGCCCTCGGTGCCCTGCAGCAGCACCTCGGCGACCTCCTTGTAGATCGGGGACTCCTGGAAGCCGTGCACATGCAGCCAGATTCCCTGCGGTAGGAAGCGGGGGCGGAAGAGCTGGCCCGGCGCGCACTCCTCGTAGTCCCGCTCGTCGTCTGCGTGAAACTCGAAGGACACGATGGTGGCCCGTTGCTCCTGCACGAGCCCCAACTTCTTCTTCAGCTCCTCCTGCACGGCCGTGAACCGGACCTCCATGCCGACGTGTGCCGGTAAGACGCCGTGGATGTCCCCCGTCTTGTGCATGTTCGGGACGTTCAGGAGGCGCCGGCCTGCGTCTGGTTCGCCTTGAATCGTGCCGCACTCGTCTACGGCCTGCAGGAAAACGAAAGGGACGCCGAGGCGCCGCGCGTCGCGACGAGCAAGCGTGTTGATCCACCTCGCCAGCGTCTCCCAGTAGATGCCCGTGCCGTAGCCGAGCCGAAAGTTCTCGCGCTGGTGCCGAGGGTCCAGGACGCCGTGGTTGTCAGAGGCCAACGTCTTCTCCCAGGCAGACCAGACCTCTGGTGGGAAGCGCTTGCCCTCGCGCATGCAGCCCAAGAACGCGATCAGAGGGTCCCCCGGCTCGAAGCGCTTCGTGCCCTTCAGCTCGAAGACGCAGGGGATCTGAGAGAATACCCTGATGGCGTGCTGGATCTCCACCGTCGGCGGCTCCGCGTACTTGTACGACCCGTCGTCCAGGAGCTCGTTCACGTCCGTCAGGAGCCCGATGCTGCCGGTGGGCTTCAGCTGCAGGAAATCCCCGAGGTGCAACACGATGGGGACGCGGCCGAAGTGGTGGTGCGGCCTCTTGTAGGTGGACTCCTGCACGTCGTGCGTGTCACTGCGCCCGTGGCAGGCGCGGAGGTCCAGAGCGTTGTACAGAGCAGCTGCCACCATGCTCACCTCCTCGATGACCAGGACGCGGACGTGCTCCCACAACCACTGCAATCTCTTCTGCATGCTCCCCGGTCTCATCTTCGCGTTGATGTACTTCTGGACTCGCAGGGCACAGGCGTTGTGCAGCGTTCTGGCCTTCACCGTCTCCGTGGAGATGTTCTTCGCCTGCGCGTTCGAGAAGGCCACGACCATCATGGCGCCCTTGTCCTGCGCCGACGAGGGCCACAAATACTCCACCACTGGGAAGACGATCTTCTGCACCACGTGCGTCTTCCCCGAGCCGCCCTGGCCCAACAGGAGCAAGTGCGTCACTTCTCTCGCTCCAGGGCTTCTTCTGCACGTCGTCCTCCCAGGCGTCGTCGCAGGCCTTGGCGAACTTGGCGACGAAGAGCGTCTGGTCCCGCGTGAGTCTCTCGTTCTCCGGCAACCCAGCGACCAGGGCGGCGATGTACGCGCTGGGCGTTGAGTACACGCTGCTGGCAAAACTGGCCGCAGCGGGGTCGCCGCCCAGGCCGCCTGCGCCCGCGTCCTCGCCGTCCGGAGCGCCTGCATCTTCCTCGTCGCGATTGTCCTGGAGGCGTTCGTCGTGCAGGTTTCCCCAGGCGTGTCTCTCCTCGCGCGCCGCGGTCACCAGCGGTCGGTACCCGGCCGCGGGCGCGGGAGCAGTCGCGGCCTCCGTCGGCTCGGGCGCACCCGCGCCCTCGCGGGCCGCCTCGGACATGCACGGGAGCGCGAGGAGCTCCTTGGCCAACCTCGTGAGGCGCTTACGGTGCGCGAAGTTCAGCACGTCCGCCATGTCCTGCTCCCCGTCGATGCCCCACGTCGGGACCGGCTGGAAGTGTGCTCCGACACGCTTGGGAGGCGCGCCCGGGTGCTCCACGCCCTCGCCCGCCTCGGCGCCCTCGTCCTGACCGGCACCTCCACCGGTGGTCGCCTTGAGGTACGCGCTCTGCACTGCTGCGTCGCTCTGGTACTGCCGGGGTTTCTTCTCCTCGCGCGCCAGGGCGATTCCCTCGAGGTTGGGCGCCACCTGCATGGCTATCATGGAGACGTACTGGTGCACCGTCGCCCTGGGTTTCTCTCTGTCGGGGCAGTGGGCGGGGTCCAGCGAGTCGCCCTCCGCGTCCTTACCCTCCGCTCGCGCCTGGTGCAGCGCGAAGAATTCCTCCTGCACCTCCTGTGTCTCCCAGATCGAGGGCCACTCGTGCCGCGCGAGGAAGCGGGCCGCGGCGACGCGGGCCTCCGCGTCCGCCTGAGCCTCGTAGCGCGCCCAAGATCGCGTGAAACAGGTTGACCCGCGCACATTCATGTCACGGGGCGCGCCGGGGGCCTCCATCAGGGGCGCGAGCGCCCGCAGCATGCGCTCGTCCTCCGGCGTCTCCGAGTTCTCCACCTCCAACGGCCTCAGGAGCAACTGCTTGTACAAGCATGCTGTCTCGCAGTCTTTGTTCATCGTCGGCATGGTGAAGCCCTCGAAGAGGGGCACGCGGAGCTCGGGGGCCAGGCGCTGCTTGTGGGTCGCGTACAGCGCGTAGTGCGGCGCGAAGTCAAAGTCCAGGTGCTGCGCGCGGGTCTTGTCTCGCCACAGGCCGTCGGGCTTCTCGCAGCGGTAGACCCACATGGCGTACACCTGCAAACTCATGTGCTTGAGGACCGGGTCGTCGCCGCGGTGCAGCCAGTCGTCCAGAGTGCTCGTGGTCCTCACGATGCGGAAGCCGTCCCCCGTCTTCGGGGCCTCCTCGCTCTCGCAGCCCATGTCCTGCATGAACTTCGCCAGGAACGACACCACCTGGCGATGATCGGGCGCGTCGCGCGCCGCCTTGGTCGCGACGTCGTGCTCGTAGGCCGTCAGGATATCCGGGAAGCGCTGGCCTTCCGGGCTCACGTACACCGCCTGCCCGTCGTCGTCCTTTTCCTCGCGCCACCCCTCGAGAGTGCACGGGTCGACGCCGCGCCCGAGGTACTGCACCGGGGCGCGGCCCCCGTCCTGCTTGGCCTTGTGCCGGAGAGAGCGCCCGTACTCGCGTCGCCACGCCTCCGCCGCCAGGAAGACGCCCTTCTTGATGAAGATCGTCCAGCAGCGGTGGGACGCGTAGGTGAGGTGGCCGTAGAAGATCGGGAACAGCATCTCTGGCCCGCTCTTCCAGTAGCATCGGCGGTACGATGCGGACAGATTCTTCACCAGATCCAGCGTCTCCCCGAACTTGGACTTACCCCCGAGCGCTCTCCGGTCGGCGGCGGACAGAGTCTTCTCGGGGTCGTCTCCTCGCTGCTGCAGCTCCAGCTTCATCTTGTCCTGCTGCGCCTGTCGCTGCGCCTGCAGCCGCTCCAGGCCGCGCCGCATCTCCACGAGGACGCCCTCCATGCTGGGGCACTGCTTCGTCGTGTAGGAGTTGATGTAGAAGCCCGTGTTCAGGCCGTCGCTGAACGCTGCCTGGGCATCCAATTCCAGCTGGTCCGCGAAGGTGTCCGCGGCGTCCACGTCATCCGCGTCCTCGCCCTCCGCGCCCTCCGTCTGGCACTGCAGCATAATGTCGCGCCACTCCTCCGGCGAGCAGTCGTCCGTCCACGCGAGCGGCTTCTCCGGAACCTCTGGGCGGTTGACGTAAGCGTCGGCATCGCCCAGCTCGCACGTGCCCATGTACCCCAGCTTGGGTTGCGAGCCGACGTGCGGGAGCACCTCGCCCTCGTCCAACCACGCTTTGGGGTCGCTGACTCGTCGGAGGTCCTGCGCATCCAGGTTGAAGCGTCCAGCCGCGGCGCCGGCGTAGTTGGTAATGCACTCAGACGGGTGGAGCTGGAAGTGCAACAGACGACCCTGCATGCCGTGCGTCGAGGATCGCACCACGAACATGGCGTTCCGCAGAGGCTTCCCTCGCCTGCGCCTGCGCCAATCCACAAGCGTGACGATGTAGTAGAAGCCGTGGCGGCAGATCTTCGTGGTCTTGTTGCCCGAGTACTTGTAGCAGCTCTCTCCGCACACGTGCGCCATCGTCTCCTTGGCGAGCTCCCGGACGTCCCTCGAGAAGAGGCGCTCCCAGACCTCACGATTCTCTTCCGTTCCTGGCGGGGGCGGCGGCGGGGGCGGCGCCTCCTCGTCCGCGGCGAGCGTCGTCTGGCCGAGTCCTTGCTGCCCCGACTGAGCCGCGGGCGCGTCCGAGCAGACCGTTGGGACAACCCCGCGGGCCGCCGGCTCGCCCGCGCCGGTGTCTTGCTGCACGAGGCCGCGCCGCCGGTACGCGGGGCATTTCCCCACGGCGAAAGCATCGATGGGCATGCCGTATGAGGACGGCCGCGGCGGTGCCTTCTCCCCCGGCGCCAACTCGCGGCCTGTGGCGTCCCGCAACGGCAGATCGGGCCGGAGCCAGGAGTCCCGGTCCTCGGTCTCCAGGAAGGTCTCCTGGTCCTCGGTCAGCTCCGCGCCCGCCTGCTTCTCTTCGCGGAGCGCGTCCAGCTCGCTGCCCCCGTCGAAGCGCGACTGGTCTCGTTCGATGACAGAGAATGGCAGCGGGTCCACGCGCTGGTCGACGTGCCCGAAACGCCGCGGCAACACCTCTACGGAACTCTGGCAGGTGCTCTCCACGGCCATGACGCACGCCCTCATCCACTTGCCCAGGCGCTCTCGGAAAGCGGCAGGATGGCGTCGGAGCACGTGCACGAGCTGCCGCGTCGAGAGGGCGCACAACCACACCAGGATGTGCGGATGGAGCGATCCCCGACCTTGCGCCTCGATCTCTCCGCGGAAAGCTTGCACGGGCCCAAAGATCCCCGGGGCGGTCGAGGACGCCGCCACGCCGTCGGTGCACCAGTCCCAGGAGCAGCGTTTCCTGGGAGGAACGCCGCGCCGGCGGCCGCCCACGCACTCGGGGCGGACGCCGAGGACGTGGATGAAGAAGAGGCGCATGATGAGCTCGAAGCACACGGTCTGGCCGACCGGGTCCTGGGCGACGCGCCGCATCATGTCTCGGTACTTTGGGATGACGTCGCTGCGCAGGCCTGGAATGCTCCGGTCGTCGAGCGGGATCTCCTGGCCCTCCACCCTGACGAACAGTGGCTGCTTCGTGTCCGCTACGTTCGGGGTGGCGAAGATCAAGGGGCACCCGAAGAGCGCCATGTAGGCAACCCCCTCGTGGCGGCAGAGGCGCCGATGTCCGTCGGTGCCGACAACGTCCGCGACGGCCATCTGCATGATGTTCAGGGCGTCCCGAACCACGTTGGGCACGTTGGCGTTGCTTGCCAAAGCCGCCACGCCGCCGCCACCCGCGTGAGCGCGGGCGGCCGCCGCCAGGGCATCCGGCGTGAGGTGCTGCACTTTCTCGGCCCACTTCATGCCTCCGTTCTTCAGGAAGGCGAAGGCGGACTGGTGGCGCTCCGTCAAGAAGTGCAACGTGGCGAACATGTGCAACGACACCCAGTCCGCCGCGAACCGGTTGACCTCTGGATCGTCGTCGTTCTCCCGCACGCGGTACGGCTTCTCCTCGTCGGTGTCCAGAGTGTACTCCATCTCCTCCCGCATGCACAGGCACGTGATCCACTCGTGGGCGAGCAACTGCGGGTAGGTCCCCGTTCGTTTCGGGTCCAGGTGACCGGCGTCGCCGTAGCGCCACAGGCTCGGGCGCGCCTGCGTCCACACCTTCCAATCGAGCAGCGACAGGGGCGCCGTGCCGCGCGTCACCTCGAGGTTCGCCATGGTCGCCTCGGCCCCCCCCGCCTGTCGAGGCCTGACCGGTTCGCCCAGCGCGGCGCGCGCGAGGTCCTCCTGCAGCCGCAGCTCCCGCTCCGGGCGCGACAACCGAGCAGCGCGGTTTCGAACGGACTCGCAGAGCTGCAAGACTCGCTCCCTGCCCGCCTCGTCCAGCAGCGCGCTGCCTGACTCGATGGCGTGCTCTGTCTCCTTGGCCACGGAGCGCTGCGCTGTCGCGTCCAGCTCCTCCAGCTGCTTGATCAGCGCCGTCACCTCCAAGGCCCCCGCCGAGGCGGCCGCGCCCGGGATGTCCTCCTCGCTGAACGCGCTCACGTACCGGGATTCCTTGCACGCCTGAACGTCTGCGTCTTCCATATCCTGCGCCCCGGCCGCCGTGGCGTCGGCTGGTCCCGCGGCCACGACGGCGCCGGGCGAATCCTCCAACGGCACGGCCACGACGCTGTCCAACACCACCGGGGGCACCTCAGGAATCAGCGGGTTGGGGCACCACTGGGCAACCAGCGCCTCGTCGTAATCCTTGTCTTTGTAGACGACGTTCGTGGACTGCAGCGCTTGCGCCTGCGAGTCAAACTCTGCGCGGTTCACCTTGAGGCGCGCGATGCCCCGGACGGCGCGCCGGGCGGCGCCCTGCTGCCTGGCGGCGTCGCCAGCCAGACCCTCGCGGCGCCACTGTCCCGCTGCATTCTCCGAGCCGTCTGGCGGCTGCTCTTTCGCCGCGTCCTGCTTGGCTGCCAGGAAAGTCACCGCGAAGGCGTCCTTGATGGAAGCCGGAGGGAAACGCTCCATGGCCTCCTTGCACGACGCGTTCCCGAAGAGGATTGCGGAGCCCACCATGCCCGTCTGGTGGAAGAGGAAGTCCCACGTGGGCCCGTCGCCGCTGCGCTGCTTGTCGTAGCTCTCGGGGCGCAGCACCACCTTGGTCGTCACGACGCGGGCGAGTGCGAGGAGCATCTGGTGCGACAAGTTGGCATTGCGGAAGAGCGGGCCATTCCTGCCGAGCCACAAGTGGTTAGCGAAGGTGAACTTGCACATGCGCGAGTGGCGGGGAGAGAACGCGCACAGGCAATCCTCGCACACCGGGGCCCGCTCGTCGCCCAACGCCTGCGCATCCGTCACCCGCCGCTTGTGCACGAGGACAAGTTGGAATGTGTCCGTGTTCCCAATGCGCAGACGCACGGCGGAGGCGCGGAGCTCGGCCTCGGGGATGTCGGGCCAGTGCTTGTGGTAAACCTCCCAAGACAACAGCTTGGCCACGGCCTCGGGGTTCTTCATGAAGCAGTCCTTGCCTGCTAGGAACTCCAAGGAGAGGTCCTCGGACCAGTGCAGCCTGGCGCAGAAGACGCACGCACAGCGGGTCCGGGGCGCCCAGCGCTCATCTGCAGACAACCCCTCGGGAGTCTGAGCGAGCTCACGCATGCGCTCAGTCGGCTTCTCCCAGTCCACGGCGGCCCTGGCGTAGAACTCCGCATAATTGGCCACGATCGCGCGCCACTCCTCTCCCTTGACAACATAGGGCTTCAGCGACAGCGACGAGAAGAGAGCGTTGCGGTAGCGCTGGACGCCACCGTGCTCGTCGTCCACGTGCTTCTTCCAATCTTCGCGGAACGCGAAGTCTCGGCCCTGGCAGAGCCGGCACGGCTGGGGGCCCGACGGCTCGGCCCTCTGCGACCAGGTGCGGCATTTCACATCTGCGCTGGTGCGTCGCAGATCCCAGTTATCCACGTACCGCTTGAAAGGGTTGTCCGCGCTGTTCTCGGGGTCTGCCCGGGTGTGGTCTCTGTTGTCCGCGGCAGCTGAAGCGTTCCAGACGGCCCTGGCAGCTGGGTGCACTCCAGCAATGCCCCTTGGCTGACCGCTGCGGTTCCTACCAGTCTGGTCCTTTCCAGTCTCGTCTCTACCAGACTGGTCTCTGCCACTCCAGTCCCTGCCTGTCCGGCCTTGACCAGCCGCTGAGCCTGCAGCCTGTGGCAAGCCGCGGCTGCCGCTGCCCGATCCGGATGCTAAGCCAGCAGCGGCCCCTCCCGACGCCGCAGGCATCACTCGCGACAGCCTGGCAGCAGCCTCCAGAGCGTCGTCAGGCCCACGAGGGTCGCGCCGCTTCCCGCCCATCGGAATCGACCGTCTGGGCCTCGCGCGGGCCAGGAAGACCAAGTACGGATACGCGTCAGGCGGCTCAGGCAGCTCCGTCACGACGGCATCGTCGAGCTCGAACCAGCGCCCGCCCTTGTTGACGTAGGCGACGTAGTGGCCGCCGCGCATCCGCTGCAGAGGTGGTACGCCGCGCGCGGCGCGGTGCTGCGCGAAGGCCGCCACCTCGTCAGAAACGGCGTCTCCGTTGAGAATGCTGACGGGGAAGACAGTGTCCCGCCAGTCCGCCCGCGCGTCCACCGCGAACTGTCTGCCATCCTGTTCGTACATGCTCTCCACGCGGAGGACCACTGCCTCCGAAGCCTCACGGACGGCCTGCTCGCCCGTGAGGGACGCCTGGATCATGGCGGCCATGGGCACAGGCGGCGCATCGCGACCCACCTGGGCCTCCTCGGCCGCGCAGCAGTGCACCATGCCCTCGACGCTCGCGGCTGCGCCGTCCCCGCAGACGCGGCGCCGCACTCCTCCGAGGTCCGCGTGCTCGAGGACGCGCATCAGGCACTCCGCCGCGTCCTGTTGGCGACCGGACTCAAAGCCTGGCGGCTGCTGCAAGATCTGGCGGACAAGGGCCACCAACGGCGGGCGAATGTCGCCGGCCGTGGAAGCAGGGGAGCTGCGCGCACAGAACAAGTCCCGCAGGCGGTCCCCCATGTTGCTGGCGCCCGGCTGCATGCCCTCGATGTCTGCGCGGAAGGGGTGCGTGTGGTACAAGCACTGCACCACGGCATTGATGTAGCACGTGTTTGTCAGGTTGGGGAAGCCAGCGGCGCCCGCGCGGCCGTCTCGGGGCGCTGACGCGGCTGCCCCCAGCACGGCCGCTCTGGCGAACCGCATGCCAGGCTGAGCGAGCAGGCCGCGCATCTGCTGCTGCCGGTCGTCGTCGCGCAGCAGGGCGCGGAGGTGTTGCTCGCGAGTGCCTGGGTGATGCCACTCGGGGTACAGCCGCGCCTGCAGCCCGGCCAGGGCTCGCGCCGCGTCGGCCCGAGATTCCACCTGCGGTCCTTCCACGTCAACTCCTGCCGGCTTGAAAGTCCACCGCCAGGCGCTGCTGCTCGAGGGGATCACTGCGGCGGGGCACTCCACCTTCTCCACTGCGCCGAAGAGCTCTGGGCCAATAATGTGAGGCTGGTGCGCCAACAGAGCGTACTCGGCCGCCTGGAGCTCGCCGTGCTGGTGCAAATTCCACACGTAGTTCAGCTGTCGATACTTTGGCTTGTTCTCGCGCCATTGTGGGAGGTACTCTCCGTTGCCTAGGCGCAGAGCCTCATCGCGGACGTGCACGTACAGATCTTTCACAGCTTTCCGCGGCACTGCCGCCAGGAGGCGCTCCTCTTCCCGCGGGCGCAAGCGCGGCCGCTCGACGGGCCGCGAGGCACCTCTCGCGGGATTCCCTGGGCGAGCAAGCCTCACGGAATCGTCGACCAACGGGGACTCCCACGGGCTCTTGCGGCACGACCTTGCCAAGGCCTCCGCGGTGGCAGGCGTCAGGCCGCCGGTGGTCTGCGCGGGCGTCGCACCGAGCCCGTCGGCGAACAGGCGAGGCCTCTTCGCCGGGGTCTCTTCGACGCCGATGGGCGGCGTTGAAGCGGGAGACGCCTTGGCCGCTGCTGCAGCCGCCGGGCCGTGTCCAGCCGAGCAAGCCGTCGGGACAACCCCTCGAGCTGCCGGCGTCGACTGGCCAGGCCGTGACTCGCCCTGCAACGGCGCCGCGCAGGCAGCAGCCTCGCCACCCCTCTCGGCCAGGCGCCTCTGCTTTGCCGGCGGGGCGTCGTCGGGGCACGCCGACGCTGCCGGGCCGAGGGAGTCATTGACCAGGGCGTCCAGCTCCGACAGGGCAGCGGCAACTGTCGGATGATCAGATGCGACGCCCGCGTGCTTCACGTACCACTTGTAAATCCGCTGTTCCTCGAGCCCCGCCCTCTGCTGAAGCTTCGCCTTCAAGCCGATGCCGCCCCGTGCTCTCAGGGCCGTCAAATTGGCAGTCGCCCACCGACGATGCTCTGCGACGTCTGCGAGCAAGGCCGCCTCCGTCTTCTTGGGCGGCATGTTGAAATGTCGGGATATGCGGTTTGCAACGGCGAGTGAAGCACGCAGCGTTGGCAACAGGAAGCAAAGCCAATGCGGACTGAGCCTCAATCGCTACGGTGTCAGCTGGTCTCAGCTGGTCACCTCGGGGTATGGTGGTCTCAGCTGGTCTCTCCCGCTCCATCCTGCTTACCGCTGCTCTCAACTGCACTTTCATGCCTTTTGCCGCTCCGTGGTGGTTTCTGCTGGTCTCTGCTAATGCATCCTGCTCTCTCTTGGTCTCTGCTGCTCTCTGCTGCTGCATGTGAGTCTCTGCTGCTGATGCTATGCTGGTCTCAGTTCTTGTCTGCTGCTCTCCGGTGCTCTGTTGTGCTCTCTGCTGGCCACGGGTGGTCTCAGATTTTGGCTGCTACTGTCAGCTGCGCTGCTCCCTGCCGGCAGTGAGAGGCAGCGGATGGGCGCGATATTTTCGACGGCCCGGGCATCGCAGGCAATCCGGGATGGAGATCGACGACGGAGGCGAAAGCGGAAGGGAGAATGCTGGCGCGCAGGCCCTGTCATTTTTGAAGCGGTCGGTAGCTCCGCCGTCTGCCCCCGCCCGGACGGGCGCCGCGCGCAGGATGCCGTCAGGACAACCCGTCGGGCCTGCGGGAGAAAGCGCGAGGGCGGCGACAGAAGGGAGAGACAAAGTGCAAAATCAATACCGTCGGGACAACCCCTCAGGCGAGACCAGCGGCGATGGGCGCTGTGTCACGGGCGCCCTCGCGAGACGGCGCAGGGTCAGCCGAGTCAGCGCGAACTCGCGCCAGTGCCAGCGCGCGCCGTTGGGGCAACCCCGCGGGCGCGGCTGGGGCGGCGACAGAAGGGAGAGACAAAGTGTAAAATCAATACTCAATACCGTCGGGACAACCCCTCAGGCGAGACAAGCGGCGATGGGCACTGCGTCGCGGGCGCCCTCGCAAGACGGCGCAGCGTCAGCCGAGTCAGCGCGGGCTCGCGCCAGTGCCAGAGCGCGCCGTTGGGACATCCCCGCAGGCACGGCTGCGGCTCGCGCGCGAGCTCTCACTCCAGTCGGCGACGCGTCGCCAGGGATGATGGCGTTGACGCAGCGTCGGGGGGCGAGAAGGCGAGGTCCCGCATGCGCTTGAGCGGCGTGGCGTCGGGCGCGTGCGCGATGAGCGCCGGGCCGCCGGACCCCTGCGCGCTGGCCATGAGCTTGACCATGCTGGGCAAGAGCTCGGGGACCACGGCCTTGTGCGACAGCACATCGAACGTCCCGCGGCCGGAGCCCTTATCTGTCCGCAGCATGGCAGTCACGAGGTGCGCGTCGCCGTGCCCGGCCGTCAGGAGCCACTGCACGTCGCCGGCGACACCGGCCGTCTTAACGCAATACGTGTCTTCCTTTTCAGACTGGAACCCGCAGCGCGCGAGGCGCTGCACGCGCAGGCCGCGATTCTCTGCGTCGGGTGTGGCCACCGTCTCCGCTTCCGTGGGCCTCTGCATCACCAGCAACACGCGGACCGCCTGGACCTCCAGGTCACGGACGAGCAGCAAGCCGAGCGAGTCGTCCGAGCTGACGTCCGAGCACGCCGCGAACGGGCAGGCGCCGCCCGTCTTCACCGCCGGCGGCGCCGTCACCTCCGACCACGTCGACACGACGCCGTCGGGCGTCAGCGTCGGGACAATCCGCTTCACCTCGAGGTAGTTGACATTGGTGACATCGTTTGTCTTGAACACGCACCGCAGCGCCCACGGCGTCGCCCGAAACCGCAGCGCGCACGCGGCGAGCCTGGGCGTCCAGGGGCGTGCCCGAATCGCCGAGCACGTCGAGGGTGGACGCTGCGTCGTGGTACAGGACGGCGGAGCCTCCGCCGGCGTGGTCCGCGATGCCCAGCTTCAGGAGCCACCGCATCTCAGTTCCCGCTTCGGGGTGGCTGCCACACGTGTCCTGGTGGTCGGGAATCTTCTTCTTGCACTCTGCGCAGCTCTTGATCTGCCAGTCGCTGTCGGCGGAAGCACCTGCCACGCCCGTGACGGCGACGCAGTGGAGCTCGAAGACCCCAGGCAGGTCGCGCGTCTGGAAAGGCACGGGCACCGACATGAGGCCACTCACCGTGCTCGCCATGGCGGGCACCGTGTCGTAGTCCACGGCATGGTGCTGCTTGGTGAGGGACGTGGCCGCGTCGGCACCCTCGGAGATGTCAGTCGCGGCGCGAACAGTCTCCGCTTGAGCTGCAGGACAAGTCGTGACCTCCGTGGCCTCCGTGGCGAAGATCTCCCAGGACCCGTTGCGCTGCTTCACATTCACTTGCATCAGCGCGATCACGGAGCCGACGGGGAAGGCGGCCAGAGTCGCGGCATGGTCTCGCCAGAATGCGCAGCGGATGTCGTGGCGCCCCTGCTTGATCACCGCGTTGCAGACGCCTGCTCGGCCGTACTGGGTGTCGCGCTCCACGACGCCCGGCTGGTGAGACACGACGCCGACCGCGCACACCTGCGTTGTATCGGTCACTCTGCCCAAGCTGGCAATCTCCGCGAACGGGTGATGCAGGGGAACGTCCACCCACGGGCTTTCGGTGCACTCCTGGATGACCGTGTTGACTCCCAAGGGCGGCTTTACCCGCAAGAAGTACGACAGCCGAGAAGTGGAGTACTTCGGGGTCTGGTTCACGACGGTCCCGCCGGACACGCGGTAGACCCTGCCCAGCTCCATGGCGGCATGAACTTGGGCGGCGGCGTCTGCCCATCCGTCAAGGAACAGGACGTCGCCCACAGTGTCACCGCCGAGCATGTGCACTTCGATCTTCCTCCCCGGCTCTCTGTCCTTTCCAGCGCGTTTGCCCTTGGCCTTGCCCTTGCCCTTCCCATCCGCTTGGTTGCCCACTTCCACCGGGCCTCGCTTGATGACGACGCGCCCGAAGACGCACGTGGCGGGATCGCCGGAGAACTCTCGCGGAGACAGAGCGAGCTTGCTGTCCGCCATGGTCAGCGGCAACGCCGGACTGAGATGGAATGGGGGCGCTGGCCACAAGATGCTTGAGCCAAATGCGCTGCGGAAGCTCTGGCACGGGGTCGAGGCTGACAGGGGCCCCCAGCTCTCACTTTCCTGTCCCCTCCTTCTCGATCAGTCGAATAATATCGAGACGTGAGGCGCGCGGCTGCGCGTGCGTGCATACTCGAGACGGCACGAATGCACCAGATGATGATGATGATGACGCGCCATAAGGGGACGGTACTCCTGAGACACAAAGACTGAGATGCCACCAATACGCCAAACGCGTATGGTATAGAAGGGGGAAGCGGGCGAGGCGAGAAAGGAAGGGCAGAAAAAGAGAGAATCCCAACCCAAGATTGAAATCCATGGTACTGGACGAAATCTTGAATGTAAAATCACCTGTCCAGTTTTGATAGAGAACATGATTAAGTCCCATGACGCCCAGAGAAGTCGAGTCTAAAGCGAATCTGAAGCGAACCCGACTTAAATTGAACCAAGGATATTGAGTGAAAGAAAACCATACACATTGAATGAAGTGTAATCAGTGAGAGAAGAAACCAAGAGGTGAGTAGCACAATCACCTTGCTTGTCTTGAGTGAACCAGACATTGATGTGTAGAGAACTTTCGTTGAGTCCCTTGAATCACAGAGATTGAACCAATACTATTGAATGGATGAAGACCGTCCACTTGAGTGAACCAGATATGGGTATAAAGAAAACTAAAGTTGAGTCCCTTGAAGCCCAGAGAATAAAGGCAGTCTCCCGCTCAAGAAAAGCGCTGAAAGAAGCCTAGCCATTGAGTGTCACAACCACGCATTGAACCAGAAGATATGGAGGCATACAAAGAAAGAACTGAAAGGAAGCGAGTGATCCCAACCGAGTAGTCCCACTCCAGTTGAACCAGAATGTGCGGTGAAATTGAATTCAAGACTGCGAAACGTTGGATGCAGTGGGTGGTAGCGAAGGGTATTGACCCACAATCCGTGTAGGGGCGTGCAATGGTGAGAGATGAGAAGGATAGGGGACCTCCAAAGGCCGCAGGCCCAAGCACCGCGGACGCACAGAGGTAAGACTGAGTGGACCCTAAGAAAGGCGATTACGGGTACTTCCAGCGCCACTTTTCCACGAAGACGTTCCCATCCCACCAAGTGTCTGAAAGGTACCAAACCACTGGATGCGGCCAGCCTGATTCGGGATCGAACCAGGTGTCGTAGTACTCTGTGTACCACACTTTGGTGTAAATCTTTTCCTCATCGCAGTAGTTCCACATCCCTCCTGAACCTTGGAACCACTTAAGGCGCTTCCTGGATTCTAGCTTTGCTGGCAGGAATCGCTTGGTCATCCCTAGTTTGGATGTCTCAGCCGCTTTGTGCCCGAGTACCGCCTGGGTTTGAGGCAAAACGGCTACTGACCGACGGCCAATCTTTCCAAGGAATTCTCCGCGCCTTATCGTCGGGTCCCTTAGTGTTTACGTAGAGTCTGTTAAAACCGCTGTCCCGACACGCTTGGAAGAGTGGAATTTTGCACCAATCGTATGTAAGAACTGGACCACCAAGGTCCGATGGGACAAGGAAACGCGCTGGCAACTTTACCGCCCTTTGGAATAGCAACGTGGAGCAATGAGAGAGCACCTCAAGGTCCTGTTTGCTTAAGAAGCAGACTTTCCGTTTGGATCTGCAGATCTTCCCCTGGAAGTAAACATGAGGGTCAGACGCTTTGGAAAGTTGCATACCGAAATCTTGAGCCCTATACTGCAGAGAGCGGCATAGCAGGGAGCGAGAGAGAGCCCAGTAGCAGCGGACCGATGGAGACGGGATTGTTGCGAAGCCACGGTATCCCTGCGATCACGGAGACCAAGCGGGTCCCAGATAGAATCGCATAAGTGACATCGCCTGGTGTCAGCCAATCCCGAATGCGGGACAAAAGGAGAGAACTAAGTGGACTTGAAACAGACCAAAGTAAATTCCGTTGGGGAGATAAAACCCCGCTCCATTAATATTGGAGCCTGTTCTCTGAGGCTGCAATCAGGTATGAAACCCAGACCTCCGAAGATTTCGTCACGTTAAATTTGTGGACTTGCATTCCGTGGAACATTGCCACGGCAAACTTCCTAGTGTGAGGAGCGCATGGGCCGCGAAAGAGACGACGGTCTTTCCCCGTGCGAGCGAAAGACCCATGTTGGTCAGCAAACATCAGGACAGACCTAATGGCGCAGATAATGGGGGAGATTCCCTCGATGATGTGCCAGAACCGATCAGGCTCCACATATCCCACTCCCAAGCCCAGCTCCATCAGATCTCCGACGAGCTCTAACCACCTGGAGGTATCTGGCTCCCTATTCCACCGCTCGCGGACCATCCTCTGTACATCTGTAACACGGCCCGCAACTGAACGAAGCTCCTCCACCGACTTGTGCGATGCACTGGTAGGTTGTCTCCTTTGAAGGTACCTGGCCATTTGGCCCCAAATGTTCCACCAGATAGTGTAGATGAAATTCCCAGGGTCTGACCAACGGTTGTCGTAGAAAACAGCACCCTTGTACGACATTGTCTTAATCTGTACAAAAGACATGGAGCGTACGGCAATTCCCACGATTCCAATAAGGTCTTTGCAGGCCTTACTCGAGAAAAAGGCCTCAAAGAGATTCCAAAGCTGCCTTAGAGGTATTTCGAATTCGCGTCCCTTCTCATACATGTGAAGAGTGACACACCTCCGCGGGCAATACGACCCTGAGTTCGAGGGAACAATCTCGGAGCTTTCGATTGCCAATGCCCGCGGGCAAATTGAAGCCCATGCCTGAAATATGCAGCATATAAGCGAGTTTGAATTCCATGGCCTGACCACCCTTTGAGGAGCAAGCATGAGTAGGTTCCCCGAACTTGGAGAGAGGTCGGGGAAACGTGCAATGCAGATTGAACCAAAATGACTACAGAAAGCTATCATGCAGAACGGACCAATAGAGTGACCGAGACCAAGAGAGGGGTGATGGAGAAAGGAGATGCCCTTTATCGGAGTACAGGCAACAGTCCAAGTCCTGGCCCGCAAGGCGGAATTAACAATCCCAGGCCAAACTCACTGCACGGGAGAGAAGAAGGAAACCGACCACAATCTGAAGAACCAAATCAGTAGTGACGAGAAGAAAAGAAAAGAAGCAGCCTTAGCTCTGGTCAGGTGAACCGTGGACCAAATGCCCCGAGAGACCCCTGATGTTAAGTAATCCCAAATTGCCACGAATGCCCAGGACAAAGCAAAGAAATACACATACGAACCCCACTGTCCATTTAACTTCAATGACGAGCTGAACTAAGGATAAATCATACCCCATTTGAGGCAATCCCATCTGGGCTGCGGACAAGCAATAAAGGCTCCACTACTTTGGCCCTGACGGAAACTGAGACGAGAAGAACCTGATATCTTCCTCCAACGATAACTCTGGCG
The DNA here is from genome assembly GCA_963575745.1 of Prorocentrum cordatum. Classification (NCBI taxonomy): domain Eukaryota; class Dinophyceae; order Prorocentrales; family Prorocentraceae; genus Prorocentrum; species Prorocentrum cordatum. The sequence goes on from CAUYUJ010014614.1 coordinate 338,083, forward strand.
TCCCAATTGAACCACAATTGAACCAAAGGTCGCTGATAATCCCACGACAGGACAGTGAGTTCGTGTCATCAGAGCTGCTACGATCACATCAGGAATCGTGGCTTGCAGAGTAAGTGGCACCTAACAGTTGCACCGTTTCCTGTCTCCACCGTGATAAGGTCGCCGACGTCTTCGTACGAATCCTTGACGTAGAGGAGTGCCACTACACTGCTGCCTGCGAATATCTGAGATGTGTCGTGGAGCCTCTCCTTTTTGGGGCAGATCTCTGGACCGATGGATAATTCTTTGGTGTAGAACTTCGCGTTGAACAGGTGGATGTCCTTGGAACGAAACGTGTTAAGCCCAAAGTGATGTAAGATCTTTGTAACATCCCTGGTGGTGAGGTAGCCGTGCTCACCCAAAATTGGGATGCTTTCCGAGATCAGTGGGCCCTGATTATCTATGATAAAAGGGGTGAGCTCCCGAATAGTAAAGATTTGGACGTGCTCTCCGACCTTTGCCTTAACAGTGTTCAGGCCTGTGAGCTGGGGAACGAAGACCATGATATAGCGCCTTGAGCTGGTGTGGTCCGTGCCGCCCTTTGGGGCAAAAATTGGGCATCCCGAATGATCGTACTCTAGTTGTGACCTCAGAAGAGGGGGGCCCAACTTACTGATCCAGGGCTTCTTATCTTGTTCCCAGCTCTTTGGTGCCGGCTGTGATTTACGGTCGGGCGAATCGACTTCTGCTTCAGAGCCCGAGGAAGAACTCCTGGAACCTGGGGATTCTGACGAGCCAACTTCCCAAGTCGTGCCTCCCGCTGGCTTGACAGGCGTATTCCCACGATAGTCCTGTGTCTCAGGCAGAATATCGTCTGATTCGGGCTTTGACCCAGCCCCGCCTTCCTGCGGTGGTTTCTTGGACCCAATTGAGTACTGCATCTTCCTGGCAATCGGCGAACGACTCCGAGAGGCCGAAGTTCCCCTGCGCACGGGGGCAGGAGGTGGAGTGGGGAGGATCCTTGCATCGCGAGGGCCAGCGCTTGAGGATGCCTTGGCTTTGAGTTCCTGATTCTTGAATCCAACTGACCTAGCTTGATCCTCCCTCTTCTGTTCGAGCTTTTTCTGCAACTTGACTTTCATCTTGACTTCGCTTCCATCCTGACTTGACGAATGCGGCTTCGCTTCCATCTTGACTTGACGATTGCGGGCCCAACGATCTAAGGCGTGGCGGTCGAAACCAAAGAAAAGAGGAATGGTAGGCTGAATCTGGTTCCCAGACCGATCCAAATCCTGAGAGTATGGGGTGTCCGTGGTGAGGGAAAGAAGCCCCAGAGGGAACAGTGCGATACCGATGTGTGCCTGGCAACCCCAGACCGAGCCGATGGCTACTGAAGACGAAGATGGAGCGGTTGTCGAATCCAATCGAGCATTTCTTTGGCAAGGCCCAGACGGAACTTTTTGTCCCTAGAACCCTGCGGCGAAAATAAGGTGGTCCAGGCATCCTTGTCATACCTGAAAACGAAACCCCTGTGCGAACGTGAATGTGTACGACTGCCACCAGAGTGATCAAAGTAGCGATTCTGGGAAACCCAGTGCTTACAATATTGAAAGAGCCTCGACGAAAAATCTTCTGGATGTCTTTGCATGTGTGAAACCCAACTGATAGCAGAGTCTAGATGGAAAATGGCCCACGAGACTTCCTTGAACCCCTTGATTTTGCGGTTCCTGCGTAGATTGTATTGTTCTGGAGATTCCCCAGGGAGCCTTTTCAGTTTCAACATGATTCTGATACATTGGTTCTGTGCTTTGGTAATTAGGTCCGCCGTCGTCTTACAAGGAACCCAGGCAGCACCTCTGGATCTAATAATCCCACCCGCCATGCAGTTCAACTTAGCGAGACGTTTGGACATGGGGATATGACCGTTAATCAAGAATTTACTGTTAGCCCAAAAGGCTTTGTTGATCTGTGAGATGCCCCGCTTGACATCTTCGTGACAAGAACCATTAGCGGTGAGAACAGGGCCCAGAACCTTGGCTTCGGGTACAACAGACCACGTTTTCCCGAAGGGGTCGGACCACTTGTAGCCCTGAAAGTGGTATGGGTAAGCCGGGAGAATTTCCCGATCTTCTTTGAGCCTGAGCCTATGTTCGTTCCATAGCTCTGACTCAACTAGGGCCGTCAACGTAGCAAGGTCCTGTTCCGAGGAAGCCACCACAAAAATGTTATCTGACCAACTGAGGAGAGCAATCCTGAAGTCAAGTCTCAACTGTTCGCAGCGAATTGCGATTCCCAGAGAAGAGTGTGAGATTTTTTCCAAAGTGGCGGCGAAGCAATCTTCGACCGAGACGCGCGCAAGAATGCAAGCTGTCCCAGCTCCTTGCATCAGACCACGGTCTCTTTGGATAGCCCCAGTGTTCGAATCCATGAGAGAAATGGAAACTTGAGGATTCCTATGCAGCCTGATACAACCAACTGCTAAGAAGAAAGGTACTCCTCGTCCCAACAAGCTGCGTAAAACCAATCCGTAACGAATCTGATCGTGATGTGCTTTGATATCGGTAATCCCAACCATTCCTTTGTTAAAGTGATCTCTCCCATATTCTAAAATGTGATAGACGCTCGTGTGAAGTTCTTGCAATTGCCCACCTTTGCTCAGCCCGAAAATCAGGCCTTTGAGACCTTTGGAGTCAGTATATGAATCCAGCACTGGAATAATGGCCCTCGCAACATAGGCGTGCCCAATTTTGGCGATGGCGGGCTGAGGGATAACAACTCTGGTTTGAGAGGGTGTTCCAAAACCTTTGATCTTGTTGCCAAGGTGGCCCCCGAGTGTGACGTTGTTCCAGAACTCTGGGAATGCACCAGAGCACAACGAAGACGGCTCCCCCGAAAAGACGTTAGTATCCGAATCAGAAAACCATAATAACATGGTGGTGAGCGGGTCCGGCGGAAACCCTCGTGTCAGATGTCACTCGGCGGAATCGACAACCACGAGGGAGCGGAGACCTCGATTAAACGGGACAGGCAACGGATATGACAGTGGCGGGTGGGAGGGCGCGCAGGAGCCCCATTTGCTTTGCCGACTCAAGCACTGGATGCATTGGCGAGACACTCAGACCGTGAATACTGCCGTCGGGACAACCCCTCAGGCGAGAGACGTAGCAAAGGGGTCTATGCCGCCGGAAGAAAGACAGCGCGCTGTGCAGGTGGAGAAAAAAAGCGTCGGGACAACCCCTCGGCCGAGTAGCGACCTGCGAACAAGCGTTTCCAGATCACTCAATCTCCCGCCAGCAATGGCGAATCCCAGAGAGCCCCAGTGGGAAATCGCCGCAGTAATGCCAGACTCCCCAGTCAGTCTCTCCATCGGACCGATGCACCACCTTGTGCAGCATTGGCGCGAAGGCGTACTCCCTGGCGGCGGGCGTCACGGTGAGGTCCGCGAGAGCGCGGGCGCTGAACTCCACCTGTAGCAGCACGCGCTTCACCTTTGAGACAAAAGCGCCACTCCTCTGCTGCACTATGCGAGCGCGCTCCTTTGCCTGCGTCGGCGACGTGCGGAAACCAACGCACGGAGTGGACCCCATCAAACGCCGTGGAATCTGCGCCCCGTGCTCAACGGCGGGCTGGTCATCCTTATGCACAGCGACGAACAGAACGAGCACGGTGGTGTCACCCATCTCGAAAGGCATGGCGGGCGAGACGCAGGCGCACCGCGACTGCTTGCTGCTCTGGCAACGAGACCCACACGAATCTTCCCATTTGAGCCCATCACAACGGCGACGGAAACAAACCCATTTGAGCCCATCACAAGCCCATCACACCCCCAGTCTCCGCTGTTCTCTGTTGTTGCCTGTTGTTGTCTGCTGCTCTCTGCTACTCTCTGCTGCGCCCTGCAGGTCTTCGCTGTTGGTTGCTGCATTATGCCGCTCCCTGCTGCTCTGGGCTGTTACCCGGTGCCTGACGTCAAGATACCCCTGGGAGCTCCGGAGGCTCCCAGAAAACACAGAAACGATCGAAACTATCAAACAAGACCTCAACCACAACGGTGTCAGCTGGCCAGCTGCTGGCCTCAACTGGTCTGTCCTGGTCTCTCCCGCTCCCTCCTGCTTCCCGCTGCTCTCTACTGTTCCATGCTGTTGTCTGCTGCTCTCGGTTGATCTCAGCTGCTCTTTCATGCTCTTTGCCGCTCCGCGTTGGTTTTGCTGGCATTTGCTATTGTATCCGGCTCTCTCCTGGTCTCTGCTGCAGATGCCGTCAGGACAACCCATTGGGCCTGAGGCGTGAAGGAGCGGGGCAGCGAAACAGCGCATGGGTGGCGACGAGAGCGAGAGGATATACAAAAACGCATATGCCGTCGGGACAACCCCTCGGGCAAACGTTTGAAAGGCGAAGTCCACAAGCGGGCGGCAAGGGGGGAGGGGCAGCGAAGGCTCGGCGGCAATGCATTCAGCGAGCGCGCTGCCCGTCGGAACAACTCCTCGGGGCAGCAGCGCGCGAGCGCGCTCAAGACAGCCATCAACGCGCAACCTGCCGGAACAACTCCTCAAGGATGCAGCGGGCTGTCGCCGCGGAGGCAAGCCGTTGGGACAACCCCGCGGGCGCCCTCGCACGCGGCTGGCATGCGCCTCACTCGAGCTCGCCCAGGTAGCCGACGCCGTGCCGCTTCTCTCCCAGGTGTGATGTGTCTGGCCGCAAGGGCTCCACCAGCCAGCCCGCGTCGCTGCGGGGGCCCAGTGCCTGGCCCGCCACCCACCCCATCTGCGCCATCATGCGCGCACCGACATTATCGGGGAGCGGCGTGCTGAGCCCGGCCTCCCTCGCAACCATTTCTGCGTCGCGGCGGGCCGCCTGTGGTGCGCGGCGCTTCCCTGGCAGCTCCGTCAGCTCCGGCGCCTGTTCTCGTAGGAACTCTGCCACCTCTGCTGCGCCGTCCACGCCCTTGCTCGCCGCCCACGTCGCCCAATCCAAAGCCGTGTACCCCATGTTCTCCGACTTGGTGCGGGGGTCCAAGGCTTCCTCATTCACGTAGTACTGGACGCACGTCTTGCACCCCTCTGCGGCGGCCTGGTACATCCAGCACACTCGGCTGCCGCGCCGCTTCCTGTTGGGCGGATGGGACGCGCCGGGCATGCAGGGCGGCCGCGCGTCAGGTGGCAGGGAGGCCGCCGCGATGTGGCCGCTGCCGCCACCACTTGGGCAAGCGCCGCCGTCGCCGACGGCGCGCAGGCGTGTCCGGAGGAAGTCGGCGACGGCAGGTGCGCCGGCGACGCCGCGCGAGTGAGCGTGGATGGCAAAGTCGAGGGCCGTGAACTTCTGCGTGGCAGACAGGGCGCCGGGATCGACGTTCTCCACGTCGAGGAAGTGTTTCACGCAAGGGAGACACCCGTCGCTGGCGGCCTGAAACAACCAGTACTCCCGGTTGTCACGCCTCGCCTTGGACGGAGCGTGGGAAGCGCCGGGAGTGCACATTGCGACGAGAGGCAGGTCGGCGCGCGGCCGGAGCTGGGCGCTGGCGGAGGATTCCCAAACAGGACCGGAGTAACAAAGGATCTGCGGATCGCACTACATCGCCGATGCATCGGCGAAGTCGGGATGGAGGGAACCCGGCCCCGCATCCCGCCGCATCACTGATGCATCAGCGACGCGGCGTCCTGCGACCCTCCCTACTTCGACCCTATCTGGGAAGCCTGGAGCTGGGGCCAAAGGAGCTCTGGAATCGTGAGCCAGGAGGCCGGGTGAGGGGGTACGCCTGGGACGCCACGGCAGAGAGGCGAGGCAGACTCGTTGCTATATCTGCTCATTGCCAATCGGCCCTCCCAGGGCGCTCTCGGACCCTTTCCAGGTGCGCCGCCAGATTATCCCGAAGGGTCTCGAGGCTGTCTGAGAATGCAAAAGGGTTGTTTTACGTTGTTTGGGCTTCTCGTAGCAGCCGCGTCCTCGGCCACCTGGAAAAGCCTCGAGACTAATAATTCCGAAACGCGACAGAGAAACAGATGACTCTGACCCATGGGAGACCGCGGCCTCTGCCAACACGCACCGCGCTGTTCCCCCTCTCCACGAGCTCAGAGTTTTTTCGATGGGTCGCAAAGGAAACAGCGAGTGCCGCGCGCTTCACATGCCGCCCATCAGAACAACTCCTCAGGGCGATCGTCGGCGCGGCGCTCGCTGCGCACGCCGCCCATCAGAACAACTCCTCAGGGCGGTCGTCGGCGCGCGCTGCGGCCTACCTCGGCGGCAAGGCAGCCGCGCTCAGCGCGCCCAAATCGGACGTGTATACCGCGGCGACTGCGCCCACCAAGGCAGCCGTTTCCTCTTCGGTCACGTAGAAGCCCGCGGCCTGCGGTGACGAGAACCAATCGCAGCGGCGAGGGCGTTCGTCGGCCGCGGGCTCCATCCGATGCCCCGCGTGCCTCGCGGGCGCCGTTGACAGGCCCCGGCGGAGGTGCGCGTCGAAGATGGCCAGTCGCTCCTGCGGCGTCATCTGGAACCACCTCCCGCCCGCTGCCTTGGCCAAGCCCTTGGCGTGGCGACCAATGAACTCCCCCTCGCCCGCCGCGGTGAGCAGCCGAGGCTTCGGGTCGGCAATGCGCTCCCGGAATCCTGTCGCCTTCGCAAACTCGCCAAGGAAGACACGCACCAAGTGCGCCGCCGCCGAGAAGCTCTCTCTGTCGATGGCGTGGGGGGCCACGTCCGGCACCCAGACGTTTTCGCGCTGCCGGTCCAGCAAGGGCATCGACCTGTCGGTGACCTTGAGGCCGTGCAAGTAGAGCTGCGACACGTGGGCGATGTGCCGGCGCGACGCCTCAGACACCATTGGGGCGGGCGTTGGAGAGACCGGAGGCGTGTCGTGGTAGAAGTTCAGCGGCGGCTCGGGGAGCCTCGGCCTCTTCGGTGGGCCCTCTGAGAGCGAGGCGGCCAGTGCCTCGCGAACGGCCGGCGGCGGCGGCCCCGGCGGCCCCGCCGCTGCGGCCGCGGCGCCGTGCCTCTGCAGCGCAGGCGGCGGAGCGGGCTCAGGGGCAGCCGCTGGCGCGCCAGGGGCAGCCGACGCGGCGGATGGCGGCGCCTCGCCGGCGGTCCGCTGCGGCGACCCCGTGGCAGGCGCGGGCTCGGCGGCGATGCGCCTCCGGCCCGCCTCGGCCGCGGCTGCCGCAGCGGCAAGCCCCGGCGACGTGGGCGGCGGGGCGGGCTTGGGAGCAGCCACTGCCGACCGATGCGCTGCCGACCCGGCGATGGGCGGCGCCTCGCGGGCGGCCCGCCAGCGCCGCTGAAACGGCTCCGCGACGGGCGCGGGCTCGGCGGCGACGCGCGTCGGGCCCGCCTCGGACGCGGCTGCCGCAGCGGCGAGCATCGGCGACGCGGGCGGCGGGGCGGGCTCGGGAGCAGCCGCTGGCGACCCGTGTGCAGGTGACGCGGCGAAGGGCGGCGGTGCGTAAGCGGCCCGCTGCGGCGGCTCGGCGGCAGGGGCGGGCTTGGCGGCGACGCGCGTCGAGCCCGCCTCGGCCACTGCGGCCGCGGCGGCGGGTCTCTGCGACGGGGGCGGCGGGGCGAGTTCGGAAGCGGCTGCTGGCGCCCCGGGAACCAGCGACCCGGGGCCCCTGTGTGACGCCGCGGGAGGCGGCGGCCCTGCCGGCGGCAAGACGAGCTGCCGCTGCTCCCGCGACTCGTCGCCTGGCGGGCCCGCGGCCAGGGCGCCCCGCAGCTTGGCCAAGTCTCCCGGAGTCGGGAACCACGTGCAGCACGACCACCAGGCCTGAACTGCAAGGCCCGCGCGATGGATCTCATCCCGCCATTGCGCGGCAAAGCGCCCACCAGACTCGAAGAACCGCGCGCGCACGAGCTCCTTGATCACGCCGTTCTTGCCGGCAATTGCAGCTTTCATCCGCTGCCTCGCCGTCTTGTGCGGCGCCGGCTCGTGCCCTTGCCAGTCCACGAGGACGACTGCCGCGAGCTCTCCGAAACGGCCCATGGCACCGAGGTTGTCGAAGTGCCAGTCGGACGTCTCGTAGCAGAGCTCGTCGCCCGCGAGCCTCACCATCTCCTCGATGGTTTTGGCGATGAGAGCGCGTGCGTGGCGCGCGCTGGCAGCGTCCACAGGAATCTCGGCCAGGCTCGTCATCAGCTCGGTGAACGAGAAGCTCGCCCGCTGCATTAAGAGCACTTGGAAGGGCCAGCCGCCCACCTGGGCGTCGAAGCACCCGTGCAACGCAGGCGTCGGAAGCGCCGGATGCCTCAATGCCAGGTCGTACTCCTCCCGATTCGCGGCAGACCCCTGCTGACCTCCGTGAGAAGTCCCCAGCGCCAGGTGGATCTTCAGAACGAGCTCCCGCGACGCGCACACGTACGCGTCGCGCCACGCCCCGTGGTGCAGGAACTCGAAGGTCAACTCCTCTGTTGCTCCGGTGCCCCACGTGACTGCGGCGGTCAATTGCCCGGGCAAGCGGCCCCTGGGCGCCTTGAAGCCATCCTGCCTCGGAGCGCAAATAACCACCTTGCTGGCGAGAGACATGGCCGGCGGAAAGATCTGCCGTCGGGGCAACCCCTCAGGCGATCAGCGCAACAGCACCGCTCTCGCAAGGCAAAGTGTGAAACTCGAGCCAATGGTTTCCTGCGCGGTTGCGCAATGCGCGGGTTCCTGCTGGCCCCCGTGTTTTTGCTGACGCCCCCAGCTTTGAAAATGAGCTCTTCCCCTGGATTTGGTCTGGGCGGGGACGCGCGACGCGTTAGAGTGTCGAAGATGGCCCGAAACTGCTCTAAGATGGCACTGTATGGTCCCAGATGACATCCAAGATGGCACTGTGCTGCCCAGGTTAGAGCCATATGGTTTCGAAGATTCCTGGGACCTCCAAGAACGCCTCCGAACAAAAATCCCACCCGCACTCTAAGCGCAGGTGGTCCAGCGCGTTTCCTCTTTCAACCTCACTCTTCCCCTTCGGGGGGGGGGCCGTCACCCCTCGCCCCGCCCCCTCTCCTCGGGTCCGGTCGGGAGGGGCCGCGACCCGTGGGAGCGTCCAAGGTTGCCGAAGATGGCATTAACATGGCCACAGATGACTTCCGAGATGGCCCACAATGACTCAAGATGTTTTCAACGCACTCGAAGAACTTCCAAGTGCGCTCACCCACGGGCCCAAACGGCTTTGTTGCTCCCCCCACAGAAGAGCCACGGGAAGCCAAACGCTTTCACAAAGTGAATAAAATTAATGTTTGTGCGTTGTTTTACTTCTTCGCTTCTCATGGCCTCTCCCAAACTCAAGATAGCTCCAAGAGGGTTGTCTGCAGCGCTGGTCTGCCATGCTGCTGTGGCCTGCCTGAGTGAACAGACGTGCCCCTGCTGTCTACCGCGCTGGTCTGCCGCGTTGCTCTGATGTGCCGTGCTCGTCCGCCGTGCCCTGTCCTCTGCTGCGCTAGAGAGGACACGTTTTTACGGCGGAGACGCAAGTTCCCAGCAGGGGTCGGGGCCTCTGTTGGCTGGGGCCTATGGGCTGTGTCGAAGGGGCCTCAGTGGGCAGCGCAGCGGTCTCTGCCTGTCCTCCCTCGTGCTGCAATTCTCTCCTCAGTGGTCTTTACTGCCCGCTCTCTGTTGGTGTCTGTTGGTTCTGCCTGTACCTGCTGGTGTATGATGACCTCTGCCGCCGCATGCTGGTGTCTGTTCATCCTGCCAATATCTGCTGGTGCTTGAAGATCTCTGATTGGCCCAAGTGCGCGCCGCACGGGTATTTCTGGAGGCCCAAAGAGCAGTCCAAGCAGGGGTGGATGCCGACATGTCAAACATGTCCTGGGTCGTGAACAGCCAGATGCCGTTTGCAGTGCGGAGATGATGAGTTCGGACCACGTTTGCAAATGATGTACAATTGAAATCCCCTGACGGAGCAATGGAGACCACGAAAGTTCCCCGGAAAACCTAGCGGAGTTTTCCCGGACCACAGACCCGCCCCTAAAAAACGGACTTACTTCATCTCTTGGGACTCTTGTGAGAATGCCTGAAGCCACCTTCGGCGCGAAGCCGTTCCGGACTAGCCGAGAGGGTCCCCCCTTCCGGGAATAAAATGAATGCCGATGTTTCGTTCTGATGTTGTTCTCGCTGGGCGCAGAGCGGGGAAGAGAGCGGACGCCTCGGGCAGGGCCCTGCGAAAAACCTAAATGATCTCGCGCCAGAACGGTGTCGAGCCGTTCGACGGGCGATGGAGCTCAAACACCGGTCGGAGACCCTCGACTAGAGTTTTATACACGTGCACGCTCTGCTCGTAGATGTCGCCCCACAGCTCTGCGGCCTCGATGAAGCGCACGAAGAGAACCACTGAGGGCTGATGAGCAGCGTTGCGAGCCCGCAAATATACGTCCAAGGTTTTTTTCTCCTTCTCGGTCACGGCCGTTTCAAGCCTCTGAAACTTCGTGTCATTGCCCAGGAAGGCGGCCGTGCACTGCTTCACTGTATAGCACGGCTTCTCTGGCACCCGCAGCTCCACCTTCACCAAAGTCTTGCCCGCCCTACTCTTGAAAGGCTCCCCCGCGCTCAAGCGGCGCCCGTACTCAAAGTCGGACGCTTTCTTGTTCGCCGCCTGTCAGCGACGCGTAAAAATGGCCCCTAGCAACGCTGGCAACCTTTGGCGCGAGGCTGTCAAGGGGGCCGACGCGCACCAAGGGTTGCCCATGCTGCCTGGTGTCATTTACGCGTGCCCCATCCTGGACTGCGCGGTCGCCTGCTTCCGCCGGCGCCAGCAGCCGAGGCTTGCCCTTGCCGTCGGAGCTCTTGCCTCCTCCCTTGCCGTCGGGGCCCTTGTTGTTGGAGTCCTTGCCTTCCTTCTTGCCTTTCCCGTCAGCTCCGGACCCGGCTCTGCCCTTGGCGTCGCAGCTCTTGCCGTCGGCGCCGTTGCCGTCGAAGCCCTTGCCTCCCCCTTTGCCGTCGTCGCCCTTGCCGTCGGAGCCCTTGCTTTCCCCCTTGCCTTTCCCGTCGAGCCGGAACGCCACGAAGGGCGGGCTCCTGCTCCGCGGCATCCGCGCCGGCGCTAGCGGTGGCGCGGGCGCCGGCCGGGGCAACGCCCCGGGGGGCAAGGGCGCGCGCAGGGGCGGGGCCGGCGCCGCGGCGAGCACCGCCGCAACGCTGGCCTCGCGCGCATCGGCGCGCTGGGCTGCCCGGCGCTCCTTCTGCGCTCTTCCCATGCAGGGCAGAGAGGAGCGCCGGGCAGCCCAGTGGAGGAAGGACTCGAACCTTAAGGCGGACGCCGACATGAAACGCAGTATTCGGACCCCAGGACCCCGCCGCGAGGCGATACAGTGGGAGCTTCGCCATAAGAAGCCCTCCACAAAGAAGCCCAATCCTGGAACACAAGGCTTCCCATCGATTTGTGGTATGGGAGCCTACGGGAGCCTACGGGTATGGAGACAACTCGCCGCATGAACCATGACGGCCCTGTGGCCCTGACCCCGAGTCGATCGTTGAACCATGAACGATCGGGCGGCTCCCAAAGTGACCGATACTTCAACATTGAACGATCGAGAGCCACCGGCGGCGTTCAACCTTGAACGCCCTCGAAGGGGTCGCCGCCGCGCCAACGCCGCACGGACCTACCGTACTCCTCCTCCTCCTCCTCCTCCCCCCTCCTCCTCCCTCCTCCTCTTCCTCCTCCTCTTCCTCCTCCTCCTCGGTTTCCTCCTCCTCCTCCTCCTCCTCCTCGGTTTCCTCCTCCTCCTCCTCCTCCTCCTCCTCCTCCTCCTCCAGGGAAGGGCGGGGAGGGAAAGGCTGGAGAATCAACTTACCCAGCTGATGTTCCTGGCGTCTCCCGGCGCCCGAGGCGGCCATGCATCGAGGAAGGGGCCCCTCGCGGAGGACCCAAAGCCAGCTGCGCTCGGAGGAGAGGCGGCGGGACAGCGCTGGCCAGATCGGTTCTAGATCCGTGCCTGGACCCCTCCCAAGATCCAAACGCACTGGTTTTTCAGGAGGAGGAGGAGAGGAGGAGGAGAAGGAGCAGGAGGACGAGGAGGAGGAGGAGGAGGAGGAGGAGGAGGAGGAGGAGCACGAAGAGCACGAGGAGGAGGAGGAGGTCCAAACGCACTGGTTTTTCACGGTGCATCCAGCCGTGGCGACGAAGAGGCTCTTCGAAAGCCAGAAAAGGCAAAAAGGCTACCCTCGTCTCACCCCTCGCTACTCTGAGTGCATCTGATTTCGTACAGTGCGCGCGAGGACAGAAGAACATTCATGAAGAACACTAGCCCTTCCGCTGAGGAAACAGGATAACATTCGAGGGTGCCCTCCGCCAGGTGGCACAATTACATCCCCAAAAAGTGGAGAACATTAGCAACCCTCCCCCGAGCAAGGAAGATCTTAACCCTCGCGCCTCTGAATGTTTTTTTTTCACAACGTCGGTCCCCAGAGGTCTGGACCCCTTCCCTGGGACCGGATTTTCATCCTGAGTCGCTTTTGACGCTCCCGAGGCCCGGTGAGGGCCTCCAGAGGCCGAAAATTGCCGAAAACCTGCCGTCGTGATTTTGTCACACCGCGGGGATGTCAGGGAAGGTAAAAAGGCTACTCTTGTCTCACCCCTCCCTCCTCTGAACGCATCAAAGTTCGCATTCCCCCCCTTTCCTCCTCCTCCTCCTCCTCCTCCTCCCCCTCCTCCTCCTCCTCCTCCTCCTCCTCCTCCTCCTCCTCCTCCTCCTCGTCC
>CAUYUJ010014614.1:353323-389879 GCA_963575745.1 Prorocentrum cordatum
AGCCCAACCGGCACGACAGCTTGGCACCACTTGCAAAACGAAGCCAGGACGAGAACAGAATGTGGTACGGATAAATCGAGAATCTCTGAGATCCCGCGGATCTGGAGGCCGTCTCGGGCACCGCCACCTTCTCAGAGCGCTCCGGAACACTCTGAGAGCGTTCCGGAACGCTCTGGGACGGATTTATCCTCGTCCTAGCCCCGCCCGAATTCACGGTTGTGTTGGCCCGAGGTTGTAAGATCGGTAACGCGGCCTCCGGATTGGCCATCGTCGATGCCAAGGCAGTCTTCGATACCCTCACCCGCATTTCTGCTGGCGGACCAAAGCGGACCGACGAAATTCCATTGAGTTGGCGGTGATGCGTGCTTCTCTGAGCTCGGTCGGCTCTCAAGTCAGATGGATGCCGCACGCTGGTATGCCAGCTGATCCTTTGACGAAAGTAGATCCCTGCAAAGGCAAATTTGCCCTCACGATCTTTTGTGCCGACCTTCTCTTTCGGACAGTCAAGTGAACATTCCCTCAACGAGAGTTTGCAACGTATGTCTAGAGAAGCCAGTCGTCGAGCGTTGGAAGAGGCAGCTGCTAAGCAAGGAGGCGTAGAGCGGAGCCCGTGGAATGTCTGAGGAAGGGTCGGCAGCCCCTGAAAGGAGAGGATGCCGGGGAGGCCGAGGAGCTTGAGGGAGCCAATGGGGACAAGGAGGATTCAGCGGAGGGGGATGGCGCCGAGGGAGGGGGGTTCGAGGCCGCCTCTGCGGAGGGAGACGTGGATGGATCCCCGCGGGGGGGCAGAGATCGAGCCCCCGCGGGGCTGCTCCCAGAGGGGGAGGCGGAGGAGCGGATGGCAGGCAGCACGCCCGCGGGAGGAGGAACGCGAGGGGGAGGAGGATCGAGCATAGAGGATCGAGCATCGAGGAGGAGGAGGAGGAGGAGGAGGAGGAGGAGGAGGAGGAGGAGAAGCACGGAAGTGAGGCGCGCCGAGGGGGCAGAGGGGGAAGGAGGAGGCGGAGGATGAGCAGGAGCCGAGCGGGCGAGCGCCCGCAGACCCGCCCGCGCCGGCTCGTCTGGCCCAGGGGCGACATCCCCTCTGCCGCCTCCTCCTCCTCCTCCTCCTCCTCCTCCTCCTCCTCCTCCTCCCCCTCCTCCTGCTCCTCCTCCTCCTCCTCCTGGCAGGAGCTGGTCTCGAAGGCATGGAGCCCGCGAGCGTCTGGGCCGCTGTCCCCAGCTTCCTGGGGGGGCCTTCCTGGAGGTCTCGAGATTCTGGGGTCCCCGTCGTCCCTCGCGTCCCCGTCTCCCCTCTTCGGGGCGGAGCCCCGGGAGGGGTGCGGTTGATGTCCGCAGCCTCTGGCTGAGAGATCTCCTCTTGTGCCTGGAGGAAGAAGTCTCCCTCTCGCCCTTTCGATCCCTCCAATCCCGTGTCATCTACACTCAAAGACAGAGGAGTGGCAAGCTGTATCTGGCCAGCTGTTCCTGCACCACGCGGTATGCGCAAGCGGGGTCGGTGTCGCGGTGGTGGCACGGGAGGAGTGCGACGAGCGAGGCCCACGGGCCAGCGCGGTCGTGCACGTCCGCCCAGGCCATGGTTTAAGCGAGCAGATCGGTGATGAAACGCAGGCTCCAGCAGACCGTGACGTTATCTCTTGAAGCCCTCTTGGAGCGTCCTGGGGGCGTCTCAGGCCTTCAGGAAGCCGTCTTGGAGCGTCTTGGAGTTGTTGCGAGCCTCCCAGGGATGGTTCGCGGCATGTGCGAGCGACGTGTCGGCCTCCTGGGGGCGACTTGGCAACCGTCTTGGGGCCCTCATGGGCCGTCTTCCCTGCAACTCCACCGTTATACCTTCCGACCTCCGCGGAAGGTGTGTAAGAGATCATCGAAATTACTGGAAACTTTACGTAAGTCAAGGGAGCCCACACAGATCATATCGAAGAAGGGGGCTTTGGTGGTTCCAAGTTGAAGGTCTAAAGGCGGCTTAACATCGAATCTCACCACAGCATTTACCACTTGGGGCCTTGGTGGTCACCAGCTGTCATCTGCTGATCCGTCGTCAATCCAGCTCGATTCCCCGATCGTGATCCAGAGGATGGTGCGCTTTGAAGGGGGTGTCCCCAGCTCCCGTCTCAGGATCTGGCCTCGATCCGGCTCGATCCGGCTCGACCCACGGGAGGAGGGGGAGGAGGAGGAGGAGGAGGAGGAGGAGGAGGAGGAGGAGGAGGAGGAGGAGGAGGAGGAGGAGGAGGAGGAGGAGGAGGAGGAGGTGGAGGACGAGGAGGAGGAGGAGGAGGAGGAGGCGGAAGGAGGCCAGATCCGGAGCGTGCCCGCTCGAAGCTCGTGCGTCCCAGGTCCAGGCGACGGCGCGCCCCAAGACAGTCCCAGGTGCGTCCCCGCCGTGCCCGCTGTGGGAGGCCTGGAAATGGGCACCACCACCAAGACAGAGGGCTGCCTCCACAGGGGGGAGGTGGTCCCAGATTTCGGTGTTGGTGGTAATAGTTCGGCCACCTTGGAAGCCAGAATATTACCACCATCACCGAGATCGGGATCTTCTTCCCTCGGTGGAGGAACACCGCCGATCTTGGTGTTGGTGTCAACCTCTAGGCCTGCGACGCTGGAGAACTGTGCGTCCGAAGGACAGACCCGAGAAACCATGACTGCCAGCGTGGCGTCCTGGATCAGGGCAGGAGCATTGCGGAGCTCCCGTGGGGGCCCAGTCGAGGTGCTCCCGTGGATCGTGAGCAGGGGGGGCAGACCTCTGCAGCCTTCCTCTGGCCGCACATTGGCAAGGCGGCCCTGGTGAAAACACCAAGGAGCGACAAATCAAACGCATCTTACTCGAGAAGATGCTGCAATCCCACGCCACGGCTAACGTGGGCCGCCCGCGCGGCACGCTACATTGGCCACATTTGGGCCTCCTGGAGTGGGCCCCGAGTGAGGAGCCCCCCTCCTTGATCGATCTCCTCCAGATGGCCCCAAAATTGCCCCCGATGCTCCCAAGGGTGCCCCAAGACAGCCCCAAAAGGTGCCTAGGCGGCCCCAAGGGGCCACCACGATGTTCCCAAGATGCCCCCAAGAGGCTCCCAAGAGATCCCCAAGAGGTTCCAAAAGGCCCCCGGAGGCACCCAAGACGCTTCAAGAGGCCGCTGGGACTGCCAAGAGAACCCCCAAGAAGCTCCCGACAGAAGTCCGAAGAGACTCCAGGAGGCATCCAAGAGGCCTCTGACTTTTCTGCTCGCCCTCCTCCCCCTCCCCCTCCCCCTCCCCCCTCACCCTCCTCCTCCTCCCCTCCTCCTCCTCCTCCTCCCCTCCTCCTCCTCCTCCTCCTCCTCCTCCTCCTCCTCTCCTCCTCCTCATCTTCCTGCTCTTCCTCATCGGCCTGTTCCCCATCCTCCCCCCTTTTCCCTCCTCCGCCTCCTGCTCCTCCCTCTCCTGCTCCTCCTCCTCCTCCTCCTCCTCCTCCTCCTCCTCCTCCTCCTCCTCCTCCTCCTGCTCCTCCTCCTCCTCTCCTCCTCCTCCTCCTCCTCATCCATCCTCCCTCCTCCTCCTCCTCCTCCTCCTCCTCCTCCTCATCCTTCTCATCCTCCTCCTTGCAGCCCCCAAGAGGCCCCAAGCGTCTAGAAGATTCACCACTGACGACGACGACGACGCGCGAAAGAAACATGGTCGGGCGGGCGAGCGGGACACGGGATGCAACTGGCACTCGGAGATGGGACGGCATCCAGGATCGCCAGGTGTGTTTCAGGGCGTCTGGGGGGGGAGCTTTCGGGGGCCTCTTGAGGGCCTCCTGGGGCTTCCCGGGAGGCCTCTTGGAAACTTATTTGAGCCTCTCGGGGGCCTCTTGGGAGCCGCTTGGGGCCTCTTGAGGGCCTCAAGGGGCGGAAAGTTCGACATGTTGGTTCGTGTTCCCCCTCTGGGGTCTCTCTTGAAGCGTTCTTGGGGCCCCTTGGGCTGCCGTGGAGGCCTCTTGGTCCGTCTGGGGGGCCTCTTGGGCCGTCTCGGCGCTCTCTTAGGGGCCTCTGAAATCGTGTTGGGCCGACATCTGGAACTTCCGGGACCGTCTTGGAGCGTCGGGAAACCAAAAAAGCAGAAACGCGAAACTCCAGAAAAAAAACTATTGGAAAAACAATGATTGTTGCCTCTTGGGGCCCTCTTCGGGAGTGTTCTTGGAGACCCCTTGGGCCATGTTGGAAGCGTCTTGGGGCCGTCTGGAGGCCATCTTGGGCATGTTAGAACGATACTTCGGCGACTCTGTGCCCTCCTGGACCGTCTTGGAAGCCTCTTGGGGCCATTTTCATTTGTTTTGGGGCTGTCTGGGACCGTCTGGGAAGACCCCTGGCGGCCGGTCCTCCTATGCGCTGTCGGGGCCTGGTCCCAGGCCCCCCCGCCTCGTGCCCAGGGATATATAATAATAATAATAATAATAATGAAAATAAGAATATCAAGAATAATAATAATGATACTAATAAGAAAAATAATAATAATAATGGTGATAAGTATAATAATATTAATGAGCATAATGATTATAATCATAATGATAATAATAATAATAATAATTATTATTATGATAACAATAATAATGATAATAATAATAATAATAGTAATAATAATAAAAAAAAAATAATAATAATAAAAGAATAATAATAATAATATTAATAATAATAATAATAAAACAACAACAACACCACGAACAACAATCACACGAACGATAGAAATGATAATAATACTAATAATAATGACAATAATAAATAATAACAACAACAACAACAACAACAACAACAACAACAACAACAACAACAACAACAACAACAACAACAACAACACCAACAACAACAACAACAACAACAGCAGCAGCAGCAGCAGCAGCAACAACAACAACAGCAACAACAACGCAAGGACACTCTCTCAGGCCACCCCGGCGGGGCCCGTGGGAGTGTCCTCGCCCCCGGGGCGAGCGCACTGCCCCAGGCCACACGTTGCAGTTGTTGCCCTGGGGGGGGAGCAACGCGCAACACCTCTGTCATACGCTAACGTAAATCTATACGTGTTTCCGAATCTCCGTTGGCTCCCTTACTGTTCCCCACGCACTCCTGTGTCCGAAAACCGACCACGCGCCAGCGAGGCCAGCTCCTCCTCCTGTTAGGACTCCTATGGAATCGTGCAGGACCCTGTAAGGATCCTATAGGATCCCGATAGGACTCCTATGGAATCGTGCAGGACCCTGTAAGGATCCTATGGGATCCCCATAGGGTCCCTATGGAATCGTGCAAGACCCTGTAAGAATCCTATAGGATCCCTCTAGAGTTCCGATGGGATCCTGTTGGACCTTGTAAGGATCCTATGGGATCCCTGTAGGGTTCCTATGGAATCGTGCAGGACCCTGTAAGGTTCCTATGGGATCCCCATCGGGTTTCTATGGAATCGTGCAGGACCCTGTAAGGATCCTATAGGACCGCTATAGGGTTCCGATGGGATCCTGTTGGACCTTGTAAGGATCCTATAGGATCCCTATAGGGTCCCTGTGGAATCGTGCAGGACCCTGTAGGATTCCTATAGGATTCCTATAGGTTTTCTATGCGATCCTGTTGGACCCTGTAAGGATCCTATAGGGTCCCTGTAGGGTCCCTGTGGAATCGTGCAGGACCCGGTAAGGATCCTATAGGATCCCTCTAGGGTTCCTATGGAATCGTGCAGGACCCGGTAAGAATCCTATAGGATCCCTCTAGGGTTCCTATGGAACCGTGCAGGACCTTGTAAGGATCCTATAGGATCCCTATAGGGTTCCTATGGAATCATGCAGGACCCTGTACGGATCATATAGGACCGCTATAGGGTTCCGATGGGATCCTGTTGGACCTTGTAAGGATCCTATAGGATCCCTCAAGGGTTCCTATGGAATCGTGCAGGACCCTGTAGGGATCCTATAGGACTCCGAAATCAAACTTCGGTGGAGCTGCCTGTGGGGCCAGGGCCACGATCCTCAAGAGGTGTGTGCCGAAATGAAACCTCGGTGGAGGCCCCTGTGGGGCCAGGGCTACGGTCCGTGAGAGGGGTGCGCCGAAATCAAGCTTCGGTGGAGCTCCCTGTGGGACCAAGGCCACGATCCTCGAAAGGGGTGTGCCGAAGTGAAGCCTCGGTGGAGCTGCCTGTGGGGCCAGGGCCACGATCCATGAGAGGGATGCGCCGAAATCCACCTTCGGTGGAGCTCCGTGGGGCCAGAGCTACGATCCTCGAGAGGGGTGTGCCGAAATGGAGCCTCGGTGGAGCTGTCTGTGGGGCCAGGGCCACGATCCGTGAGAGGGGTGCGCCGAAACCAAGCTTCGGTGGAGTTCCCTGTGGGGCCAGGGCCACGATCCTCGTGTTGGGGGGTGCGAAAGTGAAGCATCGGTGGAACCCCCTGTGGGGCCAGGGCCACGATCCGTGAGAGGGGTGCGCCGAAATCAAACTTCGGTGGAGCTGCCTGTGGGGCCAGGGCCACGATCCTCGAGAGGAGTGTGCCGAAGTGAAGCCTCGGTGGGGCCCTCTGTAGGGCAAGAGCTACCATCATCGAGAGGGCTGTGCCGAAATCAAGTTTCGGTGGAGCTCCCTGTGGGGCCAGGGCCACGATCCTCGAGAGGGGTGTGCCGAAATCAAAACTCGGTGGAGCTCCCTGTGGGGCCAGGGCCACGATCCGTGAGAGGGGTGCGCCGAAATCAAACTTCGGTGGAGTTCCCTGTGGGACCAGGGCCGCGATCCTCGAGAGGGGTGTGCCGAAGTGAAGCCTCGGTGGAGGCCCCTGTGGGGCCAGGGCCACGATCCGTGAGAGGGCTTGCGCCGAAATCCACATTCGGTGGAGCTCCCTGTGGGGCCAGAGCTACGATCCTCGAGAGGGGTGTGCCGAAATCAAAACTCGGTGGAGCTCCCTGTGGGGCCAGGGCCACGATCCGTGAGAGGGGTGCGCCGAAATCAAATTTCGGTGGAGCTCCCTGTTGAGCCAGGGCCACGATCCTCGAGAGGGGTGAGCCGACATCGAGCCTCGATGGAGCTCCCTGTGGGGCCAGGGCCACGATCCGTGAGAGGGGTGCGCCGAAATCAAGCCTCG
Source organism: Prorocentrum cordatum (assembly GCA_963575745.1). Classification (NCBI taxonomy): domain Eukaryota; class Dinophyceae; order Prorocentrales; family Prorocentraceae; genus Prorocentrum; species Prorocentrum cordatum. The sequence continues at coordinate 360,387 of CAUYUJ010014614.1, forward strand.
GTGGAGCTCCCTGTGGGGCCAGGGCTACGATCCTCGAGAGGGGTGTGCCGAAATGAAGCCTCGGTGGGGTTCCCTGTGGGGCCAGGGCCACGATCCGTGAGAGGGGTGCGCCGAAATCAAATTTCGGTGGAGCTCCCTGTGGGACCAAGGCCACGATCCTCGAGAGGGGTGTGCCGAAGTGCAGCCTCTGTGGAGCCCCTTGTAGGGCCAGAGCTACGATCCTCGAGAGGGGTGTGCCAAAATGAAGCCTCGTTGGAGCTCCCTGTTGAGCCAGGGCCACGATCCTCGAGAGGGGTGTACCGAAATGAAGCCTCGGTGGAGCTCCCTGTGGGGCCAGGGCCACGATCCGTGAGAGGGGTGCGCCGAAACAAAGCTTCGGTGGAGCTCCCTGTGGGGCCAGGGCCACGATCCTCAAGAGGAATGTGCCGAAGTCGAGCCTCGGTGGAGCTCCCTGTGGGGCCAAGGCCACGATCCTCGAGAGGGGTGCGCCGAAATGGAGCCTCGGTGGAGCTCCCTTTTGGGCCAGGGCCACGATCCGTGAGAGGGGTGCGCCGAAATCAAACTTCGGTGGAGCTCCCTGTTGAGCCAGGGCCACGATCCTCGAGAGGGGTGTACCGAAATGAAGCCTCGGTGGAGCTGTCTGTGGGGCCAGGGCCACGATCCGTGAGAGGGGTGCGCCGAAACCAAGCTTCGGTGGAGCTCCCTGAGCCACGATCCTCGAGAGAGGTGTGCCGAAATCAAAACTCGGTGGAGCTCCCTGTGGGGCCAGGGCCACGATCCGTGAGAGGGGTGCGCCCTTTGGGGCCTGTATGGGGCTCCGCAGCAGTCCCGAAAGGACCTGCCGAGCAACGCCGCCGGGCCCTGCAGACCCCCGCAGCGGCCTGGCGAGGCCTCGTGGCGTTGCTCGGACCAGGGGCCCTGCAGGGCCCGTGCGTGGCCCCGTGGTGTTGCTCGGGGGGGGTCGAGCAACGGGCCTCCAGTAGTGTCCTCGCGAACAACGACAACAACAGCAACAACTGCAACAATAATAATATCCGTAGCAATATCCATAATAATAAAAATAGTAATAACAAGGATAATAATAATGACGATGATGCAAACAATAAGAAATAAACATATGTGTATCCATACATGTGTTTCTCTCTTTCTCTCTCTCTCTCTCGCTCCCTCTTGGAGAGAGAAGGACGAGAGACGAGAGGTGATGGAGGATGGGGGGAAGGGAGGAAAAAGGACGGAGAAGGGAGGAAGGGGAGGAGGAGCAAGGGGGAGAGAGCGAGGAGGCGCAGACCGATGCGACGCCAGCCAGAGGAAAGCCTCGAGCTGGTAGTCCAGAGGTAGAGAGAAGAGAAGAAACATGGAGGAAGAGGGACAAGAATGAGGAGGAGATGGAGTCGGAGTCAGATGCTGGGCAGAGGAAACGAGTGTTGCGAGCATTGCTTCTGGTTCCCGTTGCCTCCGCGGCGGCAGAGACAGCTCTGCACTGGCAGGTCCGAAGCTGCGAGGGACCGTCAGCCCCCGAAACGGGCGACATTCACGAGAACAGCGACGACGACGACAACGACGACGGCGGCCGCGACGGCGGCGGCGGACACGACGACGGAAGCAGCGACGACAGCGAAAACAGATGACCACGACGACGACGACGACCACGACGACGACGATGACGACGACGATGACGACGACGACGACGATGACGACGACGACGATGACCACGGTAACGACGAGAGCGACGAGAGCGACGAGAGCGACGAGAGCGACGACTACGACAACGACGACGCCGACGACGACAACGATGACGGACGACGGACGACGACGACGACGACGACGACGAACACGACAACAACGACGACGACGACGACAACGGACGACGACGACGACGACGACGACGACGACGACGACGACGACGACGACGACGACGACGACGACGACGACGACTACCACGACGACGACGGCGACGGCGACGGCGACGACGACGACGACGACGACGACGGCGACGGCGGCGGCAGCGGCGGCGGTGGCGGAGAAGACGCCGACGACGACGACGACGACGACGACGACGACGACGACGACGACGACGACGACGACGGCGGCGGCGGCGGCGGCGGCGGCGGCGGCGGCGACGACGACAACGACGACGGCACCACCCCGGCACCACCACTGTGCCGCGAGCGGTGGCGGCGAGGCCGACGCCTCGGTGAGTCCCATGCGGGCCGCGGCGGCCGGGGCGGCGAGGGTGCGGCTGGGCGCGGGGGCAGGCGAGCGGCGCGGGCACAGCTGGGCTCTGGTCCTTCTTGTCATCCTCCCTCGCCCTCTTCCTCCCCAGTCTGGTCCTCCTCCCCCTCCTCTTCCTCTTCCGCCTCCTCTTCCTCCTCCTTCTCCTCCTCCTCCCCCTCCTCCTGCACCCCCTCCTCCTCGCCCCCCTCTTCCTCCGACTCCTCCTCCTCCTCCTCTTCCTCCTCCTCCTCCTCGTCCCGCCCCCGTCTCGCTTGCCTCCCCCTCCTTCTCCTCCTCTTCCTCCTCCTCCTCCTCCTCCTCCTCCCCCTCCTCCTCCTCCTCCTCCGCTTCCTCCTCGTCCTCGTCTTCCTCCTCTACGTCCTCCTCCGTCTCGTCCGCCTCCTGTCTTCTCCATCCATCCCTCGTCCCTGCAGATAAACTCCTCCGAATTGCACCGCGGGTCGTGACTTCAGGGCAGGCCGGGCGCTGCGCCCGAGACCTCCTCACAATTCATAGCCTCGAAGCTTGAAGCTTCCAAAAAGTACAAGACTGGAGCACACGTCGTTGTCAAAATTGGGCCACCTGGGCGCCATGAACACTCTTCCAAACAAAGGAAACAACCGTTCCACGGATGGAACACAGGTCGTGGTCAAACTTAAATTCACGCCTTAGCGGCACACGCACACGTGTGCAAAAAACAGCAGGATGCAAGAATGGATGGAGGTCTCTTTCAAACTTGGGTTCCCGCTTGAGATTTCTGCTAATCCTCCCGTAGCACCCCGCAAGTGCGGATAAGAGTGAGGGGGCGGGCGCGGGCGACGCGGGCGTCGTCGAGCTGGCGGACCTCGTGGCCCCCACCTTCCCTGTCGATGGCGTTTTCCTCCTCCTCCTCCTCCTCCTCCTCTTCGTCGTCGTCCTCGTCCTCATCGTCATCGTCATCCTCCTCCTCCACCTCGTCCTCCTCCTCCTCTTCCTCTTCTTCCTCGTCCTCCCTCTCCCCCCCTCGTCCTTCCATTATCGTCCTCCCCCTCATCGGCCTCCAGCATCGTCCTCCCATTGTCGTCCATCATCATCCTCCTTCCCCTCCTCCCCCTCCTCCCCCTCCTCGTCCTCCTCCTCCCCTCCTCCCCCTCCTCCCCCTCTTCGTCCTCCTGCTCCTCCTCCTCCTCTTTCTCCACATTCTCCTTACATCCTCTCTTCTTCCGCGTCCTCCTCGTCCCCTGTTTACTCCTCCTGCCCCCCTCCGCCCTTCCCAAGATAACGGCAACGCAATAATTTTGTTCCACTTAGTGCTCCCCGACTTCTCTGATCAAGGCAACTCGCCAGGGCAAAGTTGCTGGACGGGCTGGTGTGGATGCGCGGGGCTTGAAGAGGTCGTTGCGGGCTCAGACGGCATGCAAAAATCCGCCGCCGCGCTTGTGCGGCATTGGTTTGTTCAGTGAACGTGGTTTGGGTCTTGCGTGGGTCGCGGGCTCTCCACCTCCACCTGGAAAGAATGCAAAAGCAGCACGCCGCGCAGGCGCCGAAAAAAATGTTTGTGCACTGAACGTGGTTTGGGTCGCGGGTTGGCCGCGGGTTCTCCACCGGGAACGAATGCAAAAGATGCCCGCCGCAGGCGCAAAACATATTTGCTTGTACCCGGAACGTGGTCGCGGGTGGGCCGCGGGCTCTCCACTTGCCTGAAATGAATGCAAAAGATGCCCGCCGCAGGCGCCGAAAAATGTGGCTTGTACCCTGAACGTGGTTTGGGTCGCGGGTTGGTGGCGAGTTGGTCGCGGGGTGGGTTTCGGGCTCTCCACCTGGAGGGAATGCAAAAAAAAACCGTCGCAGGAGCCGAAAATGGTGGTGTGTACCTTGAACGTGGTTTGGGTCGCGAGTTGGTCGCGGGGTGGGTCGCGGGGTGGGTCGCGGGGAGGGTCGCGGGGAGGGTCGCGGGGTGGGTCGCGGGGTGGGTCGCGGTGCGGGTCGCGGGGTGGGTCGCGGGTGGGTCGCGGGTGGGTCGCGGGGTGGGTCGCGGGGTGAGTCGCGGGTGGGTCGCGGGGCGGATTGCGGGTGGGACGACGACCACAAACAACGACAACAATAAACAACAAACAACAACAAGAATCCGTACCGCGGAATCCCACATCAGCCACGCACCCAAGGACAGTGAACGACCGTTCGGCCCCCTCAATCTGACTACTCGAGTGCATTCTGCGGCCGCCCGGTAAATGAATAGGACACGCGCCCCTGGCTACTACAACGCGCGTGCGGATGGCCTCTGCCGCGCTGCGACATGAAAAGTGTCTGCTCGTTTTTCTCCCCCATCCTCGTCCTCGTCCTTGTCCTCGTCCTCCTCCTCCTCCTCCTCCTCCTCCTCCTCCTCCTCCTCCCCCTCCTCCTCCTCTTTCTTCTCCTCCTCCTCCTTCTCGTCTTCCTCCCCCCCCTCCTGCCCCCCGTCGTCGTTATCGCCCACGTCCTGGGTCTGATCAGGCCGATCCGAAACCTGTTTCGGATGGGCCTGGTCAAAGCAACTCGCCTGGGCATCGTCTCTGGATGGGTTGATGGGGATACTTTTTTGTTCGCAACCGCTAGCGGACAGCCGCGCGGCGTCAATAAGCCGAACGAAAGCCAAGCCCAGGTGGAACAGGGCGGATGCCTAAACTGCAGCTGGCAAGCGCGGAAAAGGGGCGGGGCCGAAACCGAACGCGAGCGGCGGACGGGCAATGAAGAAGGACAGGGGACTAACGCGGCACAGGTCAGAAGCCTAAGATCACAACCCGAGCACACCAGTGAACACGACATCCTCGGGGGGCACGCCACACCTCCACCAACGCGTATGCCAGCGTGAGGACTGCGAGGCCGGCGTCAATCAAGATACAGTAAGCCGACCGGCGTAAGCCCACCGTGTGGACGCGCGCGGACTGGAAAGCGTCCGGCGGATGGGGATACTTTTCTGGTCGGCGGCCGCGCGACTACGGTCTGGCGGCAACAAGCGTGCCTGGGATGGCGGAGCAGGCTACTTCCACACAAGGTGCGGCGCACGTGCACTGAGCAAAATGCTCCGCATTCGCCGTGACGCACCTAGGCGCCGCCCGGCCCAAAAGAACGAGCGCACAGAGGTGCGGGTGCAACGGAACGTCGCCTTTGCGGCGCAAAGGGATGGGGATACTTTTTGCTGGTCGGCGGCTCCGAGGCGGCGGACAGGGAGCGGTAGGCGTCGTCTGGGCCAGAAGGCGAGGCGAATTAGCTACAACAGGCAATGCACCTGCAGTAAAAATCCGCAAGAAAGCGAATGTGCACATGCAATAAGCAAAATTCTCGACTATACGCTGCGGAAGAGTCGCCCTGTCGGCGCCAGTCCGCGCAGCCTACCTAGCCGATTAGACATGTAGCACCGAAGCGACACGCTGGGGGCTGAACCACCCAGCGCGAGGTACCACCGCCGTACGCGGGGTCGGCAAAGACAGGGCAGGGACCTACAGAGCTCTCACTCCACGATCCACACTGCTGCCCATGGTGGGGCCAGTGCGTCAGCCATCGTTCCGGAACCAGTCACAGGCCAACTGGTGGGGACGAAGCGACACGCTGAAGGCAGAACCACTCAGTGCGAGGTACCACCGCCAGGCAGGTAGCACCGAAGCGACACGCTGAAGGCTGAACCACTCAGCGCGAGGTACCACCGCCGTACGCGGGGTCGGCTGAGACAGGGCAGGGACCTACAGAGCTCTCACTCCACGATCCACCCGCTGCCCATGGTGGGGCCGGTGCGTCAGCCATCGTCTCCGAAACCAGTCACAGGCCAGGGAGCAACGATGGGAGCGGACACTCAGGCCCAAGCGCCAGTACTGCCGCCAAGCGGGTAACGGCCGAAGGTCGCCGAGGTACGCTGTACCCGCGGCCAGCACATCGGCGCTGGGGTGTAGTCAGACCCGAAACTGACCACAGTGAGAGCCGGGGGACGGCAAGTACCAACAGAGCACTCACTCCGCGGACCGCACTGCTGCCCGGGGGGGGCCGGTGTGTCGTCATCGTATCCGGAACCAGTGACTGGTCGGGGCTGCAACGATGAGAGAGGACATGCTGGCCCAAGGGCCGGTGAATTGCACTTGCAGGTACCGGTCACGATAGTCGCCGAGATTCGCAGCTGCCGCGACCACCTCATGGAGCGCTGGAACGCTAGGGCTGAATCTGACCACGGGGAAGAGAGGGGGGGTGCAGCCAACAGCCGGATGGGGATACTTTTTTTTATTTTATTTTTTTTACAGCCGCAGGCGGAAGCGCCAGCGGCGGGCGGTCGCGGCCAGATGGGGATACGCGACGCGTCCAAAATTCCCCCTTCCCCCTCCTTCCCGTTTGCTTACACCCCAACCTCCTCATACTACGGGATCCCGCTTCTGCATCCCATATCACCTCCAAGTCTCGTTCCTCCCCACCATAACCAACTCCGTCTTCGCGACCACCACCATCACCATCCCCACCGTCATCACCATCACCACCATCACCACTATCTCATTGTCATCACCATCACCACCGTCATCCGTTTTACCAATCTAGACGCCGCTTGAGACGCGGCGCGCTCTGCTGCTAAGGCGCCGGATGTCTGTCATCTGCGACGCCTTCCCCAACGTTGTCGCACCTGGACTAGGTGGGGATCCATCGGGTATACAATTGTCTTGTTTGGGATTGTACTTGAGGCGACGTCTTTGAGGACATGCAAGGCAGGTCCTGAGCTTTCCACGACATAGTCGACACTGTGTGCCATGATTGCTTTCAGCCTCCAGCCTTTCGGCCGATAACCCATCGTTTGGACTGTTGTAGTTGTTCCAACTGATATGTATGCGACCTCACAGGTTGAGGCAGAAGAACCAACTTTGGCAACGGCGCAATGAAATTATGATACGACTGATGGATACAATTCAGGAAGCGGCTCGCGGTACAGCCTATCTAACGCAACATCTCGCGGTATAGTCCATCACAGCCGAAACCTTGAAAAGTAAGCGGCAGCCGCAGGCAGGAGCGTTAGCTGGAGACGAACAAAGCGCGAGAGTGGCACGGGAAGTTTATATGGCACCCTGTTACGGAAGGAAACGACCCCACGAGCGGGGGGGACAAGAAGAAAGTGGGGGGCAACATCACTTGCCATGAATGTCCCATCCCCCCCCGTTTGACTATACCCCGCCTCCTAAAAGCATGTGTCCCATCTTCCTCATCCTAGTCCTCCTCTAAGTCCCCCTCCTCCCCATCACAGCCCCCTTCTCTTCAAAAAACCACAACCAACATCATCGTCATCACCACCACCATCATCACCATCATCATCATCGGAATCATCATCATCATCATCATCAACATCATCATCATCATCATCATCATCATCATCATCATCATCATCATCATCATCATCATCATCATCATCATCATCATCATCATCATTACCAGCACCATCCTCATCATCATCATCATCATCATCCTCATCATCCTCATCATCCTCATCATCACCATCATCATCGCACTCGTCGTCATCACAACGACCACCATCGCCGACATCATGGACAACATCACCATCAGCATCATAATCACCCTGTGTTTCCCCCCCTCACACTCGCCTTCAGCGTATTGCTCCTCATCTTGCTCCTCCGCACCATCATCACCATCATCACAGGGCGGCCGCAGGGCCGCCCCCCGGGGCGGGCGCGCCCGCCGCTCCGGAGTGAGCTGCCGCGGCGGCGGCAGGCCCCACGGCGCCTGCTGCCACGATGCCGCCGGAGCCGCTCTCGGAGGAGGTGCTGTCGGAGGGCGACGGCGACTCCACTGCGCATGCTCTGCAGCAGTGTCACCACGCTGGGCAGCAAAACCTGGGGCTACCTCAGCTCCGAGTCGACGCTGGCCAAGTACGAGTACACAGGCGTGGTGGAATCTCATGTTGGGGCTCGTACGCGGGCAAAGTGGGCTCGCCGTGCACGGGCTTTGAAGCTCAAGTTTTTCGACAATCCAGCGAGGCCGACGGGCCGAGGCACCTCAAGGGCGACGGAGGGGCGCGCCTACGAGGGCGGGGAGATCATGTTGGCTCGTGGACATCTTTCAGCTCATCGTGTTTTTGACAAGCCGCGTGAGAGCGCTAGTAGCGTTTGTGCCGGGGGCTCAGACGCTCTCGACGGGTCCATGCCCACACTGGTGCATATGTGCGGTTTCTCGCTGCTTGTGGTACTGTTTTATGCACATCCGTCAGTGGAATTCCCAGGCATCAACTCGGCAAGGTACGCTAAATTAGGTGCATTTCTGTCGTCAGTGAAGTTGCCCTGGCTAGTCATCGGAGATGTTAGCATAGATCTTGCGACGTTTCAGAGATCAGCATTTTGTCGTCGCGTCGGAGGCGTGATACGTCGGGCTGATGTGGAATACACGTGCATCGGGAGTGCAGGTAGCTCGCGCATCGATTTCGTCATGGCGTCCGAGTATTGTCTCCCTTACATGCGCAGTCTCACCCCAGTTGTAGACACTCCATGGGCCCCCCACATCGGACTAGAGTTGCGCCTGAGGGGCTCAGGAGAACAGTTGCTTCGCAGATCGTTGCTCGTCGCCCCCAGACTGCATCAAGTACCAAGGCCGTATGTCGCTGCCACAGTTGGGTCGAAGTCCAGGGCTAAGAAGCTCGAGCAGGCCGAACGCGCACAGAAAAAGAAAGAGCGGCTGCTCAGCGAGTACGATCAGCTGTATGGTGACATTGTTGCTAGCAAGCCCACCCCTGAGCCTCCCGAACCTGGAGATCTCGACCCCTCCGCTGGCGGTCTCGGTGGTTTTTCGTCGCAGGTCGATCCTCTGGGCGACGAAGGCTTTGAGGGGTTTTTCGAGGCGGAGGAAGAGGACCCTCGGGCCGACGAGTCCTCGTTTAAACCAGCCTCTAGAGTTCCAGCTTCTTCAAACGATCCTCATCGAGGAGGTCCTGCAAGTCGGAGCGAGGAAGAAGCGTCCCCCCCAGCCGAGCGCCCTCGGAACGACGGTCCCCTGGAGGGGGTTGGCGATCTTCTCTCCTGCGCCGATGCTGGTGCCCCTCCTGCCCCCCCTCCCCTCTTTCGCCATCCCTTCCTCAGCGTGGGTAGCCGCTTTGGCTCAAGCCCCTTGGACTGCACACTCTATTCACGAAGTTCGGGCACCTATTCGTCAATCGCTCGCCTTCCAGTCTGGCGCGCAGCATGTACTGCCCATCAGTGGGGCCTTCTCTCGGTGGGTGGCAGCTACAGAGATGACCATCGCCAATCATCATAATGTCGGAGCCCCAGATCGGTCTCGGGCTACAGGTTGCGAGCTTAGAGTGGTCTCTGTCAAACAAGCCGAACACGTTCGGCAAGAGCTTCTCAGAGATGGTTTTTTCACGTGGTGGTCAAGGATACACAATATTGTTCAGCGGGCGCTTCGTCATCGCAGGCGTTGCAACGGCACCGTGCAGCTAGGCTACTTGGCGGCAGCGGCCGCCAGACTGGCTGACCAGCCCGTCGACGGGGCAGGCGTGGCACTTCCTGCTCACTTCGGCTCGTGGCAGGGCCTCCTGCAGGACCTCAGGCGCATCATCGAGCTCAACGTCGAGGAGCTAGGCGCGCTGGAGGAGAGAACTTTCAGAGTTTCGAGGCGCGCGCAGAACCGTGCTGCTGCATCGTCTTTGAAGGAGTTTCAGCAATGGTTCAGTGGTCTTGACTCACAGGGGCAAGTCTTTAGATCGCTGAAGGATCCTGATCCAGAACGGGACGAGTTTCATGATGCCGACGGTTCCGTCAGAGTGCACCCCATGGACATTGTCGATCGTAAAGTCGTTCGATATCACAAGCTATGGCACGCCGAGGTCACTACTTGGGACGGAGAGTTGGCTACGATGGAGACGATCAGGAGCAGGGCAGAGGTGGGGCAGCTCGTGCCCTTGGAGATTCCAGATGTTCGGGCTGCTCTGTCTCGCATGAAGGCCCGAGCGGGTCTTGGCATCGACAGGCTCTCCCCGACGGACATGGAGAGGCTGCCCGACGAGGGCATCCAGAGCCTCTGCGACCTCTTCCGCCTGATCGAGGAGGGCCTCTCCTGGCCGTGGCAGGTCATGCGCGTGGTCGGGAAGCTGCTCGGCAAGATATCGGGCGGCGATCGCGTCATAGGACTGATCGCCATGCTGTGCCGCGTCTGGTTCATGGCCAGAGAGGTGCAGATGAAGGGTTGGTCAGCATCCCAGGCCGAGACCGACCACTGGGACGCGGCCATTGTGGGAAGCAGTGCCATGCGCGAGACGTTCGTGCGGGCGCTGCAGGATGAGGTTCACTCTCGACTGGATATCCCGCATGGCCAGACGGTGGTCGATATTGCATCTTTTTATGACTCCATCGAGTGGGAGCCTCTAGCATTGTGCGCTCTGCGCAAAGGTTTCCCAGCCGTTATTTTGCACCTAGAACTCCAGGTCTGCCTGGCGCCCCGTATGCTAGAGCAGATCGGCTCTTTCAGTGAACCGTTTCAAGTGACGCGCTCAGTGGTGCAGGGGCTGCGGAACGGCACGCGGTTCGCCAAGTGCCTCACTGCATATGTATGCCAGCACCTCTGCCCGGCGCACGCGTCGCTGAGCGAGCGCATCTGGATCGACGATTTGTCCCAGCGTGTAGCGGGATCGAGACAGCATGTACGGTCGACGCTCATCGAAGGCGTGCTGTCAACGATCTGGCTGTTTTCCAAGCTGCAGTTGTCCATCGCCGACAAGAGCGTTGTGCTGTTTTCCCACCACAGCGACGCTCAGACTGTCGAGCGCGTCCTCAGGAAGAAGGGCGTCACGCTGCGCGCCGTGCTGCAGACAGCCCACCTGGGGGTGGACTTGTCCTGCGGCAAGCGACAGGGCCGCGCGACGGTCAGGCAGAGGGCGCTCAAGTCCAGCAAGGCGCACGGGCGGCTGCGGAGGTATGCTCAGGCCGCCAGGCGCTGGGCGATCCCGGCCAAGCTGCAGCGAGCGGGGCCGCAGGCGGCAGCTGTCTACGGGCATCACGTGCACGGGCAGTTCGGCTCGTTGCTGCAGGCGCAGCGCCGCAGGCTCGGCGCGGCGGCGGGATCGGCCAAGCGCGGTCGGTGCCTCACGACGCTGCTGGCGCTCAGGCTTCCAGGGAGTGACCCTGGTGTGCTGCTTCCACGAACGACAGTGCCTTTCTCAGTGGCTGAGTGCGTGGTTGTCTGACCCCCAGATTCGGCCAGCTATTGCGCGAGCGTGGCCACGGGCCGTGGCTCATCTTTCTAGCTTACCAGTCGGCCAACGAGTGCGTCGCATTCGAGGGCCGATGGCGACGGTTATTATGCACTTACTGGAGGCAGGGCGGACGCCGACCTCACCTGCTGAACGGGAAGTGCCGCGTGGTGGCTCCTCGACGTCACACACTCGGCTGTTCCACGGCAGTGATTTCGAGGCGCCGGATCAAGCAAGACCTCTTCTGGATGAGCTTCAGCGGACACGAGAGCTTCAGCAGTGGCGAGTGGCGGCTACACAGTTTTTGTGGCGAGGGCGTCGCCGAGGGCGTCGACCTCGCATCGCTGCAGTCCATGACTCACGACCTGCAGGACATCAAGAAAGGCAGGCAGCTCGCGGAGCTGCTCGTGTCCATAGCGACGGGCGGCTACTGGACGCGCGAGAGGAGCTTCCAGGCCAACCTGTGCAGCTCGTCAGACTGCCTTCGGTGTGGAAAAGGACCAGAGACACCCTTGCACAAATGTTGGACATGTGAGGCTAACGCCAGCTCCGTGTCCAAAGCATATGCAGATTCTCATGATATTATCACCCAGGCTATGTCTGAGTCAGAAGCTTTCCCGTGTTTTTGGGTGAGGGGCCTCATCACTTCCTCCTGGACGGCGGTCCCTCCTCCTCCCTCCGAAGAGGCCATTCTCGGGGGCAACTGGCTCGGAGGCTCTCTGGAGGTAGGTTGTCTAGGTGCTGCCACTTCTCAGGAGCCCCTGGTCCTGTTTGGGGACGTGTCGGGGGGGGGGAAGACACTCACGACTCTAGGCTTCGTAGGGTAGGACTGGCTGTCGCCAAGATGGAGTCGTATGACCCACCTACTTTGGGGCCTTTCATCATGGGGCCGCTCCCTGGGGCCTCTCAGAGCGTCCCGAGGGGCGAGCTTTTAGCGTTTCTCTGGGCCCTCCGACACACGGTGGGGGTGCTCGCTTCCGTGACAGACTGTGCCGAGGTTTCGAGGGGGTGGTACTCCGAGCTTGTCCGCAGGCCGGAGGGGCCACAGGCCGACCTCTGGAGAGAGGTCGGCAAGCTCCTTCAGCGGCAGGCTCGACACCCGACCAGTATAGTCATTGTGCAGGTTCCTTCGCACCTCAGCCCGCGAGACTATCTTGCTCGCGGGATCCCGAGTTGGCTCGTGATTGGCAATGCTTGTGTTGACGTCCTTGCTGGTGAATCAGCCGCGCACGCGCGTGTTTCCCAGGCCAGTCGTCATCGAGTTATGACCATCGAATACAAAGCCATGTTAGTTCGGAGGCGGCTGTTAAGAGCGGGGCTCGACTCAATTCGGGCCTCTCAGATGTCTGGGGAAGCTGGGGCCCCAGCGAGGGCTGGTCCTCCTCCTCCGCCTCCTCCTCCCCCTATTGCTGTTGCACGCTTCGCGTCATCCCGCTCCCTGACCGAAAGTGGTAGGGCGTGTAGTGTGTGTAGGGGCTCTTCGACCAAAGCTGTGTTGTCGGAATGGTTAAAAAGTGAGTGCTTCCAACTCCTCCATGTGAATAGCCAGATTGCCCGAGTTCCAAGAGGACGGCGTTTACACTTGGCTGGGGGTTCGACCCATCCCACGCACGCTTTGATTTATCAGAAAGACCTTCAGATGTGGTATTGTGGCACATGCGGGTTCTACGGTCAAGCCCAGCTCAGGGGGCTAGCGGAACCGTGCAAATTGCCCATCTCGAAGGCCAGGCGCGAATATCTTGATAGGATAGGACGCGGCCTGTTTCCGAAGTCTGAGCGTTAAGCCTTGTTATCACTACGTGATGGCGGAAATCCTGGAAATCCCTCCTCCCTCCTCCCTCCTCCCTCCTCCCTCCTCCCTCCTCCCTCCTCCTCCTCCTCCTCCTCCTCCTCCTCCTCCTCCTCCTCCTCCTCCTCCTCCTCCTCCTCCCCCCGCCGTAGCCATTTTGGCTCAAGATGCAAGGCTCCCCGGTGAGTCAAGTGGATACCGCAAGTCCACGGCCAGGTTTTGTCCTTTGGCAGCAACCACAGGGGCGAGCTGCCGCCCGACACCAGCCCCCAGGCACGGCAGTTCTCGCAGCATGGGGCGTGGGCGCAACGCGTACACCTTCTGTGCGACCTGCGGAGGATGGGTCTACGATTGGAAGCTCGAGAAGTCGGGCGGCTGGTGCAACACATGCCAAGCAGTGTTCCCAGGCTGGCATGTACGCGGCGGCAGCCGCACCGAAGGGAAGGGTGGCAAGTCTCCCTGGCACGAGCCGAAGGCGCACGGTTCCCTGGCTGAGCTCAGCGAGCTGTTAACTACGCTCGAGGCCCTCTAAAAGCCCACACTGCCCCGAAGCTGGGCCTGGGGCCCCTCAAGGTGGCACAGTCGCAGGTGCAGGCGGCTGCGGCGCAGGCCCCGAACGCACTTAGACAGCACTAAGCTCGAAGAAGTACGAGAGAAGGCAGCACGAGGCGGTTGGAAGTTGGCGGGTACGGCGGCAGTGGCCACGAAGCGCTCGGAGAAGGGCACCACGGGCGGCGAGATCATACTGGCCAGAACGCACCTGGCGTGCACTGGCTCTGATGCACTACGGAGAAGGATTCTGGACAACGGGGGGGTCGACCCGTTCAGGAGCTTCGCGGCGCTCAAAGCCCACGCGCGCTCGGGCAACGTTGCGCTGTTCACGGCGTACCTCGTGCCAGGCGAAGGTTTCACAAGGTCGAATTACCACAGAATTCGATCCCTGTCAGGATTCATCAAATTACAAACGGACCCTCGGGTGGTCCTGGCGGACTGGAACATACCAGCGGATCGCATGGAGAAGGCCGAGTTACCAGGCAGGCTCGGAGGAGTGGCGATCCGGCCAGACGTCGAGATCACCTGTGGCAAGGGCAGGGGCAGCCTCATAGACTACGGTACCGCGAGGGTGGACTTCGCGACCAGGCTGAAGCTAGTGGCCGAAGGACGGGTACCATGGCGCACCCACTGCGGCCTGAAGCTGGAGATCAAGGGCACCAAGCAGGAGTGGTGGCATCCACAGCTCGGGATCCCAAAAGCTCTCCCACACCAGGCCGGACAGCGAAAGGCTGCGGACCCGAACTCCAAGCTGGGCAAGAAGAAGCAGGCGGCACGTCAGAGAGTGAGGGGCGCGATGGAGCAGCACCTGCCGGAGGCGCACGAGGAGGCCCCGAGGAGGACATGCAGCCCCAGGGCGAGCGGGGCGGCACAAAGGCCTACGCCATTGAGGACGCCATGTGGCAGGCATGAGGGGTCACAAGACGGAGCTCACGGAGGAGATGCTCACCATAGGCGAAAGGATGACCACCAGGAGCGAGCAGCACCAGAGGCACGAGGACCGGCCGACGGAGAGGCATGGCGACGGGGCCGCCAAGGTGGAGGAGTCCATCGTGGAGGCCGAAAACACGAACGAGCACGAGGCGGCCCCGTGTAGAGGACGGGCGGCAGGTTTGGGAGTCAGGCGGGCGCGGGTCAAATCTACCCCTGGGCGGACACACAAGCGATGCGGACCTGCAGAAGAATGGAGTATTCTGGCGGCAAAGATGATTAGATACCAGTCGCTGGTCGTTAACGGCACAGACGACCAGCAACAAAGGAAGTGCGTCGCCAGGATCGGGAAGCAGATGGAGGTGATCAACAACATACCCCACAAGGAGGCATTCAGCAAGCACGTGACCACCACCAACATCGCCATGCACCTTGAGATGGCGGGCGACATCACAGAGCTGGACCAGGGGCCTGGCCTGCCTTGTGGAGCAGACAGAGAAGCACCTGGCCGCGGCATTATCCAGATCGATGGCGACGGCTAGGAAGAGCTTTGCTACGCGGGCGAAGAAAGCGTGGCAGATCAAGGTGGGCATGCTGCACAGACACGTCAAACCGAAAGAGGCTCCCAAGCTCGAGATGGCTACTGGACCAGACTCTGCGACAGCAGATCCGACGAAGATCATGAACGCGAAAGTTAAGAAGTGGGAGCAAATATGGACGGACCCTTTGGACGCGAGAAAACGCATCATCCAGCAGCGAGAGACCACCAGGAGACGGGCGGTGGACGAGGATCTGGAACCGATTGACATAGAGACGCTGAACAGGGCACTGCGAGCTACCTCGTCATCTAAAGCGAAGGGCTCGGACCAGCTGGGCCCCGCCGACATTGACAGGCTCCCCACGCGTGGCAACCGGAGTTGTTGGACACTATTGGGGGGAAGCGGAAGCGGAGCGCGCTGAGTCCACCGGCCGGCCAGCGGGCCCCTTAGGAGCAGCGCGGGTGGGCTGGAGCCCGCTCACTGAATGCGGTGGTGAATCAGCGACGCGATATGGCCCACGAGATCACTGGTGGCAGGGTCGGCACGGGGAGCGACCCTGGCGAGGCTGTTCCTTCATCCAACGTTGGAGGCTGCTCGCAGGCGATCACCGAGTCTGAGCCTGTGGACGTGCGCGGATGATTTGGCGGTGGGATGTGAAGGCAGCAAGCAAGTGGTGAGCGACCAGCTGGCACAGGTGACTTCGGTACTGTGCGCCAGGCTGGAACAGCAGAGGGTGACCATCTCGGACGAGACCACGGTGATTGGCTCGGACCTGAGGGCACTCAAGGAGGTGGCCAGACGACTCCGACGGCAAGGTGTACCAGCTAAAGCCAGTGGTGTGGCCGTGGACTTGGGACTGAACACATCGGGCGGACGGAAAAGAGTTACCACTAAGAGCAAGCAGAGACAAGTCAGAGCACGGCGAAGGCATGCTAAGATACTCGAAGTACGGAGAATTGCAGCACTCAAGAAGGAGGCCAAGGGTCTCTACAACGCAGGCGCCCTCCCGCAAGCGATCTACGGGCAGCAGACGTTCGGAATGTCGAAGCACGAGATCACCCTGCTTAATCGCCAGGCGGGGAAGGTATCAGGAGGCGCTGCAGGTGGCAGATGCCTCACTACTACACTGGGCATGGAGCTGGGGCTGAGAGACCCCGCGATTGATCTACGTCTGGGAGTGCTACGTGAGTGGATAAGCATGTGGCAAAGATTCGCTCACATCAACAAGAGGGTCGATAGGGCGTGGCCGAGTATCAAGGCTAAATTACAGCGGCTGGGACAAGCTAGGTGGCGTGCGGTGCGAGGTCCCACTGGAGCCCTGGTAGCGACCCTGATGGACTCAGGATGCATACCCACTACGGCTACAAGATGGCATCGACCTGGGCCAGAGGAGATGGAAATGTGGGAGCTGCCGTCGACGCACGACGGAGTCTTCATCGAGACGGGATGCTTCCAGGAGCTCCTGGACAACTTCGAGGCTGACCTGAGGCGCGACCTGTGGACGACGGCGACCAGGCCCGAATACGGCGAGAACCTTGAGGAGGGCGGTGACCTGTGGCCCATCGTCAGGGAGCAGAGGAGGTTCGAGCGCAATGGGATGCTCGACCAGCTGGCGCTCAACGTGACCGTCGTCGCTGGTGGACAATGGCCGCGGGTCCGCTGCAGGGAAAAAGGATACGATGTTCCAGAGGCTTGTCCTGGATGCAAGACTGAGCCCGCAACGCTGAAACATAGGATCTGGAGCTGTCCTAGAAACGTTGAGCATGAAACTTACAGCAAAACGGATTGTTTGATAGCAGCAGCATTAGCGCAAGCAGATGCAGAGCCAGCCTTGTGGCTCCGCGGCCTTCCCCCCACTCGCCGCACACACCCTCTCTTCCTGGAAGGGCGGCTGGAGGGGCGGGAGTTGAGGCTGGGCGGAAGGAGAGACTTCGAGCCCTCTCGAGGTAGGGACGGGATTTTAAAGGTGTATGGCGACGGCTCGGGGGGTCGATTTTCGGAGGACCCCAGACGTAGACGCTGCGGGTCGTCGATCTGCGCCCTGTGCTGGTCCCAATGGGAGTGGAAGGTGCAAGCGCGAGACCCCTCCTTGGAGCCCGCCAGATCGTCCCACGCTCAGAGATACAGGCATTTTGCATGTCTCTCGAAGAGGTTCCCGAGTCGTTTCTTTTCATCACAAGTCACTTGTCGACTGCTAGGAAATGGCGCCGTAAGATGGATTCCCCCAACCCCACTGGTGTCAACGAAGATTTGTGGACTGAGGCCCGCATTGCTTGGAGAAGTAGGCCGGACACCGCCACTGTCGAAGTGCAGTGGACACCCTCTCATACAGACGAATCTCCAGAGCTGCTGGTGTCAGACCTGCAGATGGAGATGGCCGCAGGGAATGCGGCAGCGGATTTTTGGGCCCGGGAGGGGGCGGAGCTGGCGTGGGAGGTCGGGCTGGTTGGGAAGACTCCTCAGACGGATCGCATCGGTGCTATAGCCAGCCTGGTGCGACGGCGCGCCAGACGAGCGTTAGCTGACTCGGCTAGCACTGAATCCCAAGTCAGAGGCGAGAGAGCGGCTGCGACCAAGCGGCCGCCTTGTAACATGTATTCCAGAGCTGTCAAGGAGGCCCACCAGTTAGAGAAGTCGGGCACGGGCTGGAGGTGCGCCGAGTGTGACCAGGTGGTGCCAGGTTCCAAGCTATTTCGCTTCGCGGCCACACCCTGTGCAGGCAGGGCCGTCCCAGAGGGAATCAGGCCGCCTGAAGTGCAGCAGGCTCCCCCGTCGTTTGTTGCGGGAGCGCTCGAGTTTCGCGAGTCCCATGCGATGGCGTATTTCGACAAATGGTTCATGTATGCCTGCAGCAAGTGTGGCCGCTTCGCGACAGTAGACGATAGACACGTGAAGTTACGTTGTGGAGGGATGACCCCCAAAGGGGCCGAGAATCCCAGCAGAATTCGGAAGGGGATTTATCCTAGCAGAGAGGGGCCCCCGCAGGCAGTTGTAGAGGCTGTGGCGGCGCGCGAACGCTCGAGAAGCGCGTCGTCGAGTGGCCCACCTGCGAAGATGCCGAGGGCCCCCTCTCCCCCTCCCTTGCCGCCCTCCCAGCTGGCTCGAACCCGTGGCAATGCTCAGGGAGGCGAGCCTGAGCAGCAGCTGGCACGACGTGCGCGTCTGCATGGAGTTCGGACCCCCCGAGCCGACCCGCCAGCTGCTGTCTGGGAGGAGGTGGCGGGGACGGAGATGTTGTCTTCAGGAGACTCCGACTAACTTCTGTCGGTCGCGAGTCGTATGTGATGGCTCCCAGGTGGCGGAAGTGGTACATGCGCCACCCTGGGGAGCCTGTCGGACATTTGTCCTCTCTCATTGCATTTCCATAACATTTCCTCCTCCTCCTCCTCCTCCTCCTCCTCCTCCTCCTCCTCCTCCTCCTCCTCCTGCTCCTCCTCCTCTCCTCCTCCTCCTCCTCCTCCTGTCCTCCTCCTCCTCCTCCTCCTCCTCCTCCTCCTCCTCCTCCCTCCTCCTCTCCTCCTCCTCCTCCTTCCTCCTCCTCCTCCTCCTCCTCCTCCTCCTCCTCCTCCTCCTCGCCTCCGCCTCCGCCTCCGCCTCCGCCTCCTCCTCTCCTCCTCCTCCTCCTCCTCCTCCTCCTCCTCCTCCTCCTCCTCCTCCTCCTCCTCCTCCTCCTCCTCCTCTGCTGCCGCCGCCGCCGCCGCCGCCGCCGCCGCAGCTTCCGCCGCACCCGCCGCCCCCGCCCCCGCCCCCGCCCGAAAGGCACAAAAACTGGGGTCGGTGGGGGGGAGGGAGAGAAGAGAAAGGGGACAGCACGGGGGAAAGAGGAGAAGAGGAGAGGGAGAGGAAGGAGACGGAGAGTGAGCAGAGGGAGGAGAGGGAGAAGAAGTTGAGGGAGGAGAGGGAGGAGGGAGGAAAGGGAGGAGGAAAGAGGAGGGAGGAGGAGGCCAACACACGTCCGAAAACCTCCGACGACCTCAGGCAGGGGCTCCTCCTCCTCCTCCTCCTCCTCCTCCTCCTCTCCTCCTCCTCCTCCTCCTCCTCCTCCTCCTCCTCCTCCTCCTCCTCCTCCTCCTCCTCCTCCTCCTCCTGCTCCTCATCCTCCTCCTCCTCCAACTCCTCTTCCTCGCGGGCTCCTGCTCCTGGCTGGCGATTTGCGTCGGACGAGAGGGGGGCTAGCAGAGGAGGGGGTGGCGAGTCAGCTCACGCAGCTGCTTCTCCTGCGTCTCCTGGGCGTCGGAGGCGCCAAGTGTATCGGGGACGGCGCCCGGCGGCGGGGGCGAAACCAACTGCGCGCAGCAGATTTCGTACCCCCCCTTTGAAGGAGCCCTGGGAAACACAAATAAATACACACAAATGAAAGGATTCCCCATATCTTCCCATATTTTCGGGTTTTTTGTCTTCCCCCCCACTTCCCATATTTTCCCATATTTCCCTGGGGGTCGCCGATGAATTGTGTCTGTGTGTCTTTTCCCCTCCTGACCCTTCTTCCCTCGGTTGCCCGGCCCAACCACCTGCACCAATCCTGGCCAGGCAGATCCAGGGCCCAGGACCAGCATGGGCCCAGGCCGGTGCGACCGGGTGTGCACTCCACGAGCCCATGGCGAGGACGCTACTCCAGGGCGCGCCCCTGAGCGTACGTGCCTCGGACAGCCTCGGCGGCACACGACCGGCAGACCCAGGCTAAGGCGGGCCAGAGAGGCAAGGATGCATTCGCTGGGACGCGGAGCGCCCACCGATTGCAGTCAGCGCGGGGCGCTCTCGGAGGCGCGCCGAGGGAGAAGGTGGGAAGAGGCCGCTTTCAGCTTCGGACCATTTCGGCTCCGACCCGTTTCGGCTTCATCGGTCTCTTTTGGCTTCGGCCCGTTTCGGCATCCAGACGAAGCAGAAACGGGCTGAGGCCGAAACGGGCCGAAGCCGAACTGGGTCCGAAGCCGAAACGGGCCTGAAGCCGAATCTAGCCCTTGTCGTGAGGGGGGCAGGCCTTCTCAGCGGACGATGGGGCTCCTCAGGCCCTCCCCCGGCCTTCCGCGAAGCCACCTTGTGGCTTCGGAGAAGGCTCAGAAAGCTCCCCAGAAAGACGAAAGCCTGTTGAGGAGCCTTCTGAGAAGGCCCGTCCCTTTGCCTCCCGCCCCCGCCGCCGAATCTGGCTTTCGGGCCTAACTCTCGGGCCTGCGGCAGCCGTTCGGGACGAATCGGGCACCCCCGAAACGCTTTCGGCGAGACGCAACTGCTGGAGAGCACCCCGACAATGCAAAACATATGGGAACCTACGATGAAGTCAGAAAACATGAAACTTCAGCGTGAGGCGCTTTTGTCCTGACCCGAACGACGCCCTCGCCGCCGCCCCTGCGCGCGGGCCATGCCCGGCGGGTGCTCCTGCGACCTGCGCCCCCGTGCAGCCTGGTCTCACGCGGCCTGGCACCCGCGCGGACGCGCGCGGTGTGGAGAAAGGGAGGGAGGGAGGGAGGGAAGGCGGGAGGGAGGCGAGGAGAAAAACGAAGAGGAGGAGGAGGAGGAGGAAGATCACTGACCAAGCTTCCAGGCCTACGAGCGGGCGGATCGTCATTAGACAATCCTTCGAGGATGAAGGATCTAACTATGGTTAACACCATCTGCGAGGGGAAAACCGATCACTTAGCCCGTATACTGAAAGGAGAAGGAGCAGCAGGAAGAGGAGGAGGGGAGGGAGGAGGGGGAGGAGGAGGAGGAGGAGGGGATGGAGGAGAAGGAAGAAGGAGAAGGAGCATGATCAGCCCAACACACGCCCACGATTCTGCACTCAGCGCACCCCTCCCAGGTACCCCTCCTCACAAACCCCCCACAGGATGTGCGTGGTCCTGTCGCTGCGGGAAGTGCCTCCTTGGAAGACAGGCGCCCCGTGGCCCCGCAGTCTACAGCCCGGAGGAGAGCCCCCCCTGTGGACCACGATCTGCCGCACGCGCGCTTCCGGCTCGGAGGACGGCGGCGAGGCACGCCCACAGAGTCCAGGGACATGTCCAGCGAGCGCCCCGCTTTGAACTCCTCCTCCTCCTCCTCCTCGCTCCTCCTCCCCCTCCTCCTCCTCCTCCTCCTCCTCCTCCTCCTCCTCCTCCTCCTCCTCCTCCTCCCCCTCCTCCTCCTCCTCCTCCTCCTCCTCCTCCTTCTCCTCCTCCTCCTCCTCCTCCTCCTCGAAGAGCTGTCCTGGATCCGCGACGCGGCTCCCAGTGTGAAAACCGATCGCCACGGAAACCGCGATGTTGAGAAGGAGCGGCCCTCCACAGGCGCAGCCGCTGCACGGTGAAGACGTCGGAACCGGAGCGCGGAGGAGCTCTCAAACGAAGGTTTTATCTTGGAAGCGAATCCCACACATCCGTGCAACTGCTGTAAAAATTGAGGGCGCATGCGCCCGGCGCGGAGGCGAGAGCCACTGTTTGAAGATACCCTCCTCTGCCCGTGAAACTCCCGGAATTTTGGAAAATGTGTGTGTGTGTGTGTGTGTGTGTGCGCGGCGCGACGGCAGCAGCAACCTCAAGGAAGGACAAACATCCATCCGACCAAGTGATGGACGACTGTACAACGAATGTGCAGATCGCGAACGCAAAATCCACCATTTGAATACGACTCCCCTGCATTCAAAAAAAACGGTTGCAAGGCGGAAGAGGAAGAGGAGGAGGACGACGAGGAGGAGGAAGGGGAAAAGGAGGAGAAGGGGGAGGCAGGACGAAAAGGAGAGGGCAGTTCAGGAGAGGGAAGGGAAGTTATGTAGAGACGGATCAGGCGGAGGCGGAAGTGGAGGAGGCGAGGAAGACGAGGACACGAGGGGGCGGGGGATGAGGGGGAGAGATGGGGGAGGGAGGTGCGAAAACGGGGACCGTCTGCAAGGGATGGGGGAGGAAATGGGAGAGCGGGGAAGGCAAAGCTAGGCACGGTCGCGCCAAATCCGACATCATGCCCTTCCCACCCCCAACCCATCACTTCCCATTGCGTTGGCGCGCTCTCTATTCGCCGACGGTTTTCATGAGACATTGAACCCCTGAATGACCCCATCGTCTTTGGCGCACTCAGAAAACAAGAGCTGCGCGCGTTGAATTAGGGAGTGGCGGATGAGCAACAAGATGAGCAGGTGGAACAGGATGAGGATGAGGAAGGAGGAGGACGAGGAGGAACATTCTCTCGCTCCGCCCTGGCGAAGGTCTCCGCGCGCGCGTGCCGGCGCCTCCGCGCGCGACGGCGGGGCGGACCCGCCGCCCGGCGCGAGGGGGCCGACGCGCTCAGGAGCGGGGCCCCCGCGCGCGACGGCGGGGCAGACCCGCCGCCAGGCGCGAGGGGGCCGACGCGCCGCGCACAGGAGCGAGGCTCCTGGCCGCACTTACGAGGCGCAGCCCGCGAGCACTGGGGGAGCAAGACAGCCCAGCCCCCAGTGCGCACAGGCGGCCGCGCACCGCAGACGCCATCAGCCTCAGCGAGGCTGGGAGGGCAGGCTGGGGGGCCGAAGTCACAGCAGAGACCGCAGGGGGAAGTCGCAGAGAATAAGAGGGCGCATTCTCTCGCCCCGCCCTGGCGAGCGGTCTCCGCGCGCGCGCGCGACGGCGGGGCAGACCCGCCGCCGGGCGCGAGGGGGCCGACGCGCCGCGCACAGAGGCGGGACTCCTGGCCGCCGAGAGGCGGCGCAAGCAGATCCAGGCTCATAGCCCCTGCGAAGTGACAAGGCTTTGGCGGGCGGCCGCGAGCTGGACTGACCCGGCAGACGACCCGGCAAGCAGAAGAGAGGCAAGCAAGCGACTGCTGGCGGAGGCGAAGAAGAGCACCTAAGCCCCAGCGGCCTCAGAGAGAAAATCAAGGACAGTCGACGCAGCAGCAGCAGCAGCAGCAGCAGCTTGGACGCAGCGCTCAGCACTCGACGTTTGGCGCCACCTGCCTCGCCAGAAGACGCGAGGAACGCTTTCTATAGCTATGTAGAAATCAGTAGCGCCTGAACCCCGAAGACAACCAGAGGCCAAGTTCAGTCCAGCGGCGTCTTTGACAATCGCAATGCCCAACGCTCAAAGCAAATGGCCCCATCTAGCACGAAAGCCGCCAGCTCCGAGGGGGGCAAGCGGATCGATGGAAACGAGATTATTGTTATTGCACTGTTGTAGAACAAGAAACACACAAACAAACAAACAAAAAACACTGACCGACGATCCGAACACTTCGCGCGCTGAGCGGGCTACGAGCAACGGGTCTTCGACGCCGCGATGGCCTGAAAGGCGTCACCCGTCGGCTCAAGACGGCGCGGCGGCGAGGAAAGGTCGCACCGTCTTGCCTTCGTGAGTTCCCCTGGGCGCAGGAACGCGGTGAAACCGAGCCGCAGCAAGGCGGCCATCTCTGGCCAGTTCCCGATGAGGCAGAGGCCAACCATCGCGCGCAATAGTGCACAAGGCAACGGTGGACGAAGCTTGGGAGGCTCTGCAATCCCCCACTGTTTGGCGACGCCCCAGGCTTCTGTAAGGAACGTCTTCCAGCGGGGATGCGCTGCCTGGGCGCCCAGCAGCGCATGCACAAGGGTGTAGGGAGGAAATCAGCGTTTTGCAGCCATGCTCCGAAGGTGGCTAGCGCTCGCGCCAGAAGCACGCCACTTCGGTAGAGCGCGGTCGGAGCCACTGCGGCGTGATCGACGGCCCACAGCTCGAACGCATCGAGCGATCGCGATCTGCGATCGAGGCACTCGGGAGTCAAATTGGAATCCCGAACGAAAGGCGCGCGAGAGGCGCGGGGCCGCACGGAGCTAGGCCCGCGGCCAATGGGCGCGGCGGCGGCCGCCGAGGCAGGAGGACCCCCCGCGGCCATGTGCACGCACAGCCCGCACACGCACCGGAGAAGCAGGGCGGGCGCGGGGCCTCTGCTGCCCCGCAGGGCAACGCGGCCCGCCCAGAGGGCCGCCCGACGCTCGCGCGACGCGGGGGACGGCGGCAGCGCCCCCTCGTCGATTCTGACTGCGACGCGCCTCTGCAAAGGAGTCGTCAGTCGCGTCGACGATGCCCCTCGCTATCGTCTCGACCTCCGAGGGCACGCAGAGCGCCCTGCTCTCGATGTCTGCCTAGGGGAAAGGAAAGGCGGCCCAGCGGGGCACGCCACGCGATCGCGGCCGCGCAGCTTCGCCCCCATCTCGGCACCGCCCTGCCGCTGCGACACGCCCGACAGAGAGGTCGGGTGGGATCGGCAGCCGTGGAGCAGATCCGCAGGCGCCTCCTTGTTGCGCCACAGGCGCGGCGGGAGCAGCTCGGCCTTCTCGGAGAGATGCGCCAATAAGTCGCACGCGTAGGCCAGGCTGGCCGCGCCACGCCGCTGGACGACGTCGTTGCCCAAGCCGAGGCCCCTGATCCCTCCGACCGCCTTCTCGTCGATCTGAGGGCACCCAGTCAGCCCCTGGGGGCAACGGCATTCAAGGGCAGCAACCACCCTGTCTCCAAGAGAGCGCACACACAAACACACGCACACCTCCATCGCCGAAGAGCCGCTCACGACTGCGCTGCACAGCGAGCAGGCAATCAAGATCGTCGATCTCGCGCGGCTCATCCGCGCCAGCAGGCGCGAAGCGCCGTAGCCAGGAGACCGCGCGCTGAAGCATATCTTTCCGATCCTCGGAATACTCGCGACGGTCACAAGCTCACCCGCCCCTTCCAGCCGCCACTCAAGCGCCGAAGCCGCGGCGGCTGGAAGGGCGGTCGGCTCTGGCGACTCGTCGCGGCCAGTACGCGAAGGCATCCGCATGCGAGGCTGGGCGGGAGCACGAGCAGAGGAGGCTCCTGACGGGGCCTTCGACGTCGGCGGGAGGACAGCACGCCTGCGACGCTTTGACGGAGGCTCCGAGCGGCCAACAGGTGGCACGCCGATTGGCTGAGCAGCGACGGCGCGAACCCCCCCCTGCGGCGGCGCAACGCCCTCGCTGAAAGGGCGCACGCATGTCGGCCCAGCGCTCGACAGGCCTCGCGATCGGCCGCGCGGGGATCCTGCTGCACGATCCTGCTGAGCGCCAAGGGCCGCACCTCGATGATGCCCCACCCACGACCTGGCGCGGCCCCGGCTCCGACTGGCACCCGAAGACCGTAGAAGCTGCCCGCGTGAAGCAGCCGCCGCGGTCGCGCCCTTCTCGGACGCCGCTGACGGTGGAGCGACTCGGACGATTCTGCGCAAGGCCTCATCCGAGATCCGACCCGCCAGGTCGTCGCGGACCCGAGCGGAGCCCTCGGCGTCGAAGTCCGAGTCGCAGGGATCCGCGGAACTCCCCGCGCGGAAGGCCAGGGGCTGAGCAGACACGGCGCGCCCGCGGCGCGGGGGGGTCTCCGACGCCGAACGCCCGCTGGGCGAACCCCCCGAGGCGCCGTCGGGGTCGGCGCTGGCATCCCCCACCGACTCTCCGCTAGAGTCGCGGCCGCAAGGGTTCGGGGGCATCCTGGCGGGGCTTGGGCCTCCGTCCCCACTCGGCGCCGACGCGGAGGGGCGGCTGCGAGAGCGCTGGGCGACGCGCTTCGCCGCGGCGCCCGTCGCGCGCGGCTCGACGCCGGAGGCGGCGGAGCCGCGCGCGCGACGGTTAGCGGTCCGCCGAGCACGGCGGACAGGCGGAGGCGCGGCCCCCCCGGGGGCGAGGGGAGCCGCGCGACTCGCCTGGCGCGTGCAGGCCGCGCGTTGTTTTCGGCGGGCCCCGCTGCGATTGGCCGAACTCGAGGCGTGGCCTCCCAGGTTCGGCCTGTCCTCGACGGCCTAGTCGCAGGCCCCAGCCGTCGGCGGACGGCCCGACGATCGCTGCGCGACATGGCGCTGGCAAGATCGTCGGGCGGGCGCGCGTTGGCACGCGGGTTGGCCTGGCGCCCCCAACTCCGCGAGCGAACGTCCCGCTGCCGAGGCGGGAGCGTCCTCCCCAGCCGCATGAGCCCGACGCGCCAGACCAGCAGGATGCGCCACCTCCGCGTTGCGCAGCACTGGCACTGCCCCCCGCACTCGGCGAGCGTCGCGAGCGATCTGGACGGGGGCCGCCCGCCGCTCCCCGCGCGCTCCCCGACTGGCCGCCTCCTGGAGCCGACGCACTTACCTACGGCTCGCGATGCCCTCGGCCAGCTCACGCCTCGCCGCCGCGCGCTCGGATGCGTCGCGCACCTCAGGGCGCAGCACACGAGATGAGAGGCACGCCCACGCGTCGCGGAGCGCCTGTAGCTCCATGCGACCTGCGTGCTCCACCGCGGCCAGCTCGGCGTCGGCGGGCGCGACAGACCGAGCGCGCGCGAGAGAATGGGCCTGGCGCAGGCGGGCGGCCACCAGGGGCGCCCGAGGCGCAGCGCAGCGCCGAGCGCATGGCAGCGCGCTCGGCGCGCGCAGCTAAGACGCGCTCGGACACCGCTGCGTCCAGGGCGGACAGCACACAGGAGTGGCTGGCAATAGTTTTGCCTGCCTGCGCCCCCTCATCGCGGCCCTTGGCACGGGCGAGAGCCCGTGCGGCGGCACCCCTGCCAGCGGGGCCCTGGGCGTCTGGAGCGGCGCGGCTGCCCTCGTAGTTGAGCGGCAGCGACTTGGCGTCGCACAGCCGCTTGAAGCGCAGTTTCCGCTCCGCGGCTTCGCTGGCCGAGAAAGACGCCGCTCCCTTGCCTGGGTGGCAGTCTCGCGCTGCACGACGGAACGCCGCTCCAGCGGCGCCGCGGCCCGCCCCATCGGCGACTTGCAGGGCAGCTCGCGCACGCCGCAGCCTGGCAGCTCGGGCGTAGATGCGCTGACCACTGCCGCGCGCGGGCCCCAGGGGGCAGGCCGGCTCTCCACCGGCGACGTCGTCGGCGGCGGCAACCCACGCGCCCGAGGGGTAGACGGCCGCCCAGGGGAGGCCCAGCGGGCCGAACCCTCGAGCCGAGAGCAGGGCGACGAGGCGTGCCCATAAGCAGGCAAGGCACGAAGAGAGAGCGTCGGCCTGGGCCACGCAGTCGAATCGTTCACAGATCCCCCGATCTGCCTCCTCAAGCCACGCCGGGGGGCTCGAGGGGGGGGGGCGGACCGACCGGTGCCGCGCGGGGTCGTCTGCCCGATGGACGTCCGTCGGCACGTACATTCCCCCACATACATCCCGCCACCGATGATGCGCGGCAGCGCAGCGCGCAAGACATGGGACAATCCTGGGGAACTGCTGCACCCGCGGGCTGCAGCTCCCAGAACCACTTTCGAGTCTAAGAAGTAATACCCGAGAGTCGGGCATCCTCATGCAACAGTACTTGAACAATATCTTGAAGACTGTGGCCTCGAGAATGTTGATATGTCCGGGCACGCGGAACTGCCATGTGCACGTCAAACGGAAGCATAGAGCTTCAGAAAGCCCCGTCGCCCAGCGAGGCGCGACTAAGGGCTCCAGCGCGGGCAGCCCCAGGTCGCGACGCAGCTGGGTGAACTCAGGGCCAAGGGGGGGCCCTCGGCTCAAAACTTGGAGGAGGCGCCGATCGCGGAGCCGCGCGCGTCAGCACCCGCGCTCGGAACGCCCCCACAGCTCCGCGGACAAATTTGCGCTGATGCCCGCTCGGACTACTCCCCCGTGGCGGAGGGAAGCATCCGCGCCGAACACTGCGGGGCATGGGGCCGCGCGCAGGTCGGCGATGGCCGTCAAAGCCACGAAGGCGCAAGCTAAAAGCTCGTCCGTAACGGACGGAGGCAGCTTATACTCAGTCTCGTCAATCCGCCGAAGGGAACTATAAACGCGCGTAAACAGGGAGAGCATAGGACGTCGGAACAGAAACACCTGCACCCAGCAGCCAACGAGGGACGCCATCAGGGCACGCGTCGAAGAGCAAATATACACTTGGATCAGGGTCAGCCTGCACAGGGCGACTGAGCGGACGAGGGGAGCGCACGCGATCCCGATCCGCCCTGGGATCTCGGCCCCCACGACGACCTCGTGGATTTCGCCGCGGGCGCAGTTCACTGGGCGCCACCAACCCGGCAGGCGGGTAGCCACGGTCGCACGCGGCGAAGACTTCCCAATCGCGGCGAGAAAGATCGTTGGGCCGTGGGGCGGAGCCGCGCCACGAGAGTTTCTGACTGCTCGCGTGGTCGTCACTGTTGAGCATTTCGGCGAAGTTCCCCCTAGGGAAGGGACATCGGTGCACCGCCTGCTCCCGGAAGCGGAGGGCACCGAAGCTTCGGGGAACCCCCATCGTAAGCCGCGCTGGCGATTTCTACGTCCACTTTGTCGCCCATGGCAGGAGCATCGAGGCACGGCGCAGTGGCCGGCCGCGCCTGCCAGCTCGGGGCGCCAGGCTCGGCAGGAGTCAAAGATGCCCACCGGAAGCCTGGCCCGCAACGCGCTCCTGCGCGCGCGTGCGGGCGGGGCGCGGAAGGCGAAATAAACCCTCTCAAATCGTCACAGGAGATGACCAGTCATTCCCCTGGGCCAAGACCGAGTCGGCACAGCAGAAACCCTTGGCCGAACCGCTGGGCGCTCGAAGAGACTTAGGAGCACCAGCTCTTGACGACTGCAAGGTTAAGAATCAAGCGATCGAACTCACTGCCCTCTGGGACTCGGAAGGCTCCGCGGGCCTCTCCCCAGCAGAGATCCGCAGCTGGAGTAAGGCACAGGTCGCTGCAGGCGTCCCATTTGAGGAGAGCCCAGAGGTCTGCGCGGCCCACGTGGACGCGCGCCCCTTGCTGGCCCGCAGGCAACTCTGCCCTCGGGGGCCCCATGACATCAAGGCCCAAAACGCCCGACGCACGATCGGGTCGGACAGGAGGGGGGCGGGACCAAACTTGGGTGGATAATCCCACTTGATGCGGAGGCCAAAAAGGTCGACGCGGGTGGAGCCCCACGACGCCGCGGTGACAAGTGTGGCCCAGGCGCAGGGTGCGCAGACGCAGGACACTGCCTCATGGACGCCAGGACGGCGGACGAGGAGGTGAGGGAGGCCTCCAGAGCTGCAACATGGGTAACCAGACCATGGAGCGATACCTCGGTGACATCGAACTGAACAAAAGCTCGACCTACGTCGCCCATGCCCCCGCGGGCACGGCGAACTGCAATCCGGCGCGACCGCTCTACGCGGCAGCGCGCGCCCTCCAAGCAAGGCGAGACCGTCGCTCGCACGCGAGCCTCGGCGGGAGCGAGGCTTGGCTGGCCGAGGGTCTGCCAGTGTAGCGCAATCAAAGCACGTTGAGCTCGCGCGCCCCAGGCGCCACCGCTCCCGCGCGCGGCCGACCAGAGAAGCAGGCGGCGGCAGTATAGGCGGAGCTGGAGGGCGCGGCCATGGGTCGCGGGGAAGCGACTCAGCGAAAGAACAGCCCCAGCGCGGCGGGCGTTGAGACGAACG
>CAUYUJ010014615.1:0-92500 GCA_963575745.1 Prorocentrum cordatum
GGCCTGGAGGGCCCTGGGCTGAGGGCGGAGGCCCTGGAGGGCCTCCGCCCTCAGAATGCTTCAAAGCAGTGCCGCGGCACTGCTTTGAAGCACCCAGGTGCTTCAAAGCAGTGCCCCGGCACTGCTTTGAAGCATTCTGAGGGCGGAGGCCCTCCAGGGAGGCGCGAGGATCGCAGGGACCGAGGGAGGCCCTCCAGGGAGGCGTTCGTCTCGCCATCTGGCTCAACCGCGCGCGGCCCCACTGCCCGCACCTCCGCCTTGCCCCGCAGTTGCGGCCGTGTCCAGCGCAGTAGCACACATGCCGACTTCGAGCGAATGGAGCCCTGTGTGCGTTGAGAAGGTCTTGTGCATCCGTGGAGGTTGGCTTGCGCAGACCACCCCCATCCCCGAAAAGGATGTCAAGGTGCTCCACGCAGGGCCCCTCGGAGAGATAAGCTTCGTGCACGTGAACATGCAAAAGGCTTGGCTGCTCAAGGTGTGCGCCAAAGGTAAACCGACCGCAGGGGCCTTGAAGGCCTCCAAGGCCTGGGACGCGCTGAAGAAAGAACTCGCGAAGCAGGGCGGCGCCGCAGTTGCGGACGAGGAGAGCGACGGCGACGCGGGGGACGAAGCAGATGGCCCCATGTCGGCCCTGGTCAGCTCCACGGACGCCACGAAGAAGCAGGCAGCGACCCCGACCAGCGCCAAGAAGCAGAAGACTGGAACGCGTGCGGCGACTACTGGCCTGCCCAGGGGCGAGGCCGTGGAGTCGGCCATAGCCACTGTGCACTCCGTACAGAAGCCCGCAAAGAGCCCCATGAAGTTTCCGCACGACACGGCCGTTCGAAACGTGCGGGTGGCCAGCTTCAAGCGGAGGACGTTGTGGCTGGACGCTGCAGACCTTGGGTGGCTGATCGACATGATCGTGGACTACGTGAGCCTCGGCGGTGTCCCCGACATCGACGACGGCGACAAGGACGAGGCCGCAGTGGCGGACAGGGACTGGGCAACGGCGGTTGACCCTGCCACCCCGCTGGCGAAGCAAAAGGAGGTCGACTCCCCCGTGGCGCAGGGGAGCGGCTCTGGCTTCACCGTCGTTTGGGACTTCAAGGGCGCTTGGGTCGCGACCATCACGCGAGAGTGTGCCAACATGGGCAAAAGGATCGAGATGGATGTGAAGAAACTTACAAAGAAGAAGTGGCAGTCGGCGCAGTCGGTGAAGGGCTACGACTACGAGTGGGAGGGCATGACGCAGCACCAGCGCAAGCAAGCGGCTCTGATTACCTCGAGCTCCAAATCCCCAATCTGTTCGACTGAGGCCCGAAGCCGTATGGGCCGCAGTTGCGGTGGGGCTACTGAGTGCCCGCAGTTGCGGGGTGGCTGGGTGCGCGTGAACACGCGGAGGGCGAGGCGGTGTGAGGAGGCAGGCGGAAGGTTTAGGGTGTTCCACGGGTGCTCGCCTTAGTGCGCCAACTTGTGTGGGCGAGCGTTTTTCTTAGAGAAGCATGGAGTGAAGCATCGAAACCCTGTGCGCGCGATGATTGGGGCTTCCGCGCGTGCGTTGTTGAAAAGTACCTCCTTCTTCGCCCCACCGCATCGTCTTCAGTTGCTCCTCCCTCCTCCCCTCCCTCTTCCTAGTTCTGTAGCCCGCAGC
The DNA here is from genome assembly GCA_963575745.1 of Prorocentrum cordatum. Taxonomy (NCBI): domain Eukaryota; class Dinophyceae; order Prorocentrales; family Prorocentraceae; genus Prorocentrum; species Prorocentrum cordatum. Next base: position 1,634 of record CAUYUJ010014615.1, read on the forward strand.
CGAGTGCCCGGCCCGAGTCGTTCGCACGCGACCGCTCATGGATGTTCCCGTGGGGCGGACATGGTATGGCGAGGAGGACGGAACGCATTTCGAGGTGGAGTGGCTCCATTACGACAGCGGCTGCGCACCGAGGAAAACGAAGTATGGCACCACTGGGCTCGCCAACATCTTGAGCCGCAGTAGCGGCGTTCCGTGCCCCAAGAAGATAAAGGTGCACGCATGTGCGGATTTTCCGTGCCTAGCGAAGTGGCCCGCGTCGCAGTGCGGCATTGTTGAGCCGCCTCGCTTTCATTTGCGGCCGTCTGCTTGGCGACCGGGCGCGACGCCACCCCCCGCAGTTGCGGCTCCAGGCGGCGCCGCAGTTGCGGCTCCCTCGGCCCCTGCACACATAGCACCAGCAACACCAGCAGAACTCGCAGCTCCTGCGCAAGAAGGACACGCAGCTCCAGCACCAGTAGCACCCGCAGAACCCAAACCTCCAGCAGCCCCTGTGCCCGAAGCACCCGCAGCAGCAGTCCCTCCAGCTCCTCCAGGTGGACCGCAATTGCGTTGAAGCTCCTGAGGGAGTGGAAGCGGACAAAGACACACCACTTCCAGCACGCTTGCCACCAGCGCGGCCGCTGCCAGAGAACTGGTCGAAGACGCAGGTCGCATTCTTCCCGTGCCCAGACCCAAAGGCTGCAGCACGAGTTGCGGCGCCTGTTGGCGACGCCTTGCGGCCACGAGTCGCGGCGCCACCCCTGGCGCCATAGAAAGGTGTACCTGTGGAAGACGCGCCAAAGATCCAGGCCGCAGTGGCGGCGACGGTGCCTGACCGCGCGATGGCTCTCCTGAGGCAGATTCTGTCCGAGAATTCCTACATAGGGTATTCAGCTTTCATGCTGTTTGCCTTGCGGTTCGGGCGTCAACCTTACGTGTGGGAAGGCGAGAACCGCAAGGACCTCCTTGTCTTCTACATGCCTTGGGCAAAGGAGAAGTGCACTGAGCCATGCGCCGTCGACGGCGTGGCGTGCGTACTCGCCGCTGCTGAGGATCTGTTCGGGGAATGGACAACGGTGGAACTCAGGCCCGTGACTCCCGAGAACCCACTCCATGAGGTGCGCCACTGGGTGGCCGCAGTTGCGGTGGGTGGCGTGTGCTCTGAGGGGGCGGACGCGTTGAACAGGTTCTACGGTCCTCTGGGACAATGGGTCCTAGGGACTGTTTGCGATGGAAACTGCGGCATTGACCTTATGGCGATGATGTTGCAGAAACCGCAAAATGCCGAGACGCGCAAATGGCTTCGGGAGGAACTGTACGATTTCGGGGTGCGCCGCTGGGACGAACCGTGGTTGCACGACATGCTCGTTGTCACGCAGGAACTAACCTTGGAGGAGGTGCGGGCGTACCGCAGTTGCGGGGCCAGCGGCCCTGCTGGACCCATGGTCCTGCACGACTCCGAGGGCGAGGGCGAACCAGCAGAGGCGCCGAGAGAGGCGAGCGCGCCACGCCCCGCTCTCATGGCGGCGTTAGAGTGGCAGACGGGCGTGCAGGACATGGGTATATTGCTTGCCATGGCTGAGGCTATGCCCGAGGCGTTGCAGGAGGAGCAGATCAGGGCGCACGCACTGGCCAGCGCACGCCCAAAACCCGAAGTTGCGGAACAGAAGCGGCGCGTGTGCCCGCACATGCTCAGAGACCGCGAACTGGTTTGCAAAGACCTGGAGGCGCACGCACGCAGTTGTGGTTGGATGGGCGAGGGCGTTCTGCCACGGAATTCAATCGCGTCTTTTTGCGAGCGGTTCACGTGGCCGAAGGGCATGGGGGTCGTCCAGCAGCGCCAGGCCGTCTCCAAGTGGTTTCAAAACTGGCGCACACAAGGTGGACATGGCACGGCGGGCGTGCATGGCCGACGCCGCGCGCGGGGCAACCAAGGGCGCCCGAACAAGGCTCCATGGCTGGAAGCCGCTCTGTACGAGTGGTGGTCCCACATGAGGTACTCCGTGGACTGGAAGGCGGTGGCCAAGCGAACCGCAGTTGCGGAGGAGAGGCCCAAGATGTTGGCCAGGTTCTCCCAATCCCTGCTGGTTACGAAGGCGAAGCAACTCGTCGCGGACTACTGCGTGGAGACAATGAAGCGGGGAGGCAAACCGATGGTGCCGCAGTTGCGGCCTCGGTGGTGGGTGAAGTGGCGGCGCTCCTACGGCCTGAGCATGAAGAAGCCGAACCGCAAGTACAAGGTGCCAAAATGGTTGCTCCAATCTCGTTTTGAGACTATGATCTTGAACGTGGCCAGGGTCCGCGCAGCTGCAGAGGAGCTTCTGGGGTACGACCCGCACATCCTGAACTGGGACCAGTCGCCCTTTCACCACAACGAGTCGTCGTCGGCCTCGAAGCCGACCTTGGCTGTGAAGGGTGGCATTGTCCCGCTTGTCGAGGCGCATGACGACAGCAGGGCTCGGTGGACAGCGAACCTGACGGTGTCGAGCGACGCGGAGGACATCCGCAGTTGCGGACCACCGCCGGCGGAGCTAATGTTCAAGGGGGGATCTGTCATCGCTGAGGGCTTGGCCGCACATGCCCGCAGTCGCGGCTATCCGTCTTGGGTGAGCACGGCGACGTCCGAGAAGGGGTCCTACCGCGCAGACGACGTTGTATCATTCTTGCAGCGGCACTTGCGGGCCTGGCCCGACGACCCGCAGTTGCGGGGAAAGTGGCGCATCCTCATGGCCGACGACCATTCCCCGCACAAAGCAGACGCTGTGCGGAGACTCGCCTGGCAGCGCGGCTACGTGCTGATCATTCGCGGCGGGGGGGCGACCGCAGTTGCGCAGCCCGTGGACACGGACTTGAACCAGCACGTGAAGCGCCGGTACATTGCCCTCGAGACCAAAGCGCTGGTGCAGCAAATGGCGTTGGGGAAGCACGTGCCGCAGTTGCGGCGTTCCGATTGCGCCGACTTGATGCTGTCAGTGTTGGAGAATGTGCACTTGCACTTGGACGCCGCGAAAGGTTTCCTGAAAGTGGGAATTCGAGCGCCCTTCGACAAGTCAGGAGATCTCGAGATTTGCCGAGAGGCGGCGGAACTCTGGGAAGCAGGGGGGCTGCGAGCAAAAGTGGACACCGCAGTCGCGGAGGTGAGGGAAGAATGCGAGCAGAAACGTTTGAAATGGTCCTACAATGACGTGCTGCGTCTCATACACGAATACGAGAAACACGACGCCACAGATTCCGTGTTGGAGAAGCTCGGCGACGAAGCGCTAGGCCAGGAGCCAGGCCACGAGGAGGGCGATGAGGAGGGCGGGGAGGAGGAGGAGGAGGAGGTGCACGAGGAGCACGAGGAGGACGAAGAGCAAGAGGAGGCCTCGTGGGCCGAGGCTCTTGCGGAACAGTGCGATGCCGCAGTTGCGGCACCTGGGCCTCAAGGATCCTCGGTATCCATGGACTGCGTGGTCGACGCAGAGGCGGCCGAGCAGGTGGCAGTGGCGACGTCCTTGGCAGAAACGCTCCGCGAGGCGGAAGATATGCTGCGCCAAGTGGGCATGGAGAAACTAGCGCAGGATTGCCGACAGCAACAACACAAACAAAAGAAGCGGTTGAGAGAGCTGGCGCGGGAGGACAACGAGGTCCTACGAGCGTTGACTGCCCAGCGAGACCACGAAGCCGCAGTGGTGGCGAAAAAGCGGCGCCTGGCTCTGGAAGCGAACGACAGGACGAAGGCGTTGCACGATCTCAAGAAGCAGATTCGAGAGGCCGAGGCCGCCTTGAGGGCAAAGAAGGAGGCCGCAGTTGCGGTGGAAACGGCTTTGGCTAACAAACACGCCCTAGCGCAGTGGAATCCCGAGGAGTTCAAGATCAAGAAAAACAGGATGGCAGCTCTGGATCGCCTGGCTCGCGGAAAAGGCGTCCTCTCAGACGAGCAGAGGGGGGAGTGGGCATGGTTCAAGACGCATTGGGACGAGGAGATGTGCAAGCAGCACAAGGAGCAATGGCCGCTCACGTTTGCTGGGTGGCTGCAAAAAGTCGCGAACGACGCGGCGTCTGGGAACCGTTCGGCGCTGTCGCAGTTCGTGCATTCGGAAACAGTGAGAACCCTGGAGGGCAAATGGCGCTGGTAATCCCAGCCCTAGCGTGATGCAGGCCGCAGTTGCGGACCCACAGGAAGTCCAGAGGGAAGTTGTTTTTCCAAGCGGCTCCCGCGCGGGCAGGAGATGAGGCAAAACCGCAGTTGCGGTCTTCCTGCTGCTGTGAAAATAATCCTTTCACAGTCCCTTGCAATCGTCGCCCTCCTTCTGCTTCTCCGCCAGTCCATTTGTTGTTCTTTCGGTTCCTTTGAGTCCTCGCCCTCCTTCTGCCACTCCTCGAATCCTCTTTGTCTCCTCCCTCCATCCGACCCCATGCCCATTCACGATCCATTTCCGTAGCCACCGTGGCTCGAGGTGGCGCACGCGAAGACGCAAGCATGTGGCCGCCCGCGCGCCCGAGCGCATCCTCAGGGAGTATGGACCGTGGACTTCGATTCGCCAGAACGGTGTTCATCCACAACGCTGAGGAGGAGGAGGGAGGCAAAGACGAGGAAGCCGCAGTTGCGGATGATGACGACGACCAGCGGACGCAAGATGGCGACAGCACCGTCGCGTCCTCGGCTGCCTCCGCTGACGAGGCTGAGTCCCGGGGAGGTGCGGGAGCCGCAGTTGCGGCAGCACATGACTCCTACATGCCGAGAGTGTTGTCGTCGCGGAGAACCTGGAAACGGGTGCCCATCATCGAGACAAGCAATCTGTCGGAAAAACAAAGAGCTCTTGTCGACGCATGGGAGGAGAAAACGGAGTTCGAAGCGGGACGGGTCGGCTTCTACGTGGCCAACTTCGGAGGGACTGCAGCTAGACCCACGCAACGCGCGGACGAGTGGGCGCAGCTCCGCGCGAACCCTGCCCAGATCATCGCCCTCTGCGAGTGCGACGACGAGACCTGCGCGGTACTCAGTGGGGAGCACGACGCGAGGGACAGTGCAGCCGCAGTTGCGGACGATAGGTTTCGGAGTCGGACTCAATACAACTACCTGTGCGTTAAGGGCGGCGAGCCATCAGGGACCCTCCTTGTTGGCATGAGGGACCGCAGTGGCGGCCACATTGAACACGTAGACTTTGCGAGACTCTTCCACAAGCAGGAGAAGTCCAAAACGAAGAAGAAGAAGAAACAGTCCGCAGTTGCGGAGGCTCCTGCGCCAAAGCTGCACAACAAGTACTCCAGGGCGATGGTGGTGCGCGTCCACCTGGACCAGGCCGTGCCCCATTTGGGGGGCTCCTTCAACGTCATGGCGGTGCACGTCCACCACAGCTTGGCCAACCAAGACTGGGGCGTCACGAAGCTCCATGAGTTCTACAACTGGTTCGTCGCCTACGTCAGGGAATGGGACGTGAAGGTCTGCATGGGGGACTTCAACATGTGCATGTTCCAGCTTGTGTCCTGGTGCCGCAATTGCGGCCTGACTGTGGACGTCGCCGCGTGGACCCCCTGGAAGACAGCAGGCGGCCAGCCCAGGGCAGACAGCATGGCGATTTTGTTCATAAACTGTCCTGGGCAGTACAAGCTTCACCATGGCCTGAGTGTTCTGCACGACCGTGAGGGCGGATTCTTGACGACCCAGCATGATCCGTCTTTCCCTGTCTTCGACTACACGAATGGCCCTGGGAAGATGCTTCAGACTTACGTGCCCAAGGCTGAGCCCGTTGAAAACAAGATGCGCGCCTTCCTGACGCCATCTGGCGAATCCTTGACCGCAGTTGCGGAGTTCGAGCAAAGGATGGCGCGCAGGGAACGCGACGATTGGGTGCGCCATCCCTTCAGAGTGAAGCAGGGCAACCTCGACGACAAGATATGGCATGGCGCCTTCGGCAGGGCGAGGCACGGAGCGCACTTCCCTCTGGTGGCTTTCACGCACAATACGTGCCGCAGGTCACCTGAAAGACTCGCCGCGAGGTTGGAACGCAGGAAGGGCGGCAGGAAGGGCGGCAAGAAGGGCGGCAAGAAGGGCAGCTACGCGGACACCGCAGTTGCGGGGAAGGGCGTCCGACCCCAGATGGGAACCGCAGTTGCGGGGAGAGACGCTGGGGCTGAGCGAGCTGGGAACACGCCACCGCCGCAAGCTGCCAACGGCGACGATGCGACCCCTTCTTGTGCCGCAGTGGCGGCTGGGTCCTGGGACGCCAGCGGCAGCGGCGCATGGGAGGCGCGCAGTCCCGCCACGAGATGGCAGGGCTGGTCCTGGTGGGACTGGAGCTCGAGCGAATGGGGCGCTGATGGCGCGCAGTGGTGGCCCTCTGATCATGCCGCAGTTGCGGACAATGCCCCTGAGGGCTCGCCTCCTCAGCGTGAAGTCGAGTGGGGCTCGAGCGGGCGACCTGCCGAGCGCCCTCCGTGGAGCTTCGAGGCGCAGCGTTGGTGATGGCCGCAGTTGCGGGCAAGTGGAGCATGATGTTGATTGCCGCAGTTGCGGACAGTGTACGCTGGAAAAATCATCATCATCATCAATCATAATCATCATCATATCATCATATCATACGTTCAAAGCAGTGCCGGGGCACTGCTTTGAACGCGTTCAAAGCAGTGCCGGGGCACTGCTTTCGATCGTCGCCTCGTCGCCGTCATAAGGGCTTTCGGATTATGGCGTCCGCGGCGCGACCCCGTGCAGCGCCGGCTGGAGGTGATGCTGATGGCGTGGCTGGCAGTGGCAACGCCAGCCGGGGAGACGATGATGCTGCAGACGTCAGCGCCGGCCGCGGCATGGAGGTGCCAGCACTGGCCGGGGCGCTGGCTGCCGGGGCCGCCGTGGCTGCGGCTGGGCAGGCGTCGGCTGCCGTTGCTCCGCCAGCAGCGGCTAGGCCGCGTCGCGTCGGCAGGAAAAGGGCACCAGATGATGCTGACGGAGCTGCTGGAAAGCCCCCAAGCCAGCGGGCCAAGGTGCGAGGCGACGCCGCCGCCTCCCGGGAGCTCCCGCGCCTCAGAGGACCGGCCGCGGCGCACCAGCCTGGGGAGCTGTCGGCCGAGGATGGCGCTGACGAGAGCGAGGGGCGGAAATGTTACTTAAGACCGGCTTTTTCCTTAATGGCCGCTTCTGCAAGGCAGGTCGTTGGTGGAACCTCCGACTCCTCCCGCAGCCTCGCGGGGTGCGACCTCCGGCAGGCGGCGTCCGATGTGAACGAGGCGCCACTTAGAGCCTTGCAGCGTCGTGCGCGCATGGTGCCGCCGCCCGCTGCTGCTTCAGTCGAGGGTGGGGGGGCGGTGAGTGTGGGGGAGGGTGGTGCTGGACGAGGCCCGGAGCAGCCTCCGGCAGGTCTTCCTGCAGACCCCAGCCCCTTGGCGGATAACGCCCATGACCTGGTCTTGCGTAGCCCGTTTGTGCTGTGCAGGCGGTGCGGGGCGTACGTCTCCGCAGAGAGGGGTGCCAAGAGGCTGAAGGACTCGTGCCCGGGCCCCCTCCCGCCTCTCGACAGGTGTAGCCCTGCGGAGCGCGAGCGGCGCAGACGCCGCGAGAAGCTCCTGCAAGGCCTCCATCCCACCTCGGGTGCGAGCCTGGGGGCTTAGCCTGCTAGTCGGCGCGGGTCTGACTAGCTGTTGGGGGCCTCAGTGGCCCGCTGGCCGGACGGCTAGCTCAGTTTACGGCTCACGGTCTGTTGTTTCTGCGGAGCTTCAGGACGTGGCGCGCCAGGGGGATCGACACACACACACACACACACACACACACACATGCACACGCGCGCACGCACGCACGCACGCACGCACGCACGCACGCACGCACGCACGCACGCACGCACACGCACACACGCACGCACGCACAACACACGCACACACGCACCCATGCAGGATTCCTCGAACAGTGCTTGCACGTATTGGATTCTTATGCGCGTATTAAGTGATTGGGTGGATGTGCCCCGGTTTCGCGGACCAATTCTAGCTTGCTCCCTTTTTGACCGATGGCCTCAACGACTGCCTCAAGGGGGTCCCAAGAACCGCCAGGGATCCCAATGAGGCCTCCGAAAGGACCTCAAGAGGGTCAGAGCTCCCAAAACTGCTCCAGGAGGCCTCCGAGAGGCGTTCAGTAGGCTCGCGGAGCGAAAGCTTCACGAAGGCTTTATGGTTGACTCGTCTTCGTCGTCGCCCTCGTCTCCTGCTTCCTCCCCAATCCTTCTCCTCCTCCTCCTCCTCCTCCTCCTCCTCCTCCTCCTCCTCCTCCTCCTCCTCCCCCCACCCCTGCGTCCTCCCCCCTCCTGCTCCTCCGTTTCCTCTTCCCTCCGCTTCATGTTTTCAAGGATCGCGGCCGCCCCTCGCCGACAGGATCCTGAAAGGACCCCAAGAGTTTTGGTGCGACAGTTTCCCGAACTCTTGCTTCTACTGACGGCTCCTCCGCTTCCCAAACCGATGCAATTCGTTCGGCATCGTTGCTGGATGGTCTGGTGGCGATGCGCGAATCGTCCAGAATAGCAGTGCACATGACCACAGGAGGATGAGGAGGGGTTCAAGAATGGAGGAGGAAGAGGAGGGGGAGGAGGCGCAGGTGGAGAGGGAGGAGGAGGTGGAGGAAGCGGATGAGGAAGCGGAGGAAGAGGTCGAGGAGGAGCTGGAGAGGGAGGGGAGGGAGGAGAGGGAGGAGGAGCAGGAGAAGGAGGCTGCAGAGGTAGGAGGACGTGCGGGGAGAGTGGAGGCAGGAAACGGAAGCAGGTATCAGCAGCAGGGAAGGTCAGGAGCAGTAGCAGGCGTTACCGCCGCCAGGAACGGGGGTGGTGGAGCGACCGCTGTGTGACATCTGGCAGTTGGTCATCATTCCCGAGCAGGCGGGTGCGGCCCGCCGCCTGTCGTTGCGGCGATCGCCCCCGCTGTCGCCGTCGTCGCCGTCGTCAGCGTCGTCGTCGCCGCCGCCGCCGCCGCCGCCGCCGCCGTCGTCGTCGTCGTCGTCGTCGTCGTCGTCGTCGTCGTCGTCGTCGTCGTCGCCCCTCGTCGCGCCTCTCCCGCTGGCGGCGACCGCCCGCCCGCGCTCGGCCGGGGGTGCGAGTGCGCGCGCGCGTGGGCGCCGGGCGGGGGTTGGGGGGCGCAGCGCATTGCGGCGAGCGGCAGGGTGCTGGCTGGCGGGCTGCAAGCGGCCCCGCTCGGGGGGCCCCCAGCAGGCACCAGAGAGAGGCTGCCGAGGGTCGAGAGCCAAGACCGGCATGAGCGTAATTTTGTCGGAGATCCGCGCGGACCTCCGAGAAATCATGTTCATGGCGTTCTTGGTTGCTCCAGAGGGCGCGAGATCTGAGTCGGGAGCGAGACCGATGCGCACGCGCGCGCACGAGCTCACAGACGGATCTGGAGAGGACGCACTGCGCGAGCACTCGTGTCGCGAGGACGCCCTCGCGTGTGGGGGGGGGCGGGCCTGGCTCGTGCACGGAGGCGTGCCCCCCTCCCTCTGCCCACCTCGCCGGCCGCTTGCCTGCCAGCCGGTCCGGTGGTCAGCTCGCCTGGCCGCGGCCCGGCGAGGGCTCAGGCGCGTCGTGGCCCGCCCGCGCGCGTGCGCGTGGCTGGGCGCCCCCCGTCCGTTGCGAGCCCTCTCCCGGCCCCTGCTGGGTGCGCCTCGCGTGGCTTGGCATCGCTCGGGCGTGTGCATTGCTCCTTCGGCGAGGACCATCGAGGAGCATCCTTGATCATTTGGCGAAAAAGCCACGCACGAAGCCGAAAAAAGCACAGGGAATGGACGTCCGAGCGATGGCCAGGTGGACGCGTCCCGTGTACGTCTGGCTCGCGACGGCGGTGTCACCTCGCCCGCGGAGGAGAGAGGGCGCGCACGTGCCTCTCCCCGGGCTCCCCGGAGGCCGTGCGGGAGGTGGGGGGAGCTCCGCAGCCCCGCGTGTTTGCGCACGAGCGGGGCGTCGGAGGTTCGGCGGGTCTGAGCAAGTTGCGCATCTTATGCTGACGTCGAATTCTTGGAGGCCCAGGGGTTGGCACCAGCACCAGTAACGGCGGTTGCCTCCATCTAGGGCGGATGATCCAGAGATCGACGATGGTGGTGTTGTTCGGGCTTCTTAGATTCAGATCGCCGAGAGATTGCCACCGGGTTTTCGTGCAGTTGTCTTAGGGAAGTTTCGCTCAAAGACGACTTCCCCCCGCCAGTCGGAAGGTTTGTATGCTCGTTTTGTGGGTGGGCAGCCGTCGTATTTCTACGGCGCGACGCGCGCGTGCGAATGCCGAGCAAAAAGTGAGCCCGGGAGCTTATAGCTTGTATTTCTCACGGGTTCTTGATTCTTCTCCAATCGGTTGGCGAGGACAGCTAGTGGAATATCGATTGTTTGTGATGTGGGCCAACGTAGATCAACGGGGCACCAGTACATCTGGCCATAGCGTGTACGGTCCAGCGCGAGTCGAGGGTCAGCCGATGTCGTTCAGCAGCACCTTTGGAACGATGTCAGGAGGGATGGTCTCTTGCGAGAGGCCCGTAGAAGGCAGCACCACTGACCCTGGCCGCCCATGCCCGTCAGCGGCCATCGTCCGGCGAAAGGGGGCGGACGGGGTGATGGCGAAGAGAACGAAGTGCATAAGCATGACCATATGACCATGTGGGGTGTTCCAGAAAAGGCCCCGCTGTCGAGGATTGAAGGAGGTGCCATCTCTTCAGGGTTCAGGGCTCCCGGAACTCGCCATGTGACCACGAGCAGAAATTCGGGCGCCGCTAGGGAGGGGGGTCCAGCGCCGATCCAAGGATGTCTGCGCAGACCTACGGGCGCCATATGCTCATGCAGAGGTATCGTCTGCCAAAGAGTACGAGCAGGACGAGGTGTAGGAATTGGACGTTGACGGGGACGAAGAGGAGGATCAGGGGGACGACGACGAGGGGGAGGGCGAGGAGGAGGAGAGGAGAGGAGGGAGGACGACAAGAGGACTAAGGAGGAGGAGGAGGAGGAGGAGGAGGACCAGTGTAAACCCAAGACGCATCAACGATGTTGTAATAGTTAATCCCCCCCTCCAAGTTCCATCTTCACAGGTCCCTGGAAGGATTTTTTCACTGACGGAAATGCCCCGTTGGAAGACTACCAACCGCTTGAAAATCCAGAACCGTGCCAAAACACAGTTCCTTAGATTTCAACGCCGCGAATCAACGTTAGTGTTGTGTCCTGACGGTCCTCAGCCGTGCCAGAAAATTGTTGTTGGGACTTCAACACCGCGAATCAACGTGAGTGTTGCGCCCTGATAATCATACATCGAGCGAAAAAAACAGTTGTGGGACGCCAGCCGTAATAGTCCTTGAAATACGCATGTAATCTCTTGTTTCGAATGTGCACGGCGCTACGGCAAGAGCCACATTTTGAAAAGGAGTTGCCTTCCATTTGTAAAGCTCTTGCACATGTTTCAGACTAATGTGCCAGCGCAAAGTCGAGAGCCACATTTTGAACAGGAATCGTCTTTCATCCGTGATACTATGGCAAACGTTTAAGACGAATGCGCGCGGCGCTAAGACGAGAGCCACAGCTTGAAACCCGCCCGTCCATCTGTGAAACTCTCGCAGACTTTTTAGACACACGTGTGCGGTGCTAAGACGAGTGCCACATTTTGGAAACGGCCCGCCCTCCTTCCGCGAAATTGTTGCAAATTTGAAGCTTCAGGATCACACATGGCGAGGAAGTCTCAGCCGAAACGCCCGGCCCGCCCTACCGACACGTCTCGGGGTGCGACAGGAAGGAGTTCTAAGGAAAAGGGGTGGAGGCGGAGGACGACGACGACGACGACGAGGGGTAGGAGAAGGAGGAGAAGGAGGAGGAGAGGAGGTGCAGAAGGAGGGAGTGTGTGTGTGTGTGGGAATGGTGGAGGCTGTGGGCGGTTGCGGCAGGGGGGTGGGAGGCGGCCTCGTCCTCGGTGCTCTCGCGGGCGCGGGCTCACAGCACGACTCCTCGTGGCTGCATCGGCCGGGGCCCCGAAGGGGCCAGCGCTGGCCGGGTCGGGCGACAAGATGGGGGGGAGTATGGCGTCAGGTCGGGAGGCGGTTTCGTCCTCGTTGCGCCCGCGGGCGCGGTCTGACTGTACGACCTCTCCTGCCTGCCTCGGCTGGGGCCCCGAAGGGGCCAGCACTTCGTCAGGTCGGACGGCGGGGGAGGGGGGCAGGGGGAGCAGGGGAAGGAGGGGTCACGAAATCTTCTGCTGGCATCCAGTTTCAGCCCCGCCGCCGCCGCTTCCCTCGATGCCATGGTCGCCTCCAGCGCCAGGCAAGCCAGTTGCGCGCGCTGCATCGCCCCCCCCCTTTGCTTTCGCCCTCCTTCCGCCGTCCGACCGGGGGGGGGCAGGCCCTTAGAGACCCCCTGGGGCCCTGAGAGGCCACCTCTGGTCCACGTTCGGCGGGTTCTCGAAACCCCGGGGTGGGGGGGTCAAGATCCTGTCCCCGGCGCTCAGGGTCGGGCCCTAGATTCCCACCCGGGCTCAAGTCATTCACTTCGTGGAACCACGTTCGCAGGGTCTTTCCACTTGATCGGAACCCTCTGGGGTTCTTGCCTCCTCCTGCAGGGCAGCAGTAGTAGTTGGCTGGCGATGGGGTGGAGGAGCGGGAAGATAAGAATGAGGAGGAGGGACAGTGGCAGGAGTAGCAGGGGGAGCAGCAAGAGGAGGGCCAGGAGCTCGGAGCTGGCCGCTTGCGGCATCGCCTGCCTGCTGCTTTCTCGCGCTCGCGACCGCCAGGAGAACAGAATTTACATTTTTTGGGAGTTTACCGTGTCGCTGCTCATCTTGATCAGGCCCCGCGGCCCCGTGCACCGCCCCGCACCCGACCCGCCACGCGCGGGCGGCAAGGACGGGAGGAGGAGGAGGAGGAGGAGGAGGAGGAGGAGGAGGAGGAGGAGGAGACGAGAAGGGGTTCCTTCCTGAGTGGTCTACTTCAGCGGTGACCGGGATGGCTTCTTGCAGTAAGCCCGTTGCAACAAGAGTTCGAGTTACAAATCCACCATAAGGGGAATCAGTTGGTAAACCGGCCACAATAGGAATCAAATTGTAAATCCGCAGCAAACGAAATGAGTTTGTAAACCCGCCACCTCAAGCAATCACTTCGTCAAGATGTTCGACATAAGGCATCAACATGTAAATCTGCGACAAAGGAAGGACTGCGTAGAGGGACAATTCAATCAAATTCGGTTGAGCGGCCCGTGGTCTGCACCGAGTTCGCCAAACATATTTTTATGGTAATGTAGCATGTAGCACGATGGAGAAACAAAATACGTCTCAAGTGCGACACACTCCACATGTTTTCACTCAACGCATGAGCCTGTTCGGTGCGATTTCAGGAGCCTCAAGCGATAACTCCTGTTACCGCGAAAAAAGGAGTCTCCGGCTGCGCTGCCGCGCATATCCGCTACCGCGCTTGGAGAAGCCGCGCAGTCAAACCGCAGCGATGTGTGGGCGTAGCGTTCACCTGGAACGGCTCTGTCTCGCGGCCCCTCTAGATTGTTTTGAGGCGCATGTCGGTATCTTTGGGACTTCTTGGGGCCAGGGGTGTTTCAGGACAGCATGGGTCGTTTCAAGACCTATACTTGGGTTACTGTCGACTGGGCGGCGACGGAGCTGCGGTGGACAAGGGGAACATACGTCAACATAATGAGATGATTTTGTTGACGCTGTGTGTGTGCAGGATGTGTTCAAACCCCCATGGGCCTGCTTAAAGACCTCGTGAGGGCCTGTCGGAGGCTTCCTGGCGCCTCATGGGAGCTTCTGGGAGGCCTCTTAGGCCTTCTTGAGAGCCTCGTGGGAGCCTTCAGGGGCATCTTGGGGCTTTTGGGTGGCCTATTGGGACCTGTGGGAAGCCTTTTGGGAGCTTCTTGGGGGCCTCTTGGGGACTTCTTTGGCGCTTCCTAGGGCCTCTTGGAAGCGTCTTGGGGTCCTCTTAACACTTCAGGCGCTTTTTGGTTGCCTCTTGGGGACCTCGCAGGCCGTCTGGGAACGATCCTGGGCGCCTCTGGAGCCCGTCGTGGACGCCTTGAAGACGAGTAAGGAGAGAATGCCAAAAGTGCACGCGCACCCATAGGTTTTTGCGCAGTCAGGCTTTAGGATGCGTGTTGAACAGTTTAGCCTTTAGGATGCGTGTTGAGGGGCTCCTGTGGGGCCCTCCGGGGCCTTTCCTGCGGACTCTTGGGGCCGCCTTGAGGCCATCGCGGCCGTCTTGGAGGCTACGGTGGGCCTTCCCGGACGCCGTAGAGCCGTAGAGGGCCACCTTGTCCGACTTGGAGGCAACAGTAGCTGTCTTGGAGTCCATTTGGGGTCATCTTGGCCTCCTTGGAGGCCCTCTCGAAGCCGCCGTGGGGGTGGTGGGCGCCCCGGGGAGGGGGGAGGGTCCCATGGACCCTCCTTCCTGGAACTTGGCACTTGGGAACAAGTCGGGAAAATAGCAAGTACAAGGACGGAGTGTTTGGACAGTGGGCGACATTAGCTTCGGACAGCTGTAGCCTCAGGGTGCGAATTACTGGATACAAATAGTGGTGTCGATGGCTTGGGGCAGGACTGACTCGACAAAAACACTGGCGCCGATGACTTGGGGCAATAATTACGTACTCGACGAAACAAAGGTGCCAGTTACCTTGGGCACGAATTGCTCAGTAAACGTACAGTGGTGCCAATGACTTGGGGCAAAACCACCCCCCAAGTACACCAACCATCCCAGCAGCATTCCTCTCCAATCTTCCGCCTTCTAAAGCAAACGCGCAACCACCATTCAGGCGCACCAACCATCCCAGTAGCATCCCTTGCCAAACCTCCGCCCGACCACCCCAGCAGCATCCTTCACCGAACCTCCCGCCCAACCCTCCCAAGCACAGGCGCGCCAACGATTCCAACAGTATTCCTCACCAACCCACCTGCAGGCGCAGGCGCGCCAACGACTCCAACAGCATCCCTTACCAACCTCCCCGCTGCACCCCAATTACGAGCCGCAGACTCGACACCCAGCCGCGCGAACCGTCCCATCAGCATCCCTCACCAAGCCCCCCGCCAAACCCTCCCAGGCTCCGGCGCGCCAACAATCCCAACAGCATCCTTCACCAACCGCCCCACTCGATCATCCCAAGCGCAGGCGCACCAACCATCCCAGCAGCATTCCTCACCGACCCCCCGCCAAACTACCAGGCGCAAGCGCGCCAACAATCCCAGCCGCGTCCTTCCCCCCCCCCCGCCAAACCATCCTAGGCACAGGCGCGCCAACGACCCCAACACCATCCCTCATCAACGCTCCCGCTCGACGGCGCATGCTCGACTTTCCCAGGCGGAGGCGCTCCAACCGCATCCCAGCAGCATCCCTCACCAAACCCCCCGCCAAGCCTTCCAGGGCACGAGCACGCCTGCCACCTCAACAGGATCCCTCATCCCCGCCGCCAAACCCTCCCAGGCGCCGTCGTACCAACCATCCCAGCAGCATCCCTCACCGAACCCCTCGCCAAACAGCTCCCAGGCACAGGCGCGCCAACGACAGCATCCCGCACCCACCCACCTCGCCAGACCTTCCCAGGTTCAGGCCCCAGCAGCATCCCTCGCCAAACTCTTCCCCTCGACTTCCAGGCGCAGGCACACCAACGACCGCATGCCCCATCAACGCCAACGACCCCAACAGCATCCCTCACCAACCTCCTCTTCGACTCTCCCAGGCGCAGGCGCACCAACTATCCCAGCAGCATTCCTCACCAACTCCCGCTTGACCCTCCCAGGCGCAGGCGCACCAACCATCCCATCAACATCCCTCACCAACCTCCCCGCTCGACCGTCCCAGGCACAGGCGCGCCGATGACCCCAGCAGCGCCCCTCACCACCACCCCTCGCTCGATTCTCCCAGGCGCAGGCGCACATGCCACCCCAGCTGCAGCACCCCTCACCAAACCCCACGCCAAACCTCCCCAGGCACAGGCACGACAACGACCGCACCTTTCACCAAACCGGCCGCCAAACCCACCCACCCCCCAGGCACAGGCGCGCCAACGACCGCATCCATGACCAAACATCACCGACCCCCCTCCCCTCCGACCTTCCCAGCCGCAGGTGCATCAACCAATCCAGCTGCACCCCTCACCAAACCCCGCGTCAAACCCTCCCAGGCACAGGCGCACCAACGACTCCAGCAGCATCCCTCACCAAACCTCCCGCCCGACCCTCCCAGGCGCAGGCGCATCAACCATCTCAGCAGCACCCCTCACCAAACCCCGCGCCAAACCTTCCCAGACACAAGCGCGCCAACGATCGCATCCCTCACCAGCCCCCGTCGCTCGTCCAGGGGCAGGCGCACCAACCATCCCAGCAGCATCCGTGACCAACCCCCCCGCCAAGCCCTCTCAGGCACAGGCGCGCCAACGACCCCAACAGCATCCCGCCCGACCCTCCCAGGCGCAGGCGCATCAACTATTTCTACACCCTCCCTCACCACCGAACCACCAAAGCCTCCCAGGCACAGGCGCGCCAAGGACCACATCCCTCACCAAACATCACCAAACTCCGCGCCCGCCCTTCCCAGGCGCAGGGATGCCAATCCATCCAGCTGCACTCTCACCCACCCACCCGCCAAACCTTGCAAGGCACAGGCGCGCCAACGATTCCAATAACATCACTCGCCAAACCCTCCCGCCCGACCCTCCCAGGCTCAGGCACACCAAGCATCCCAGCAGCATCTCTCACCACCCCCCCCGCCAAACCTCCCAGGCACAGGCGCGCCAGCGACCCCAGCAGCATCCCTCACCAACCCCTTCCGCCAAACCCTCCGAGGCACAGGCGATCCTAATAGCATCCCTCCCCCTCCGTTCGACCCTCCCAGGCGGTACAGCATCCCTCACCACCACCCCTCGCTCGACTCACCCAGGCGCAGGCGCACCAACCATCCCAGCAGCATCCCTCACCAAACCCCAGTTGCACTCGATACGAGGTCCAACTACTCCCTGATAGACATGAGAGGTATGGCAGCACAGATAACAAATCGGACATATAGCCAATACCTACTATAGAAAGCCCTGACATGTCCTTCCGGTCACCGCGACCATTTGGGTCTGATTTCAAGCATCGTCAAACACGCAGGGTACGACAATTCATTCTTTGCACAGTCATGGGGGCAATGCCTCGAGCCATCGCGATTTTCGTGTTAGCGTTAGTGTCATGAGATGTTCACTTCACGACAAGGACAGACCTCAAGCGAGTTGTTATCCGAATTGTCAAAAGTGCCTTCACACATGATGAAATCACATAATAGAAATGTAAGTGTCGATATGGCACTACTGTGACTTGATATTGTTCGAGTTCATGTGGTTTTTGCACAGATATCCCACTCCTCGACACGATGAACAATTTGAGTTGATCGCGTAGCACCAGCACGCCGAAGCTAAATATTAGTTATCGTCTCGGAGCGGCATCATTGTGCGCCAAGACATGCGAGATGACTCTTCTCCCGCATTCCGCAATACTACGACTAATAATAATAATAATAGTAATAGTAATAATAATATTAAGAAGACTAATCGTTGAGTTGGAACGCCGTATCTTACGGGCCAACGTTTCACCTCGCGTTTGAGACGAGACATACTTGGATTGTCTAGCACACGCACACAATTCGGCCGTTGCACTATTTATTGTCACCAATCTTTGTTACCATGGTATGCATATCCTCCATAAAGATACGAAACTACCAACATAGCACCATGAATCCGTAGCCACTTTGGCTCAAGGAATGCACGGCAGGTCGTCCATGTGTTGTTTCCGATGGAAGTCGTTTTTTCTTTCTAGTGAGCCATGACGTCCTGCAGCTTGGTCGTGACGCTTTCTGAGAATGCCAACGCGGAGCGCTTTGCTCCATGGATGGCATCAGAGAAAGAGGAAGTTGTTTTCGCCGTAGACGGCGGGAATTTCGGACGCCCACTTACCGCAGTCGGTGTCCAGAAATGGTGGGCTGGTAAGGAACGATTCTTCATGACAGCGTGGCTGGAAGATTCTTGAGTACCACATCTTCGACATTGTATCAGATGCACAAGTTTGTGGCCATAACGAAGTCGGCATCTTCTCGGGCGCGGACCCGGAGCTCAACGTTGCCACTGCGCACTGCGGTGTTGGGGCTATTTTCGCATGGTTGCTATATAACTGTATATCTTGCCGTCTTCACGGGATAAAGGTATCGGAATGGCCGCAGTGGTTGCAGCTTGCCGTGAGGCGTTTCATTTGGGTGCTTCTTCGACGCTCTTGATTGTTCAGGAGGCAAATGTGCGTGCGCGACGATTCTACGAAAGGGTCGGGTTCAGCGACACAGGCAAATCAATGACAAGGGGCGGAAGGAGCTTTATCCTCATCGAATACAAGAACAATAAGGTAGCACCTGCTGTAGCCTTGGTGGAGGAGCAGGACGCTGAGTGTTTGACAGCTTGGTTGGGTGCAGAAGATCTGGCGGTGCAGCATGCAGTAGATGGCGAGGACTTCGGACGGCCTATTTCTCCTGCTTGCATTCGTGGGTTCTGGTCAGGGTTTGCCCAATGGTGCCAGACTGCGAGGTCTCGGGAGGCGCTTGTCCATCGAGTCTTTGTTGCACGCGTAGACGGTGTTGCGTGTGGGCACATTGAGATTGGTGTTCTGCGATCCATCGACACATCCCACAACCCAGTAAACAGTTTCTGTGACTGCGGAGTGAGGCAACGCGGGGATCTGAGCGGGACCTCGCCGTCCCTGGGGGGCTGCGATCTGCGACATTGTCGCCACTTGCGAGGGCTGCTGGTGGGTCCTGCGGAGTGAGGCACCGCAGGGATCTGAGCGGGACCTCGCCGTCCCTGGGGGGTCTGCGATCTGCGACATTGTCGCCATTTTCGAGGGCTGCTGGTGGGTCCTGCGGAGTGAGGCAACGCGGGGATCTGAGCGGGCCCTCGCCGTCCCTGGGGGGCTGCGATCTGCCACATTGTCGCCACTTTCGAGGGCTGCTGGTGGGTCCTGCGGGATGAGGCAACGCGGGGATCTGAGCGGGACCTCGCCGCCCCTGGGGGGCTGCGATTTGCGACATTGTCGCCATTTTCGAGGGCTGCTGGTGGGTCCTGCGGGGTGAGGCACCGCGGGGATCTGAGCGGGACCTCGCCGTCCCTGGGGGGGCTCTGGAGAGTTGCTACGGGATATGTTTGGCGCAACGGGCGCATGGCACAGCTAACGGGGGTGATTTGTGAAACAGACCATCTGCGGGGCGATGGTCATAACGTTGCGCCTACACGTATCCCGCGGGAGCTCTCAAGAGTTGCTGTGGGATGCGTTGGGTGCAACGGGCGCATGGCACAGCCAACGGGGGTGATTTGTTTTTACGTAGCCCTTAGATCTTGATCGGGGGCCTGCGAGCCTTCCGATTGCTGCTCGTAAAATCACATGCGTCCATGTTACTTCATCGCCCCCGTTGTAGCAATCCTGATGTATTTGTGCCCCGCATTGCGCAAGGGTTGGGTACGTCGCCTGGGTAATTTCCATTGTCCGCTGTTTGGATATTCGAACATACCTCCTGAGAAGATGCAACCGAAAAATGAAGGTCATTCATTGACGGACGCCAGGGGCGTGGCAACGCCCCCCCCACGAGCCGGGACCTTGGATTGCATGAGCTGATGTGTAAAGTGTTCTTGGTGGTTCGTGTTACGGTGGGGGACTTCGTTAAGGAACGTGTCCAGGAGGTTTCAGACCCTGGAGGGTTCCTTATCTGATGAGGGCGGCGGTGATATCCATGGCTAAGCCTCGATTGGAGTTCCACTGGCTTCTAGACCCTGGATTTCTTATCGAAGGTTTCCTTATCCAATGCCCCCACCGTATTTAAACACATGATGGGGTGGATGTGTCGCGGAGCCTTACTGTATCACTTCGCAAGAAGGGAAAGTGACGAACGGAGCAAGGGCCTGACAGTGCCCGACGCACGCGCACACACACAAACCGCTGCAAGCGCCTTGGTGGATGCGGACACAAGCACTGCATATTTTTCTTGGGACTCCTTCCAGATCTTCAGACACAAGAAATTTGCGATTTACAACATCTGCAGAGAGTCTCAAGCAACAGTTCGCTTTCACCTGTGAATCTACCCGGTGACAAATGGAAGATCGTAGCCTCCCTCGGTCGGATCCAGAGCGTCACTAATGATTTCCCAAGCAGCGTGCTTGCATTTAATGGCTGGACTCTTACTTCATTGTTGTTCCTTGAGTACCTTGGCCAGGACCTGGCCGGGACCTGGCCGGGCCTTGCGGGGGTTATTTTCGTCTGGGGACCCCCAGGGGCGGCCCCGCGCGCGCGAATTAGAACAGTGCTAACCAGTCACCGGAGATCTTACCACGCCCTTGACCCGTTGGGCCGGCGAATTGCTGTTCCTTGAGTGATTGGGCGGGTCGGCCGAGGATTTTCCTCGTGGCCGCCCGAGCCGCCTCAGCTCGTGGGCGCTGGTGGGCGGCTCGCGTGCGCCGGGTGGGCCGGCCGAGGTCGCGCCACGGATGCCGCGCGAGCCGCCATGTGTGCGTTGATGGGCGGCCACATGGCGGAAAAGGAGGAGAGGAGGATCAGCCACGCGCAGAGGGGGGTGGGGGGAGGGGGGAGGGCTTCTTAGAAGCACCCCTGCCTCTTTGAAGGCGCGGGCCGTATCTATAGATGTAAGGCCGGCGCCTTCTGAGAAGCAGCGTCCTTCTAAGGAACCTTCCCCCCTCCCTCCACCCCATTGTGCGCGCCGCCAAGAGGAAGAGGAGGAGGAGGAGGCATCTCAAACCAGTGTTTCTCGAAGCAGGATCGAGCTCTTCAGAAACGTATGAAACACCAAACCAATTAATTGTCGCTGCAACAAGAAAGCCCAAGATGCCAGATTTCTGGGATGTATGCGCGCGGGCTTCCCTATCACTCCCATCAGCGCCATCGCATCACCGCCGTCATCGTCAACGTCAATCGCCGCCATTGCCACCATTCTGATCACACCACCTTCATCACCGACACATAGAACACATGATTACCCTCGTCACCAGCATCGGCTCCGTCATCGGCCTTGCCGTCGTTATCGTCGTCATCACCTCCATCATCGCTGATATGATCATCGTTGCCGCCGTTGTCGCCGTCATTATGGTATCGCGCCCTCCTGGGTCTGCGACCTGCGCTGAAGTGTTTGTGTGCCACCGCGGCCTTTGAGACGCGTTGGGAAGTTTCCATCATTAAGCGCCCTCGTAGTCGCAGCAGTTGTACCACATCAGCTGGTCGCTCTACGCACGAGCGTGCCCGCGCCAGCGCGGCCGCAGAGATGTGCCAACGAATAGCAATTTGTAGCCGCAATTGTGGCCACATGGGTGTTGCCAAAACAGTGTTGCGGGTGGGAGGGTGGGATGTTCGCGCGAACGTCGGAGTAGACGACACCAAGTTCTACGCAGTGGCTTACGCCACACAAATTACGCAGCGCAGCTTGCACCACATCGTTTGCATTGCAGCGCCTTCGACTTCAGCTCATACGGCATATATTACACGACATATATCACACCGCACAGATGGCATTGCATAGCTTCTACTACAACAGCGCACGCCGCGTAGCTCACGCAACATTGCTTACACCACATAGTTTGCACCCCATAGCCTCCAGCCTGTTGTCTGGGGGCCCGCACTGGCTAATCGATTCATGGATATTCTTGTCGAGTATAAATTCACGTGTATACCAGCCACAGAGGGAAATACATTGTAAGCCCGCGATGCAAATATTCAATATGTGCAGGTTCGCCGCAAGAGGAACCAGCATTCGCATGAATTTGGTAACCGGCCACAGAAGACAACGCTCGCCAGCGCGGGCCCCAGTCACTGAGTTATTGCACCGGAGGTGAGCGGTATGCTGCGTAAGCCATGCGGTACCAGCGAGATAGGATAATCATGAGTCCATGCTGTGCGGAATGCGCTATGGGAGCTGAGTGGTGAAGTATATGCGGTGCAAGCTGTGCCTTGTAAGCTATGATGTGCGGTTTGGGGGTCCTGGCTATGTGGTGCTGGCCAGGCTGTTTTAGCTGTGCGGCGTGCGGTGTGTGGTGCAAGGCATGTCGTCCAGCCCATGTGATGCAGGCCGTGTTGGGCACGCGCCCACGACGCGGCCCGAGCGGCAGCGTGGCGCATCCTCGGCCGACCCGCCCAGCACACGGGGCGCCGACGAGGCGGCATGGTACGGTAGGTTCGCGCCGTGTCGACCGGCGGCGACCCCGCCGCGGGCGTTCAATCGGGTATAGCTAGGACCCCAGGTAAGGGGACCTTGTTAGTGATGGGGCCCCAGAGCCCCTAAATGGATCAGAATCACTAAACCAGGTCTGCCGTAGCTGGTGTTTTTTGGGTGACAGCAGTTCCAGTTAGTGGAACGGGGCGGGGGGGGGCGTCCCCCAGTACACATCACTAAACCAGGTTCCATTAAACCCAGTTCTGCCAACGCCCGAGTTCGAGTTGAACGCCGCCTGTGGCCCAGAATCGGCCCACATGGGACGATCGGGCAATCGAAAAGCAGCAGATCGGTCAAGGTTGAACGATCCACGCGGTGTCAGGAACCAACGCCGGGGTCGTCACGACACGAGCTTGCCACACGGTAGTGTGGACAAATTATGGGCCGCCCGCTCCATTTTCAAGGAACATTCGGGCGCCCTAAGTGCAAACACTCGTTTGGGGAGGATGTTTTTGCGGCGGCCGCGCCCCGATTTCTTGACACACGGACTCGTGCCGTGGAAGAGTTGCAACAGCTTGCTGTCTTGCGCCTGCTGTATACGAAGGCTGCGTTTGGGTGGCCCTGCAACATTTTCGATCAACAGGCAACTAGGCCATCATCTTGCTTTGGTGGGCGGCTACTTCTGCGCGGGTGGCACCTGGAGGAGCGAATGCCTATTGCCAGGCATTCCGTGGTATTCTACCACGCCTCAGCGCGCCAGGGTTTTGGGTGGTGGATTAAGGAAGGTGTGGCGGCGGTGGGACGCGTAGAAAGACATGTATGGGCAGTAGAGGCGGGTTGAAGTGGTGGTGCAGGTGGTTTCTCACACTCAGTCTCTCTCTCTCTCTCTCTATTCCATCCCATGTCTCTGTCTCTGCGCCTCCCGCCCAGCCCTGTTCCCTCTCCCCCGCTGTCTCGCCGCCACTCCCTCCCCCTCCCGCCCCCACTCCCACTCACCGCCACTCCATTCGCACCGCCTCCTTCTCAACGACGAGGTTCCCGCAGCTTGCGCCGACGACGGCGTGGTTCGCACAGCGTCGACGATGTGGTTCCCACAGCTTGCGTCGACAGGGGGAGGATGCGCAGGGAGGATGTGGAGGTGAGGGACAACCAAGCGGGCGTTGCCCTGAGCTTGAATCCAGAAGTGTCCGTGCAAGAGAAGCGCTCGGGAAATTGCGCACGCAGTTCTTTCTGCGCCCCTGCGCATGTGCACTTCTTTTTCGTCCGTGTACGTCTGCTTCGGTGGCCAGACACGGTGTTGAAAGATCTGTGGTCGTATTCGTGTCTCTCTCCTCTCTCTCGCTCTCTTTCTCTCTCTCTCTCTCTTTCTATCCCCCTCTGGTTTCCTCTCTCTCTCTCTCTCTCTGGTGTTCTCTCGTTTTTGTTGTTTCTCTCTCTCTCTCTTTATCTTGCTCTCTTTCTCTCTGGTTCTCTCCTTCTCTCGTTCTCTCTCTCTCTCTCGCTCTTTCTTTATTTGTTTGTTATTTCGATCTCTCTCTCTCTCTCTCTCCCTCTGTGTCTCGCTCTACCTCTCTGTCTACCTCTCTGTCTGTCTCTCTCTCTCTCTCTCCATCTCTCTCTCTCTCTCTCTCTTTCCGCCCCTCACCGTTGTTCCATTGGAGGAGGGGGAGGAGAACGGGCAGGGGGAGGGGCGGGGGCAGGGGGAGGGGAGGGGGAAGGGGGGGGACAGACGGACAATGATGAGGATGGCAAGGAGGAGGAGGAGGAGGAGGTGGAGGAGGACGTTGATGGTGCTGAGGAGGACGAGGCTCTCACCTCTCCCATGGTGTGCGCTGTTTGTGAGGGAGATCCGCCCGGCGAAGCTCACAGCCGAGAGTGCAGCGGTGCACGCCCGCACTGAGGGGTCAGGCTGGATTGGCTGCCGCGCGTTCGACTCGCCGCCCTTCGAGCCCCCACAGCAGCCTGGTGTCCACGGTCCACAGCGGGGCTCACTCATTCCACGAGCGACGAGCGTACCCATCCGTGGTGCACGCCCTGGCGGTCTGGATTCGGGGGCGCGGTCCCGTGGATGCGCGGTCGCGTGGATTGTGCGTTCCGCGCCGAGCATCTTCGGAGAGCGCGCTCCGTAGCCGCGGGGTCGCGGCCCAGGGGCCCGGGCCCGCGAGGCCGTGGATGCGGACATGCTTCCCGTCCATGATGCATGAATGTGGATGTGGATGTGGACGTGGACGTGGATGTGGACGTGGATGTGGATGTGGATGTTTCCGCGTAGCGTTCGAGTGTTCAGCTTCGAGCCCCCCAGCTCTCGTCCGGACCTCGGGTCCTTGGCAATCTCTCCGGAGGTTCCCTCCCAGGAGGCCTCCAGAAGGGGCTACGAACGTTTGAAGACACAAGTCATACTCGCACCTCGATCTGGCGCGTTCGCAGCGCCAGCGCCACAAAATTTGCGCCCCCAGTGCATATTTCGTGCCCTTCGACGTCTTCATACTCCAGGAGCCAGAGCCTACCGAGGCATACTTCATCAATCGGGGCTTCGACTGTATTTTTCTAGCCGACATGGTCTTGACTTTTTTCACGGCCTACGAGAAGGCACGAGTGCTTGCTGTTTGCACGACTCGCCGAGCGCCCCAGGGGTTATGAGGGGAAGAGGTCCAGAGTTTTCCAGTTTTCGGCCTCCCGGGGTCCATCCTGGGCCTCTTAGACCGTCAGAAAACGATCTCGGATGAAAAGCTTTCTTGAAGGGAACTGCAGGGCCCCTTTCCCTCATGGCAAGCACGACGGAGGCACAGCAGAGAGGGGTGAGCAGACAGGGCTCCCAACCGTCCATTCTGATCTCGGCTCGATCCGGCACGAACCGATTCCCTTTCCTGCCTGGCGTGGCCGAACCCGCTCTGCGATCCCACACGATCCGATCTCGATGTGATTCCGTGCCGCTTCAAGCGCGATCGAGGGAGGAGGTTGAGAACGAGGGGACGCTAGATGCTGGATTAGCCTGCCTCCGAAATCGGTGAACACGCAAGAATATGTAGTATGATTTGGCCACGCAGCCGGGGCACGGTGCTCGTCCTCCTCGTCACGACCAGCAGCGTCACGATCATCATCCTTCCGACTGCCTCTTCTTCCGCCCTCCTGCTGCTCCTCCTCTCCCGCCTCGTTTCCTCTGCTCCCCCTTTCTCCCCCGCCTGGTCCTGCAAGCGAGGGGGGTTGGACAGCGTCGTGTCGTTCCCTTCTCGTCCGCTCCGAAGGGTGGCGCAACAGGGCGAGTATGGAACGGACCATCGTTGGGTCCGACGGCATGATGGGAGGCATGGTAGCATCATGGGCGCTCCACGCGATGCGGACCCCTTCCATAGGAATGGACGGTGTTTCCCCAATGAGCCATCATTAAAGCCTTGGGGTCTGCCATCTTTGCTCCTGTATGACAAATACGATTCTTGCTTATTGGTCACACTTTAGGTTGGCTTCTTGGCGACGTCGTACAAGCATGACTGCGAACCAGGATCTGCTGTAGGAAGGTGTGCATGCAAGCATGTTTTTGGTGCGTGTTCTGTAGCCGCCGAGACTCGAATTTGACAGTCTTGCGACATGCTTTAGAGCCAGGCAGATGTATTAAACAATTGCGACTCGCAGCTTCAGAGCTCTTCAGTTTCATCGCGCGCTTGTCGCTACCTGTCACACTCTTGCTGATGCATCTTTGGCTGCTCTCTCCCAGGCAGATCAGAATGACGGGCAAGATTGGGCCCCTCCGATTCGGCATGCAACCTGCTCTTTTTCGCCTGCTTGACTAGCGGAGAGAGTATCACCAACATGGGCAGTCAAGATCAAGAAGGGAATCTCTGAGTGCATGAGGTCCGCACGTACATAATAACATTTGTACATCGATCGAGGATGAGGAGGAGGTTAAGGAAGAGGATACGGGCAGAACGAGAGAGAGAGAGAGAGCAAGAGTCGGGTAATTGCATATGTATTGAGGCATGGAAAGAGAGAAACAGAGAGAGAGAGCAAACACAACAACAGCGAGTAGCGAAGGGTATGAAGAGAAGCAAGAGGGAGAGAGGAGGAGGACGAGGAGGAGGATGTAAGAGAAAGAAGAGAGGAGAGATGGAGAGGATGGAAGAGGGAGCAGTGGGAGAGAGGAGGAGGAGCAGGATGTGGACGAGGAGAGAGGATCCATTTATGCAATGCGTAATTGCCCAGATTGCCCAGATCCTGTTCGGCCAGAGATTCACGCTGCGGCTGCGCGTTTTTGTTGATGCCCCACACCACTACCTCTCGCCTTCTATCCCTCCTGTCATTCCTTCCTCACCCTCCCTCCCATCCTCCCTCTAGTCCTTCCCCCTCCCTTTCCATTCCCCCTGCCTCCCCCATCTCCTCCCTTCCTTCCCCCTCCCCTCTTCATCTCTCCCTCACCTCCTTCCCTCGCCCTCACGGCAGCCGCTGGGGGGCGCAATCCATACGTGAACACCAACACCGATTCTGGCAAGGCCAGGCTTGGGCCCAGGATCGGTGTATGTGCCTTCCTGGCCAGGCCAGGGGAGCATGTGGGCGTCGGTCGAGGGGATCTGCGGCCTGGACGGTTCGGATGCGTCGCAGCCGCAAACGGTTGCGTTCGGTCGGTCCGGTCCGTCGGTCGTTGTGTCGTTGCTGCGTCTGTGCACCCTTCCAGGCTGCCTGCGGCCTGACCGGTTTCGGTCGGCTTCGGTTTCGTTGTCGGCTCGGCCCGTCTTCGGGTGTGCTGTGGCCTTGGGGGGCATCCTTGGGCCGTCGCCAGGTGGGGCTAGGACAGGGACTGGTCGTTCCACAGCGTTCCGGAACGCTCTCAGAGCGTGCCAGAACGCTCTGAGAGGGCCGCGGCGATTGGCATATCCTCCAGAACCGCCAGACCTCAGAAGTCCCCGAGTTATCCCTGTCCAATGTTGTCCCTGTCCTGGCTTCGTCTTACGCCAGTGGACATGCTGCTGGCTTCGTTTTACGTCTTTCCCGCGCCAATCGAGCCCGCCCAGGAGCTGCGGCGCGCCCGCGGCGCGCACATGCAGCAGACAAGCGGCCTAAGGCCGGGAGGCAGACCACAGGGCAGCATGGCGCTGCCATGTCAGCTCCAACGGCGTTGACCTGAGGAGCTTGAGTAACAGGAGGTCTCGCTGTAGGAGCTTGGGCCCATGGCAATCTAAGATCTCCACGCTGTGGCTGCCAAGCGAATTTCCCATCCTGGGAGTATCTTGGTCCGTCTTGGGAGCTTCTCAGGTTGTCCTCCTCCTCCTCCTCCGCCTCCTCCGCCTCCTCCTCTCTGCGCTACGCCCTGGCCCGTCACCGCGAAGGCGGCTGGATGCGGCCAGCAGAGGCTTGCT
The DNA here is from genome assembly GCA_963575745.1 of Prorocentrum cordatum. Taxonomy (NCBI): domain Eukaryota; class Dinophyceae; order Prorocentrales; family Prorocentraceae; genus Prorocentrum; species Prorocentrum cordatum. Next base: position 29,090 of record CAUYUJ010014615.1, read on the forward strand.
TTCCTTCCTGGTCTGGGTCACGGGCTTCGGCCCGGCCCGCAGGCCGGTCGGGAACTTTTCATTTTTGTCCAGCGTCTTATGCTGCTTGTTCCAGCCTTCCACTCTTCGGCTCAACACGCTAAGCATTTCCAGGCCCCCGAGCGTCAACGTCCTGGGCTTTTCCAAGGCTTCCGCCCCGCGGAGAGGGCATAGCGTGTCGCTGGGGCAGCCACTACGACACGCTAAACAAAAGTTCCCGACCGTAAGTCGCTCCAGAGCCTTGAAGCCACCGCGGTGCCCGAAGATAACATGCTCCAGGCCCACCAGATCTCAGAGGTCCCCGATCTGCATTGGGCACCAGCCTAAACTTCGGCCGACTTGCACCACGTTGAAATGTTGCGGTCGAGGGTTCGGGGGTTCGAGGGAAAGGCGCCGATTTCGGCCACATGGGGGGCCCCCGGAGGGGCCCAAAGCCCTCGTGTTCCCCGCTCTCGCCTCTGCGAACATCGCCGACGTCGAAAATTCAGGCCCGCGCGTATATTCATCCGAATGTTAGTTTTGATCCTGCCTCCGTCTTCCCTCCTCCTCCTCCTCCTCCTCCTCCTCCTCCTCCTCCTCCTCCATCCTCCGAGGCTGCTCAGTTTCAAAGTCATTGTTGCGCCTCCGAGTCTGCAGCCCGACACTGGCGGCGTCGCGCTTCAAGCTTACCATGTCGCGTGTGCTTCCTTCGAGCTGCCTGGACGTCCAGTCGTGACTTCGGCTTGAGTGTATGCGATGTCGTACCCCTCTTTTTCCTCCCCCCCCTCCAGAATATCCGCGAACCACCCCGCGCCCGCCTCCTCACTCCGATCCGCAATTGCGAGGTGCTGCGCACGTGGTTTGTCAGTCACAAATACTCGGGGATTCTCAACAAGCGTGGAGAGGTGGGGGGTCGCAGCGCCTTCGGCGCGCGGTGGCCACCCGCGACGGGGGCCGGTGTGGGGCCGTCGGCGGGGTCGACGCCCACCGCGACGCTTACTCGGAAACTCGGAGTGCGGTCCGAGGCAGCTATGCCGTGGCGCCCCGTGCAGCACCAGGCTGCGGAGGGCAGGCCGAGGGCCGGCGGGGAGAAGGCACGGGGAGCGGAGGGCCGCGGGCCCCTCCGAGACGGCCCGCGACGCCTCGGGGGCCTCCTGAGCGCCACGGGCGTGCTGCGCGGCACTGGCGGAGGCGTTACCTCTAGGGTGCAGTCAACCATGATGGTAAGGATGTGGCAACTCTCCGAGGCCACCCTTGCATCCTTGCCCCTTCGGTTTTCGGCATCCTTCGGCATTCCGCTGCGCTCCGCACGGAAAGCGTCAAGGTGGCCTTCCAAGGCTCTTGCATCCTTACCGCGCATCCTTGCTATCCTGGTCGAGTGTAAGCCAGGTGCGGCGGAGATGCAGTGATTCTCGCTAGCTGGTCTATTTCACGCCTTGCATCCGTCCCCGAAGCGCCGGTTGCCACACAGGCCAGTGGGTAGCGATTCGTTGCCAGTCGATTGCACAGCAGCCACCACGCTCGGGATGAAAACAACCTTCCCCTCGTCTCTCCACCGGCCTAACCTTCCTCTCTCTCCTCCCCCTTCCTCCCCCTCCTTCTTCCCCTCCTTCCCCGCCTCTCTCTCCCCCCTTCCTCCAACCTCCCCCCCCGATCTCGCTTCCTCCCTCCCCCCGCTCCCATGGCCTGTTTTTCCTCCTGGACCTCGCCGCTCTTCCGGGCCCTCTACGACTGATCCTCTCCTCCTCCGCTTCCTCCTCCTCCTTCTCCTCCTTATCCTCCTGCTGAGGCTCCCTTCTCCTGACTCTCCTGCATCCTCGTCCTCCACCTTCTGATCATCCACCCTTCCTCCTCCTGCATCCTCTTCCTCCACCTTCTCAGTGTCATCTCCCTTCCTCCTCCTGCTGCCACCCTCCTACCCCAAACCTCCCCCCAGCAACTCTCCAGCCTCCATCCTCCCTTGTGGGATCGGCAATGCCGTGGATTGAGTCCGATGGGCAGCTGCTGGCCGACGACGCCTCCGCTCCTTCGCTCACCCACACGAGCTGGATGTAAAACAACAGAAGGTGTAAATCTGCCAGGAGAAAGGCAGAAGCGGAGCGACCTCCTCGGGCTGCCCGACCCGCTCCTGTCCCCTTTCCTGCCCCGCCCCTCCTCCCCCCCACCCCTCCTCCACCCAGCCTCCCCCCCAGCCTCTCCTTCGCCTTCCCCTTGTTTCCTAGTTCGCCGCAGCACATAGCCTCGCGCGCTCGCCCGCGGAGAGAATGGGACCGCGGCCCCCTCCCCCCTCCCTCTCCCCAGCCTCCCTCCCTCCTCCCTCCCTCCCTCCCCTTCCCGAGCGGGCGGAGGAGACAAACAAGCTGAGCATCACCAAAAGGCCCCCCCCCCCGCCGGCAGCGGGAGGAACGAGGGAGGACGAGGGAGAGAGGGGTGCTGGTCGGGGGATGGAGGATGGATGGAGGAGGGGTAACGGGGGAAGGAGGGAGGGTGGGGAGATGAATGAAGGTAGAGGCGAGGAGGAGGAGGAGGAGGAGGAGGAGGAGGAGGAGGAGGAGGAGGAGGAGGAGGAGGAGGAGGAGGAGGAGGAGAGGAGGGGGGAAGGAGGAGGAGGAGGAGGAGGAGGAGAGGAGGAGGAGGAGGAGGAGGAGGAGGAGGAGAGAGGAGGGAGGAGGAGGAGGAGGAGGGAGGAGGAGGAGGAGGGAGGAGGAGGAGGATAGGGAGGCGTCCGGGGACTCTTGGAAGCTTTCGGGAGTTTGAGGGGTCTTTTGGTCGCGCCAGGTGGTTGTACGGGGCAGGGAGTAAAGATCGGGGGGGGAGCAGGACGGTGGTATGATAAGGGAAACATGAGAAACAAGATAATGATGGTGATGATCGTGATCATGACGGTGGTGATGGTGATTATGATGATGATGGTGATGGTGATGCTGGGTGATGGTGTTGATGTTGGTGATAATGATCAGAATGACGATGCCGATGGCGATGAGCAGGAGGAGGAGGAGGAGGAGGCGCAAGAGGAGAAGGACGAGGAGGAGGAGGACGAGGAGGAGGAGGAAGGGGAGGATGACAAGGAACCCGAGGAGAGGAGGATGACGAGGAGGAGGAGGGCAGGGACAGCTCCTACCGCCTGCTACGTTCCCCTTTCCTCCTCCTCCTTCTCCTCCTCCTCCTCCTCCTCCTCCTCCGTCCCCTCCTCATCTTCCTCCGGCTCCTTCCATTATGTTCCTTCCCCGTTATCTCCCCCCCCCCCCCCCCCCTCATTCTCCATCGAGGAGGGAAGGGGAATATCGAAGAGGAGGAGGAGGAGGGCCGACGTCTTGCACGTGTCCTAGCCTTTTTCGGCCTTTCAAGGACCTGCGGGGACCATCGGGGACCTCGACACAGTCGTTACTGTCCTCTTTCTGCTTCTCTTTTGGCCCAGTCTGCGCGCGCGTTTCCGCGCGTTTGGCTCAAGTTACTTCCGAGAACTGGACCACGACGGGACGATTAGCGGTAAAATGGTTCGCGCGCCTCCCTCTTAGCGCGCGCATATTGTTACCCTCGCCACACTTAGCGACAATCTGTAGCCATGCCGCAGTACGTCGTCAAGGGAACATCCGTCAATTAGATCCTGGAATTGAGGGCCCCTTAGCTAGGAGCCCAGAATTAGGATAATGCTCGAATGTCAAAATCTAGTGTTATTCTGGCTAATTCGTTACTTGCCGAAGTAAGCTCTGAATGCCGTCATGATGACGGGCGTCATGAGGAGCGCCATGGGGCTTGCAATGTCTCGGTGCGGGATCAATATCACGACGAGCAATACCGAGCGAAAGGACCTTAGTTCGTGTTTCCCCACCCCGAGGGGTACCGAACATGGAGGCCAGAAGAAATCCCAGGCTTACCCCCCCCTTCAGTGTCGGATTCGTGCGATGCGATTGCAGAGGCGGCGTCAGGGGAAAGAGCCTGGCGGCCTTTTCGATTGGAGAGGGGGGAGCTATATCGATCTGAGCAGAATTCATGCCAGGTGGCGGGCGACCAGCCTTTTCTGGTGGAGGGCATCATGCAGCATGTCAACTGACAGTCAATGCGACGGAACAAACAGACCAGGGAATCCCTACGTCGACGTCGGGGCGATCGAAGCCCCTTGCATCGACGTCCCGGCTGCGGCGGGAGAGGCCCCTGCGTATGTTTTGCCCCCCCCCCCCCCGACCCTCTCTCTTCGGAAACGGCTCGTGAGCCTCTCGAGACAGCCCAGGGCCGACTCAGCGGAACACCGCCCAAGACGCCTGGCAGCAGTCTTCCAGAGCTGGCACCCAGGCAGTGGCCAGTGTTCTCCGGTATGGCGGGGGGGGAGTTCTTCACCCAGCGTCATTTCTCGCATCAAGGCGAGGAAGACCAATAAACTGACGGATCGGTGGGTGTGAAGAGGTTCCGCCCTGTACCATCGCTGTCGCCAGCGCGTCCCAGTCAAGACCCAGACGAAGTGAAGGTGGATCGATGTGTTGTAGCCCCCGGGCGCGCGTTGGTCGCAGTGGTTTTGCCGCTGGCAAATGTCGCGTCAGTGGCTCGGCCGCGTCGGGCTCAGGCCCCGGCGGCGGCGGCGGCGACGGTGGCGGAGGACCGCATGGCCTTGAGTCGTAGGGTTCCAGCGACAACCACATGAAATTAGTCGCATGATCTTTGGTTCGCAAGGAAACAGTTGATCTTGTCGAAGGGAATCCAAACCGCAGCCGGGAATCTGGCGCGCGGGAAAGGATTTTCTGAGTTTTCTGGCATGCTGCTGCGGGCAGGGTTGCCGCTCACTGCCATGAGAAGGACCCCAGGCGAAGACGCTGGATGTTCCGCAAAGTCATCGAGGGCTTCGGGATCTGAGGCCAATTCCTGTGGCACGACTTATATTTGCGTGCCAAGGCCAGGGCAAAGTGCGGATATTGTTTCGCCTCCGCACAGGGGCTTGAGTAGGACGACCTGCGCAGAGCGAGCCGTGTTGAATGCAATTGGGGACCCATTTGGCAAATTGCACAGAATCAGCGGAACGACGACACAGCTACTTCGCAAGTGGGGCCGCGACGGGGGAAGTGGTTCGGCGCGTTCAAGGCCAAACCGCATGGCGGCGTGAACGTGGACCAACGGCATATAGTTATGCTTTTAATATGAACGAGCTGGCCACCACTTCCATTCTTCCAGGTGGGTTCAAGGGAAGGGATGGGAGAAATGCACGCTGCGCTCGTGCAGATCGCGGCTGACTGCAAGAAGTTGGTCGGGAAGACTGTTGGAGGACTAGAATCCATTCTACACCTTCGTCGTAGGCGGGGACTGCGACAGCTGGGTTGCCCCTGGGCAGGCCCGCTACAATCCGCAACAGACCCAGGGACTGCGCGTCCCGCGCGTAAGGGCGGCGAGGCGAGAGAGAGTGTTGCGCTGGTTGGCTATGGGCCGTCCGGCGATGCGCAATGCGCATCCTGATTGGAACGCCGATGGTCAACGGCCAGCCGCGCTCGGGCGCGCGGCATTTCGCCGGCGACGACGGAGATGCGGCCCAGAAGTTTGCCGAGTTCTGTGGTGTCTGCAACGTTAAGAGCGCGGTCCCGCGTGCTGCCAGGCGGGGGCGGCGGCGCCCACGCTGGAGGGGTCCGACGGAAATTCTTCCGACGCCCGTGCGCCAGCCACCGGCGGCCCTGGCGTCGGGGCTGGCGGCGCACCGGGGAAGAGGACTCTTATATGATAGGGGGCCTCGTCAGTCAGGGCGGATCGATTCTGGGCCGCGCCTGGGAAAAACGCGCGTTTGCGTCTCTGTCTGGCGCCCCAGAGACTCCGGCCAATGAGCGCGGCGCGCGGCCAATGCTACTGGAGAGGGCTGGATCCAGGAAAACAAGTGCAACGAGTCGTGGACCGCGGAGAAACATCAGGAGCGGCACGTTCCCATGGACGGGCCCTTGAGCCCCGGGCGCGCGCCCCTCCAGCGGGCGAGAGCTCGACCGGGAGGTCGGCGCCATATATCTTCTTGACGTGCCAATGGCGCGCGGTACTATTGGCTGCCAGTGGAGAGCAGGCCAGCGAATTCCCCTCGGGGGTGCCATTTCGCCCAGCGAACCCCCGCAGGGGGCGGGATTCTTTGCGCCGCAACATGGGCATTGACGCGGCCGAGAGCGAGGCCAAGTCTGGGATGGCCCGGGCGAGAAACAGCGCGGCGTCGCTTGCGCGCCTGCATGCCGACCGCCCCGACTATGTTGCCCAGGCGAGGGCGGCGCGGATGCGCTGTGCGATCTTCAGTTGTGCGACAGGAAGCCGGATGGGCATCTGACGACTGCTCGCGCGGACGAAGCGTGGAGTTGGGAATTGCGCGAGGATTCGACGCAATCCCAGTAGGTGGTAAGGAGGTGTTGGGGTCGATCGGCCTTGTCTGCGGCGCCTGCCCTGCTCCGGGCAGACTGCGAGCGAGGGGCTGCGGGGGGGCGCGCTGCGCGCCGGCGCCCAAGCGCGACGACCGAGGCCCGACGGGGGCGTGTGCGAGATGCGAAGAAGATAACCGCGAACGATGCGTCGGACCTGGACAGGCCCGTCAAGAGATCACTGGCCTTGGCAGCCTTTGACGGCCCCGCCCGCCTCAAGAACGCAGGCGCCAGGGGGGCCGCCTCGCGGTGGCCCGCGAGAGTCGGCAGAGCCGATCAGCGATGCGGTGGCCTCGGTTTCGAGCAGCACCACCCAGAGGAGAGGCGGCGATGCTCTGAACCTGGTGTCTCAGCAAGACATGTAGGAATAATGCGGAGATGCCGTTCCGTCCGGCATCCCCCCGTCTGTTATAGGTCGGGGGCCTTGAGACGGGGGTCAATGCAGACGGGGGTCAGTCAGAGCGCCAGATCTTGCAGGATTCTGATGGGCCAGGGGCGCATTGACCCGGGTTTGGGTGCAGGGCCCCGCATGATCTTGCAGGACCCTTCGCATTGGTCCGGGCTTGGGCGCAGGATCTTGCAGGATCTCACGCGGTTCGGCACTCACCCGGGTCTGGATTGACCCGGGTCAGAAGGCCCCCGAGTAGGACATGTCGCTATTCGCCGAAGTCGGGGTCACTTTCGCCCAGTTCTGACAGAGGATGATGACGAAACCCGCCGCTTCCGTGACCGACCGTTGCAGCCATTGCGGCATTGTTCCGCAATTGTGATTCGCATCGGTGGATGGGCGCTGGCGCACGCTTTAGTGAAACGAATGAAAAAGGAATTTCGGGCCCAAGAACCTCTATCCTGGCGGCCGTGGCTTTGCGATAGGCCGCGGGACTGTCAGGTGATGTCCTGCCCGATGGGCTGGGACTGTCTGCGGCCGATACATAACACCCCTGTTGAGTGAGAGGAGTGGGGCTCCTTGCTGAATGGCGAAGGCGCGGTTCCGCTGCTCATTCGGGCGCTTAGCTGAACGTGGAAGAGAGCTGCTGAAAGCAGTCGCGGCCGTCACGTTCGGCGCCGGGACATGCTCCAATTGCGAGTCTAAGTTGGCCGCGTTCGCAACGACGGGCTGCTCCGACTTTAGCTTCGATGCGATAGACATTCGCCATATATCCGGCCGCCGCGGGGATCCATCTTAGCTCGAGCTGCGCGATCGCAGCGCGATCGCTGCATGTTATTGTTCAAAGAAGGACAGACTCTTGAGGAAATCCTGGGTGCTAGAGAGGCAATCGGCACGGTGGCGTAGGGCAGATTTTGGCAGGCTTCCTGGAAACGCGAGGCCGGGCCCGTTTCGTCTGCGGCTGTCTTCGGCCCAACCGATTGGGCAAGCTGTCGCACTAGCATTGCGACAAAGTGGCAACGCCTGAAGACGAGACTCGCTGCCACGCGGCAGCTGGAGACAATTTCCAGGCGCGCGGACTGCAGATCAAGGGAACGGCGCCCCCGAACTCTGCCCAGGGTGCTGGAGCTTTCGGATCGGCGCCCAAAGCGGGGGCAGGATCAGCTCGGCGCGGAGGCAAGCAACGATGAAAATGGCAGATGTTTCCACGGGGCGAAGGACGTGAGTCGAAAGGAAGGTGATCACTGGCGGCGTTTGGCTTCTTTTCGCGGCGTCCGATGCGCCGAGGCCCCAGCGGGAATAGGCAATGAAGACGGCGCTGCGTTTCGCTATGTGACATGGGTCCTGGCGAACAAGGGTTGCAAGCCGCCCGCGTGTTCCGCATCGCGTTTGCTGGAGTTCGGGAAACCGATTCTGCGAATGCATTGATATGCTGCCTTTTTGCAAATCCACCCCGCCACTCGAGAATGCGATAATCGGGTATCCCGAGGCACATTCCCTCGTGAAGCTAGACCCTCTGGGCTTAGATTTCGGACCACTCAGCGCGCCTGATGGGAGCAATGGAGCCCGACCGAGGCAGATGTTGTGGAACTGGGGAGCGAATGGGAGATTTGGGAGGCGTCTAGTATATGCAAACTGGATCACGACGAGATTGCACGGCATGGTCCACGGCCACGGGGCAGAAGTCGAATTCGACAAGTTTGAATCGCCCGCGGGCGGGCGCCCGAGTTTCGAAAAAGTTAATGGCACAGGTTCCTGGGTGCTGCCTCTTAGGGAACTGGAAGGGACGCAATGGAATCCGCTCCGGCGCGAGAGATCGACCGCGTCCCCGGCCACGGGGGGAGAAGGTTAGAGCCTTGCAAATTGCTTCGGTCGAGTCGGGGGAAGTCCTAGTCGATGCGTCTCGCAGAATGCCTCCCGCAGTGGATCTCTACGATGACCCCGCCGGGGGGTTCTACGACGAAAGGTAAGATGTCTCGTCTGTCGATATGAAGAAGTACTTCTCGAGTGCTGGTTCAGCAAGGCCCGCGGCGATGCTGGTCGAGGAGCGGAAGAGATCACCCCCCGAGGACGGATGCCCATGGACGCCTGATGACAAGGACTGACTCACTCGCGCCGTAGTCGAGTTCGTGGTGGGCGTCGCCGAGAGATGCCGCGCCCCGCGCGACTCGTGCCACTGCGATGTGCTGAGCGAGCCTGCCAGCGTGTTCCTCGATTGGCATGCCCAGGGAATCCACGATGGGACATGGGTCGGCATGCTAGTCGACGGGACTATCGCATGCTTCGACCTGGACAGCGCATTTCCGCCAAAGGCGTCTGCTGTCCAACCAAATAGGGCATCAAGAGACTGACTGCGTCCTCCAGACCCACGGAGAAAAGCGGGGGCTCGCGGGCGCGTAGACTCCCGGGCGCAATCGCGAAGCTGCGGATGCCATTGGCTCTCCAGGCAAGCTGGCGGTCACGGTCGAAATCCCGGCACTCCGACGCAGAGGGTCATCGCCATCAACGGCTGACTTGACAACGGATCCGCCCGCTGACGACCGTTTCCGGCATGGGGGAGGCATCGGCGGCCGACGGTCTGAAAGCGATCGCCCGGGCTGGAAAACGCAGCGCAGCCTCTTGCAGCGGTGATTCTGTCGATGGAGACGTCGGACATCGCGCGCCCGCAGCGCCGGGGATGCGGAAAGGGGGGCCCCAGCTTCAAACTACCCCCCTCCCTCCCTTCCAAAGGGGGGGGGGGGGGGGCTTCCGAAGCTACCCCCCCCTCCTCCCTTCCTTTTGCAAGGGTTTCTAAGCTAGGGGGGCCCTGGCTCACGGGGGGGGGGCTTCGAAGCTACCCCCCCCTCCCTCCCTTTTCCGGAGCAGAAGGCGAGCCCGGGCTTCCCTTTCCAAGGGGGGGGGGCTTCGGAAGCCCCCCCCTTCCTTTTTTGGTATGGGCAGAGGGGGCGGGCGGCTTCAAGCTACCCCCGTCCGCCCTCCTTTGCATAGGCGGGGGGGGTCCGAAGCTACCCCCCCTGCCTTCCGGGGCTATGGCAGAATAGTTGATTCCCTGCAGATAGTTGCGCACCGCAGCGCTAGAGAACGCATTGAAGAGTAACGTCGGCCCTTGGCTCGTTTTCTTGTTTTCTTGTTTTCTCGGCCCCTGGTTCGTAGTCACGTTTTCTCGGGCCCTGATTCCTTTTATCGTTTTCTCGTTTTCTCGGGCCTTGGCTCGTTTTCTTGTTTTCTCGTCCTTTCGGCCCCTGGGTCGCGGTCTCGTTTTCTCGGACCCTGGTTTGTGTTCTCGTTTTTCGTTTTCTCGGCCCCTGGATCGTGATCTCGTTTTCTCCGACCTTGCTTCGTTTTCTCGTTTCCTCGTTTTCTCGACTCCTGGGTCGTGGTCTCGTTTTCTTGAACCAAGCATTTACTGGTGATCTCGGCCCTTGGGTGATGGTTTCGTCGGACCCTGGTTCAATTTCTCGCTTTCTCGTTTCCTCGGCCCCTGGGTCGTGGGTCGTTTTCGCGTTTTCTCGTTTCCTCTGCCCTTGGGTCGCGGTCTCGTTTTCTCGGCGCCTGGTTCGTTTGCTCGTGTTTTGTTTTCTCGGCCCCTGGGTCGTGGTTTCGTTTTCTCGGGCCCTGGTTCGTTTTCTCGTTTTCTCGTTTTGTCGGCCCTTGGGTCGTGGTGGACCCTGATTCCTTTTGTATCGTTTTCTCGTCTTCTCGGCCCATGGGTCGTGGTCGTGTTTTCTCAGACCCTGGTTCGTTTTCGCGTTTTCTGTGCCCTTGGGTCGTGGTCTCGTTTGCTCGGACTTTGGTTCGTTTTCTCGTGTTCTCGGCCCCTGGGTCGTGGTCTCGTTTTCTCGGACCCTGGTTCGTTGTCTCGTTTTCTCGGCTTTTGGGTTTTTGTGTCGTTTTCTCGGGTTCTGGTTCGTGGTCTCGTTTTCTTGTTTTCTCGGCCCCTGGGTCGTGGTCTCGTTTTTCCTCGGACCCTGGTTAGTTGTCTCGTTTGTTCGTGTTCTCGGCACGTGGGTCGTGGTCCCGGTTTCTCTGACGCTGGCTCGGTTTCTCGTGTTCTCCGTTTCTCGGCCCCTGGATCGTGTGGTATTGTTTTCTCGGGGCCTGGTTCGTTTTCTCGTTTTCTCGGCCCCGGGGTCATGGTCTCGTTTTCTCGGACGCTGGTTTGTTTTATCGTTCTCTCGTTTTCTCGCCCCCAGGGTCGTAGTCTCGTTTTCTCGGACACGTGTTCGTTTTAAGTTTTCTGGTTTTCTCAGCCTTTGGGTCGTGGTCTTGGTTTCTCGTGCCCGGGTTCGTTTTCTCGATTTCTCGTTCGGCCCTTGGGTTTTTGTTTCGTTTTCTCGGGCGTTGGTTCTTTGTTTTGTTTTCTCGTTTTCTCGGCCCCTGGGTTGTGGTCTCGTTTTCTTTGACGCTGATTCGTTTTCTTGTTGTCTTAGTTTATCGTCCCCTGGGTCGTGGTCTCGTTTTCTCGGACCCTGGTTCGTTTCCTCGTGTTCTTGTTTTCTCTGCCCCTGGGTCGTGGTCTCATTTTTCCTCCGATCCCGTCTCGTTTTCTCTGCCCCTGGGTCGTGGTCTCGTTTTCTCGGTCTTGGGTTCGTTTTCTCGTTTTCTTTGCCCCTGGGTCGTGGTTTTGCTTTCTCGGACTATGATTTGTTTTCTCGTTTTCTCGTTTCCTCTGCCCCTGGATCGTGGTTTTGTTTTCTCTGACCCTGGTTCGTTTTTTCGTTTTCTCTGCCCTGGATCGTGGTTTTGTTTTCTCTGACCCTGGTTCGTGTTGTCGTTTCTTGTTTTCTCGGCCCATGGGTCGTGGTGCTGTTTTCTCTGACCCTGGTTCGTTGTCTCGTTTTATCGTTTTCTCGGCCCCGGGGTCGTGGTCCCGTTTTCTCGGACGCTGGTTTGTTTCCTCGTCTTCTCTTTGGTTAGTTTTCTCCGCCCCTGGGTCGTGGTTTCGTTTTCTCTGACCGATGTTCGCGTTTTCTCGGCCCCTGGGTCGCGTTGTCGTTTTCTCGGGCTGATGATCGCGTTTTCTCGGCATGGGTCGTGGTCTCGTTTGCTCGGACCTTGGTTAATTGTCTCGTTTCTCGTGTTCCCGGCCCCTGGGTCGTGGTCTCGTTTTCTCGGACCCTGGTTCATGGTTTCGTTTTCTCGTTGTCTCGGCTTCTGGGTTTTTGTGTCGGTGTCCATGGTTCTGGTTTGTTTTCTTGTTTTCTCGGCCCCTGGGTCGTGGTCTCGTTTTCTCGGTCTTGGGTTCGTTTTATCGTTGTCTCGTTTCCCGGCCCCTGGGTCGTGGTTTCGTTTTCTCGGGCCTTGGTTCGTTTCTCGTTTTCTCGTTTTGTCGGCCCCTGGGTCGTGGTCCCGTTTTCTCGGACCTTGGTTCGTGTACTTGTTTTCTTAGCCCCTGGGTCGTGGTCTCGTTTTCTCTGACCCTGGTTCGTTTTTTCGGACCCTGGTTCGTTTATTCGTTTTCTTGTTTTCTCGGTCCCTGGGCCGTGGTTTCGTTTTCTCGGGCCTTGCTTCGTTTCTTCGTTTTCTCTGACCCTGGGTCGTTGTCGTCGTCGTCGTCGGTCGTCGGTCGTGCGTCGTCTGTCATCCGTCGCCGTCCGTCTTCGTATGACCTCGTCCTCGTCGTGACGACCACGACGAGGTCATGCGAAGACGGCGACAATGACGGCGACGGCGACGGCGACGGCAACGACGACGGCGACGGGGGAGGATCGTCCGGCAGGGGGAGTTCGAGGAAGGGGGGTGGTAGCTGGTAGCTAAGCTGCTCCTCCCCTTTTGGAAAGGGGGGGAGGGGAGGGGAGCTTTCGGCGGGGGGGGGAAACATGGATGGAGGGAAGGGGGGGGGGGCTTCCAGCAGAGGGGGTCAAAGGAGGGGGGGGGTTTTCCCGGATGCCGAAAGAGGGAAGGGGGGGGGGGCTGCTAAGCCCCCCCCTTTGGAACCAAAGGGAGGAGGGGGGGGAGCTTCCGGCAGAGCAGGGGGGGCTAAGCACCCCCTCCCTTCGGGGGGGAGGGGGGGGGGTAGCTTCGGAGTGGCGAAAGGGGGGAGGGGGGGGGGTAGCTTCAGGGGGGAGGCGAAAAAGGGGGGGAGGGGGGGTGGGGTAGCTTGAAGCAGGGGAGGTGGAAGGGAGGGGGGGGGGGGTAGCTAAGGGGGGAGCCCCCCCCCCTTTGCTCCGGCGCTGTGGGCGCGCTCTCTCAGATGTCGTAGCGGCGCCGGCTGAGCCAGGCGGGCCCGCCGGTGCAGCGGCGGCGACGGGCGGCCCTCCTCACGTCGCTGCGGCGACGGGCGCGGGGGATGGCGCTGGAGGTGCCGGCGCTGTCCCCGCGGATCACATTGCCCGCGGCACGCTGCCGCGGGCTCAGACGAGGCGGGTGGCGGCCCAGGCCCAGGCAAGATGGCGAAGATGAGGACGATGACGGGGGGGGGTCCGCAACCCTGGGCGGCCCAACCGTCGCCAAGATCGCGGTTGGAGGAGATCTGACGCCGAGGGCAAGCGCAAACCTGGATTGGAAAGCGCAGTTGTTCTTGGAGGCGCGGCCCGCGCCGCCCCGACGACGATCGCGCGAGCATGTGGGCTAACAAGGGAACTGGAAAGACAAGAAACGTCAATGCGCGCAGCATCTCGCGGAGAAGCGAAGGAGGAGGACGTCCCAGCTGCGGCCGACGCCCTGGCGGGGCGACGAGAGCTCTGGTCGCTGGGCCAGTGGTCGCCCAAGGGAGGACCGCGATGAAGGAGGCCGCGATGCGACTGGGGCACGGACGCGGAGGGTGACCCGTAGCTGGCGCCGGGATTCCGGTTGGCAGGGGGCCCCAAGTGAACGGCGTCGGAGGTGGGCCGCGCCGCGGCCCACCTCCGACGCCGTTCGCTCAGCCGGCATCGTCCTCCCCGCGGCCGCCGCGGGGAGGACGATGCCGGCTGAGCGAACGGCGCCAGGTGCCCCGCGGGCCTGTCGAATCACCTGGAGGCTTCGTCGAGCAGCCGAGCCCCCGCGTCTGCGGCGGGATTGGGAGCCACTTGGACGGGCTGCGCCGTGTATCCTCACTGGGGCTGGCGCGCCTTGGCGAGGCGCGCGGAAGGCTGGCGCGCAGGGGCGTTCGCAGCTCAGGGGCCCGCCTCGGGGGGAGTCGTTATTTTCGCTCCCCTCTGCCTCTCTTTTGAGCGAGCCTGCGCGCGCGTTTCCGCGCGTTTGGTTCAGGTAACTTGCGAGAACTTGGCGGCCACGGCGCGAAGGGTAGCGGTTCGCGCGCATCTCACCTAGCGCGCGCGTATCTATGTTTTCTCTCATTTCTAAGTTACGGAACTACTCAGTCACGTCGCATGATTTCGCGAGGGGGATTTCCCCCAGCAAGATCCTAGAGATGGGATGCTTTGAGCAAGGAGGCCAGAGTAAGGACACTGCTCGAATGTCTGAAGTCCAGGGTCGTTTGGCAAATATGTCACACCTTCCCCCAGCTTTGTTCTTTTATCCCTCCCCAACCTGCTGCAACTTCCGCCTTCTCTGCCCTGTTGACACACGTGCTCTATATTGCAAGTTTTGCTGTCGTCCAGCATCCGTGCTTCTTGCGGTGCTCATTGTTCGTGTCAAGCGTCTTGATGAACTAGTGCGGTCAGGAGTGTTTCCTTAGCTTGTCGCGCCGCGGATTGTGGCCCACCATGCTTCGGCAAGACACGCTGAGCGCGGCCCGACCCCCAGACGTCAACGTCCCCGATCTTCCCAGCCCCCCGTCCCGCGAGGCAGAGTGACACGCTGCCAGCCTGCAAAGAATATCGTGTCGCAGGGGCCGCCGCCGCGACACGTTGACCACTGTCTTCTGACCGTACTTGTTGTTGTGTTCCCTGGTCCGACTCCGCGCCGTGTGCGCGCAGTTGTGTGTGTTTGTGTCGTCTCGTTGCCACGCCGCGCTTTTCTCATGCACAGGTACTGTGCGGTCCCCTTCAGCGAGAACGGCAAGGCCGGATGGTTCTGGATAGACCTGTTGGCCACAGGCCCTGGTTGGCTCGTCTTTATTATGCGCGAGGTTGCCTCTGAAGGGGGAACTGGCCATCATCACGCGTACCATAAGGTCTGCAGCTCAGTGTGCGGTGTTTTTTCTGTGATGAGGCTGGGGAGCTATGAGTGGACGCGGCTCCGTGGACGCAGACAGGTGAACATGAAGGCAATCAATCTACGGAGAGAAAAGAGGGGGAGGCGATATGACCAGAGAGGAGGGGATGGGGACGAGGGAGGGTGTCGAGGGGATCACGGACGAGAGGAGTCGACCTTATATTGGCAGCAGTATTTGTGTTGGTGCATTCGGCCCCACATGTCGGCGTGGTCTAGGTCATTGAACTTTCGCCTTTTTGAGCATTGTACCACCGGCTTCACTTCCCCCTTCCCGAGGGTCATCGGCCAATGGTGCGTTGACGGTGAGCCGAAGTTTGACCATCGTATTTGCGTTGTTCTTGAGTCATGTGGGCCGTTTTACGTCTATCGAGCATTTGGCAGCCATCGTTGGCCTAGAAACACGCGTGTGCTCTGATGTTCTCGCTCGTCACATTCAGGCATCTTGCCTGGGAGGCAGTGGTGTTAATGATGTAATTCGTGGTTGGTTGTCTAGGGAGAACCAGTCAGATACAGTCTTTTGGCTGGCTGCGAGGTGGAGGAGAATCCATGCACACCTCCCGCCCTGCCGCTTCGAGAGGGTCGCCCCCCCCACCAGGGTCAAGCTGCACCGAACACCGAACGTGGGACTCTGCGCAACAGGCTCTGTTCCCCTTCGCCTCGGCTCTTTAACAAATTACAGCCTTTGCCGATATCGATGCGATGTTGGGGCTCTCCGGGCGAGTGGGTGGCCCGATGGCAAGATCTTCGGCAGGAGGTTCCCGGCAGAGTTCTTGGGCGTCTGGGGCTCGAGCTTCTCTGCTGCTTGGCTTGACAGCGCTTGTATATGCTACTGCATGCGTGAGCCCTCCCCAGCACACCGAATGCAAGGGTAGAACGAGGCCCACGTGCTGTGAGCGCGGCACGTCTTCAAGCAGAGGTGCGTGTCGGCAGTTCCCGACCATCCGCCAGACGTGTTCCAGGCGTAGTGCCGAGCCGTTGCGCGCTCTGTCCGGCGGCGGCGGCGGCCTGAAGCGTCGCCTCGCCTTGGAAGGTAGTGAGCAGCAGTAGTCTCTCCAGAGGGCAGGAGGATGAGATCGGGAAGGGGTCACCCGCCGCCACCAAGACGGCGGGAGAGAGGGTGCTGCAGGAGAGGGGATTTCTGCATCGCTGAGACGTTGCGCTGCGTGACAGCCCAGAGACCTTGCGCCGTTGCGTCGCAACGCCGAGACGCTACAGGTGCAGCAGTGGACTACACGGTGCGGTGCTTTGCATCATCAGGCAGGCCTAGGTTGAGGATGAATCGTTCCAGAGCGTTCCTGAACGCTCCCACAGCGTGGCCGGGGCACTCTGGAACGGCCGCGGCGCCCGAGACATCCTTCAGAGTCCAGACGCTCCCGCTCTCAGAGATTCCCGATTCGTCCTCATCCGAATATGTCCTCATGTTCGCTTCGTTTCACTATACGGCACGAGGACGTTGCAGCTACAACGCGGAGACGCTGCGCTGCAGCTCGAAGGCACCAATCTGCAAGCACATGTCTAAAGGTCAGCGCGGAGGTGCTGCATCTGCGCCGGCCTCGAGCGCCGCACCTGGCGGGCTCCGCGCGCCAGGGGGGAGTCCAGCGGCGATCAGAGAAGTCCGCGCAGACCTCTGGAAGCTTCTGCGCCGCGCCGCTGCGATGCCACGAGGAGGCGCTGCGTCGCTGCGGCTGCGCCCCCCCCCACCCCCGCCCCCCCCCCCCCCCCCCCCCCCCACCCCCGCCCCCCACCCCACCCTTCGCCCGCGAGTAACGCAGGCCCAGCCCGGACCCAGATCCTAGCAGACATCGGTTGCCAGATATGGGGAGAGGAGGATGAAGAGGTGGAAGAGGAGAGGAGAGCGGAGGGAGATGAGAGGAGGGATGAGAGAGGAGGGAGGAGAGAGAAGGGAGGCGGAGGAACAGGGAGAAGAGGAGGAGGAGGAGGAAGGGGACGGAGGAGTAACGGGGAGGTCGTCGTCGGACGCGGCGGACGCGACACGTGGTGCTCCCCTGCTTGACTGGAAGGCTCCGTCTTCGGGAGAACGGCGCGGCGTGGGGGAAGCCCGCAGCAGAGGCACCGGACAGGGAGAGGGGGGCGCGCCTCCCAGGCCTCGTCGAAGAGGCCCGTGCTGCGGAGGTGGCCACCCGGGGCCGCCCACGGCGCGCGGACCGGGCGCCCTCCTCGCGCCTGCGCGCGCCTGGGCGCGCGCCGCGCCGGGGGAGCCTGACCTCGGCGCGGGTCGCGGCGATCCGCGCCTGCCCGCTCCTGGGGCAGCTGGAGGGCGAGGGGGCGGGGAGGGCGAGGGGGCGGGGAGGGCGGGGGGAGGGGAGGAGAGGCAGCCCACTGCTCGGCCCCGTGGGACGGGCTGGAGGAGGGGGCAGTCCAATCGGAGTCCACGGGCCCCGGGACGGGTGCTCAGGAGAGCTCCGTCCCCGTGAAACTCGGGAAAGAGTCTATGCGGTTCAGGGTCAGCCCGACGGCAAGATCGCTTGGGGCCACCCGCAGAATCGGGGGCAAGGGCGAACTCATCATCACATGCTGGGGTCCAGGGCGCAAATGATTGCACGAGACCGTCTGTAATGCCAGCACGGTCGAATTCGATAGCGAAGCCGGCCTCCTCAGCTCGGCCCCTCAGCAGGGGCAACTATTCGCACAGCGCTGTCCAAGCTGGCATCTGCTATGGCCTGGCGCGAGTGGCTGGAATGAGTTTTCGCAGATTGAGTGTGCCAGGGACCGTCACACCGATGGTCTAAACGAGCACGATGTAACCCCTTCGCGTGAGAGCAGTTGCCACCCCCGGGGGTTCAGGGCCTCGGGGAGCCTGGGCAATTCTGACACCTGTTATGCGCGTCGGCGCTCGGCCGATCGAGGTCATATCAATTGCCTCTGGCCTGTTTTTCCCAACCATCCTGTGGTGTTGGGTCCTCGTTTTGAAGAGACAGCGCCCCGCGTTCACTCCTCCTCCTCCCGCTGCCCCCTCCCTCCTGCCATCATCATCATCATCATCATCATCATCATCATCATCATCATCATCATCATCATCATCATCATCATCATCATCATCATCATCCATGACGATCATAGGGAGCTCCAGCGAAGGCCCCAGTGGCTGCGCTCCCATGCGCCCACCGCACAGATTTCGGCACACCCCTCACACGTTTCGTGGCCCCATAGGGAGCTCCACCGAAGGCCCCAGTGGCTGCGCTCCCATGCGCCCACCGCACCCATTTCGGCACACCCCTCACACGTTTCGTGGCCCCATAGGGAGCTCCAGCGAAGGCCCCAGTGGCTGCGCTCCCATGCGCCCACCGCACCCATTTCGGCACACCCCTCACACGTTTCGTGGCCCCATAGGGAGCTCCACCGAAGGCCCCAGTGGCTGCGCTCCCATGCGCCCACCGCACCCATTTCGGCACACCCCTCACACGTTTCGTGGCCCCATAGGGAGCTCCACCGAAGGCCCCAGTGGCTGCGCTCCCATGCGCCCACCGCACCCATTCTTGCACACCCCTCACACGTTTCGTGGCCCCATAGGGAGCTCCAGCGAAGGCCCCAGTGGCTGCGCTCCCATGCGCCCACCGCACCCATTTCGGCACACCCCTCACACGTTTCGTGGCCCCATAGGGAGCTCCAGCGAAGGCCCAGTGGCTGCGCTCCCGCCCATTTCCAGCCCCCATAGGGAGCGCCCCACATGCGCTTTCGGCACACCCCTCACACGTTTCGTGGCCCCATAGGGAGCTCCAGCGAAGGCCCCAGTGGCTGCGCTCCCATGCGCCCACCGCACCCATTTCGGCACACCCCTCACACGTTTCGTGGCCCCATAGGGAGCTCCAGCGAAGGCCCCAGTGGCTGCGCTCCCATGCGCCCACCGCACAGATTTCGGCACACCCCTCACACGTTTCGTGGCCCCATAGGGAGCTCCACCGAAGGCCCCAGTGGCTGCGCTCCCATGCGCCCGCCGCACCCATTTCGTCCCATAGGGAGCTCCAGCCGGGCACACCCCTCACACGTTTCGTGGCCCCATAGGGAGCTCCAGCGAAGGCCCCAGTGGCTGCGCTCCCATGCGCCCACCGCACCCATTTCGGCACACCCATCACACGTTTCGTGGTCCCATGGGGAGCTCCAGCGAAGGCCCCAGTGGCTGCGCTCCCATGCGCCCACCGCACCCATTTCGGCACACCCCTCACACGTTTCGTGGCCCCATAGGGAGCTCCAGCGAAGGCCCCAGTGGCTGCGCTCCCATGCGCCCACCGCACAGATTTCGGCACACCCCCCATACGGTTCGTGGCCCCATAGGGAGCGCCATCGAAAAAGAGATTCACAATTGCGGTACTCGCAACTGCATCTGGTTGGGTCCTTCGCCAGGATAATTTTTTCAGGAGGGGAAAAACACGCAGGCACAAGTAATCGTCGATCCCCTGGAAGATGTGGGAAGTGCGGGGGAAGACGAAAGCCCGGGAACAAAAATACGAACCATATGGGGAATCCTGGGAGTTGTGTATTTATCTGTGTGCCCCTGGGCCCCTCGACTGATCGAATGTCGTGGCAGTAGCCACGGGAGAAGAAACTCGAGCTACGAGAGGTGGCCACCTCCATGAGGTGGGGGCTGAGGGTTCAGGGGGCCCAGGAAGCAGGGATGGGGTGCTCCATCCACCATCCGGTCCCTGCGCGCCAGTGCCCACACAGCACATCAAGACGAGCGCCGGCAAGAATTGGCCCCCGATGCGAAGCTGCTCCTGATGCCTGGGCCTGCATCCTGGGACCCCCAAAAAACTTCTTGGACCATCCTCAGAGGAGGGGGGCACCCCTCTTGCCACTGCGCCGCACTTCACGTCTCAGAAGGGCCCCACCCCTGCATTGAGTATGCCCCGATCTCGGATGTGACCTATCCAAAATTTGATTATGGAGAAAACAACGAGATCCCCCTTGACCGCGTCAATCGCGATGTCCAGAGACAATCAGTATATGCATATATACATATATAGATATATATATATATATATATATAGATCAAACATAGAACATGAGGTGGGGCGACGAAAGGTGCCACTGTACATTCCCCGACCTGCGTTTCCCACAAAACAGGCTGAGCTCAACAAATTGCGGGCGGCATATTTTGCACGGGGAGAGGGTCGGCCGGCACGTTTTGGAAATCTTGCGGCTTGAATGGCCAAGACATGTCCTCAGGCTCAGCCCCAGCGGGCTCAGGGACCCGACCCCGGATAGCGCCAAAAATTGAGCGGCCGCCTCCTCGGGGAAGAAGGCCCGATCAGAAAGAACCAGAACCTCGCGGGCCGCAGAGTCGGTCAGCCGAGCAACCGTCAGCACGAACGAGAGCGTCCTGCAACCCGCCTGGGCCCTGGCACGACCACGGAGCTGCAGAGCTGGGGCCTGGGGGCGCCAGCGTCCCAGACCCCCCGCGCGCTGCTTGGCTGCTGCGTGGGCGGCCTCGGTGTTGAGAATCTCTCTCTGCTCTGCTGAGCAGCCCGACGGAGCACTGAGCATGGCCAGTGCGCACCCGGGCGATGAGACTGCAAGATCTCCCAGCAGCGGCTTCCGCGCGGCGAGCGTGGCCATGCAGCACACGCGCTTGCGAGTGTCTCCAAGGTGGGACCGAACCCTGTGCACGAGAGAGACGATCTCGAGCTGTGTGTTGTTTCACTCCCTTGACCGTGGGGAAAGCTCTGTGGGCACCGCATACACCTGTAGGACGGCATAACCTCTTGATCCTGAGCTCGGCGGGGGTGATCAGGAACGTATATCGGCTTAGGGACCCCTGTTTCGTACATCACCTGCAAAGCATCGATTTCAGCAATTGCTGCGAGGGTGTTCCTGGTATGGTGAGCTATATGAGCCTGCAGGCGCGCTTGAGGGTAGCCTTCCACCGAACCGCAGAGCTGCGAATGTAGGTTCCCCATGGGTAGAGATCCTCCCGAGCCTGGGGAAAGGTCTGCAACTTCGGAACTTGTTGGCGTAGCCAACGTAAGTCATCGAGTACCTGCTGGTACTAAGAAGCTTCGCATCGCGCTGCGTAATCGCCCACTAGAGCGAGTAGGTGAGTAGGGCCATGATGCAATAGCTTGCCAAATATCCTAAGGCAATGGGCGTGTAGCATAGCCTGTAAGCTTTTCCTTTCTGCCATGGCCCGGACTTGGACCGAGGTCAAAGCTGTTTTGTCCATGCACGGGCACTGTCCCACTGCTCTGCACACCCTGGCAATGTCATCTGCGAGCTCGGCTATTCGAGCAAACGTGAGCGTCGGCCGTGTCCCCGCTTGATACAAGCGACCAGAGCACATTAGAGAGTCGATGAGAATAAGACCGATGCTGCGCTCGAGGTGCTCGTCCCGATTGATACTGTGAAGCTTGCTCCATTCGGCCGCCGCAGCCTGACGCCTATGTGTGAGCTCGGGGCCCATGGAGCCCCCCTCAACGAAGACAGTGCCAAGCTACGTATATTGTCGGACTGCTTATAGCTCGAGCAGCCCGTACAGCTGAGTAACGAATTCAATGGAACCAGACCAATCTAGCCAGCGCTGCCTCTTATCGGTGTCAGAGCCCTTGCCTCGGATCTGGAACAATGCCGCTAGTTTCCCCTTGGACCCGAAAGTGTCGAAGGTGATGCTGGCGGCGAACGGCGCAAGCCGTAGGAGTGCATCTGATTGCCCGAGCGGCATGAACACCACATTGTCAAAAAAGGCTAGGTCCATGGTGTGAGTCGTGCGCACGTATACAAACTCCTGATTCAGGTAGACGTTGATCGAGCGCATATCCGAAGCTGGGATGCGGCGTTCCACACACATGTCCGCCACATGAACCAGCGGCATCACGAAGCTGCATATTAGATCGCCGAATTAGCCTTTGTCCAGACCAGAGCCCAGCTGGGGAAACGCCATGCCTGCGCCTCCGGGCACCACGATCCAGCTGGACTGGTACCAGTTGGACCAGATGCACCCGGGAGGAGGGAAGAGGGAGGAAGGAGAGAGGAAGAGGGGTGGAGAAGGGGGTTCGGGTGGAAGAGGAGGGGGAGAAGAGTATAGGAGGAGGAGGAGGAGGAGGAGGAGGAGGAGGAGGAGGATTGGGGAGGAGGACCAGTGCAAACTCGGGACGCATCAGCGATGTTGCAATTCACCCTCCCTCAAGGTTACCTGTTCATGGGTCCCTGCAGTAATTTATCCCCATTGCAGGTTGCAACATCGTCGGCGCGCTGATGCGAGGAGCAGGAGAGCGGGGGATGATGATGACGATGATGAGGATGAGGATGATGATGAGGATGAGGATGAGGATGAGGATGATGATGATGATGATGATGATGATGATGAGGGTGATGAGGATGATGAGGATGATGAGGATGATTATTATGATGGTGATGCTGGTGCTGATCATGATGCTGATGCTGATGCTGGTGATGGTGATGGTGATGGTGATGATGATGCTGATGATGCTGATGCTGATGCTGATGCTGATGATGACCTGACATGATACGATATGACACGATATGATGATGTTGTTGGTGGTGATGATGATGCTGATGATGGTGATGATGATGATGATGATGATGATGATGATGATGATGATGATGATGATGAGGAGGAGGAGGAGGAGGAGGAGGAGGAGGACGAGGAGGAGGACGAGAAGGAGGCGGAGGAGAGGGAGCGGAGGAGAGTGAGGACGAGGAGAAACAGGGGGAGGAGGAGGGCAAGGAGCGGGAAGGGCAGAATCAGGAGGGCCAGGAGGTCTACGGGGAGGAGCAGGAGGAGGAGGACGGGGAGATCAGTGGAGGGGGGCTCGCTGGCCGGACCCTGAGGTCGCCACCTTGCTCAGGGTCCTGAGACTGTTGAGGATGCTGCGCCTGAGCCGCATGGTGCGCCTGTCGCTCGCTCGTCGTCTTCTTATTATTCTTCGCCGTCGTCGTCGTCGTAGTCGTCCTCCTTCTCCTCCTTCTCCTCCTTCTCCTCCTCCTCCTCCTTCTCCTCTATCGCCTCTCCTTCTCATGCCTACCGTTCAGCGGCCCAGCCGGCAATCCCGCGCAGAGCAGCTTCCGATCCTCGGGGCATGTTCATGTGATGCCGGCGTGACTGGCCTTCTCGCTTCATATTTCCGTACCCTGTGTCCCGACACACACACACACACGACATTTTGCATACACACTTTCGCGGGAAAGGGATGGCATGGCGATATCATCCGCCAGTGCCGACGTGCACGAAGAGTGTGGTGAAGTCTACCCAGCCGGAGGTAACCACAGGTTGCGTGGACGCAGGAGCCCGCTTGGAGCGAAGACTGTGCACGAGGATGGGCTGGCATTCCCCAGACTCGGGTCTGCCGCTGGCTCTGGACCAGCTCCGACGCTGGCTCCGACGCTCCGCCAGAGTCTTTTTTCTCTACGGACAAGAAGCGGCGGACAAATCCTGTCCCCCCGATCAAGATTTCTGCATCCACGGCTTCACCGCCATCCCAGATACCATCGCCTCAGAAATACGCCAGGCATCGAGTCAATGGTAATTTGGCTGTACCGGCCCATCAGCGATTTCGGCGGCACTGCTTATTGGCAAATCTGTTGCTTGGGCATGATGACTGGGATCACAAGCAGCACGGCGTTGATTGGCACGACGGGACTCCAGCAGCACGACGATGAACGGCGCGATGGGTTTCCAACGGCGCGGCGATGTGCGAAGCACGAGGGCTCTCAGGATACGGTCTTCCACAGCTGGCCGACCTAGCCAACAGCACGAGAGTGACCACCACAATGGTATCTTGCAACACGATCGGTGACATGGACCGACGCGGTCAACAACACGAGTGGAGCCGACGCGACGGACGTCAGTAACACGACGATCGACACCACCAGCAGATACCTCACCAGCAGCACAATAGCGCTTGCAACGATTCTGGCCCAGTGCTTATGACGACCAGGAGTGGTGGACGATCACCAGCAGCATGACCATGAGAAACCCCGATCCCAGCTATTTCTCCGATCCAACGTTCTACTCCGACTCTGGCTCCTGCCCCAACGCGGGTTTGGTGACGTTCACCCAGTTGGCGGCGGGGACCGACGGTCCGCCGACCGCCATGGCACGACCACGTGAAACCCCACTTCCCACGACCACTGCTACCACTAGGACTTCCACCCCACTCCCACTACCACTACTACCGCTACCTCCTGCCTATTACCGCGGTTCCGGCGCGACCTCCAGCTGCCACTAATTCCGGCGCCCACGCCAGCACAGAAGCCAACACCGACGCCAGCTTCACCCCGGTGCAGAGGCCAGCCCCGACACCAACACCAACGACTTTGTCTTCAGAAGTCATGGGCTTCATTGGCGCAGGCGTTATGGCTGCCACGTGCACGTGGACGGAGTGTTCTGTTGCGAACGCGGCCGGATTTTTCGACAATGGCCCCGGCTTCGGTCCCAGCGGCACGGCCTCGCTGAGTGGCACGGCCGTGTCGACCAACCGTTCCAAGGATGCGACAACCACCACAAGTCCACAGTTTGGCCCTGGGACCAGTGCCATGACGATGTTGAGCGGCACGACCACGACAACCAGCCGGCCGAGAAATACGACGGCTCCAGCATCACCGGCCCCATCGATTGCCGCACCATTGATTCCATCGTCTGCCACATTACCGACCCCATCGACTACATCAGCGCCGATTCCCCCGACCACACCACCATCTATTCCACCGACTGCGCCACCATCTACGCCACCCGCTCCCGACTGTGTCACTATCTACTCTTCCATCTACTCCATCGTCTACTCAGTCGACCAACTCTCCCGACTAAGGTGCGCGCCCCGTAGCGGACAGTTGCGCAGACGGGCCCTCGGCATTGCCGGTATTTGTGTACCTGTCTCCACGCGCCCATTGGCCTCCGTTCTCTTCGGGGACGGCTACCTCTACTAGTACTTCACCAGAAGCTCATCGGATCGTCCATCAACTGCTGAGGCTTTCCTTGGTCAGCCTGTCGTCCAATATAGCACTGAATAGTTGCTGCCGTCTAGCTGGTCGCACAGGTTGGAGCAGTGCGAATCCCATGTTTTTTTCTCCCCTCTTCCGCCTCTCCCCTCCTCCTCTTCGCTTCTGGGCCTCAGCCTGGGGCGATCGTGATTTTTCGCTTTACTTGAGCCTGCGCCTGGCTTGCCTGTTGTGCGCGATGTAAATGGCTGGCTGGCCATCGGGGTTGCGCGCGCGTTTCTAATTGTGGGTCTACGACTTTTGGTTGTATATGGGCCATAGGGGTTGTCCCTGGCACTACTTGCGCGATTCAGCTCGCCTGTTGCAGGTTGGTCAGCAGCTGCCCCGCGGCGGCGGGTTGCCCCCCCCCTCGTCCAGTTCCCGTTTTCTTCGGGAATTTGCCCGGGCATTACTTGTCGCGGGAGGGGCAAGACGCAGCCGCCTGGGCCGGCCCCGGCAGCGAGCAGCACCAGAGCCGCGGCGGACGGAGCGTCGCGGTTGTTCTCCATCCCCCCCCTCCTTCATATATATATATATATATATATATATACACGCACACGCATATTCTGGGTATGAACGTCGATCCCGCGATGGGGCGTATACAACCCTCAATCGATGGCGGCGCCGCCGATATGTTTGAAATTATCTACGCAGTTCAGCGCCGTCGACGCGCCCATGCTTCCAGCGACGACGCGGAGGCAGCGCGACCCACCAGCGCAGCCGACCAGGTCCGATCACCACCACCCCAGGATCTATGCATGGGACTACCGTTGCGGGCCTTTCACCAACTGTCGTGCTGGAGTGGCCACCATGGCCAGCAAGCGCTGTCGGGAGCGTGACATCGTCGAGCCCAAGAGCCCCCCCCCCCCCCCCCCCCCACCCCCCGAACGTTCAAAGCCGCGCGCGAGGGCTACGCATCCGCAGAGGGGACTAGACCTGACCTTCGCAGTTGCATACTTATCACCACGCTCAGGGCTCGCAGCGAAGCAGGGGCAGCGGGCCAAGACGGCCAGCGAGACGCTTGCGTGGACGACGCGCGCCCTTAGCTTCACGCCCTCGCGCGGCGCCCCCATCGCCGGCCATGGCCTCGACGGCCGCGACGGATAGGGGGCGGCGCGATCGCAGCCGCGGCCGGCGCCGTCTCCGGGCCCGCCCCACTTGCGAGCTTTCAAGGAGAAGCGGCGGCGGTTTGCCACTGCGTGCTGGGCGTCCGCGGGGCGCGCCTGTCGAGTTCGTTTCGGGGGGCAGTGCCCGCCTATATGGGCAGTTGCGGCCGAGCCGCTCGGCCAGATTATGTCGCGGCAGCTGGGGGATCGCGCCGAACTTTGCATCGCGCGCTGCGCGGTCGAAGGCAACCGCGCCGTTCCGGCTGATCATGGGCTGTGCCCCCCGCGGCCGCGCGGCGCCCGTTGCGACTGGCAACTTGGTCGCCCCCCTCGGTCCGCCCGCGGGCGCGCAGAGGCCCGCTTGGGGCTGCGACAGGACGGCAGTCTCATTCCAGGCGGGGGCCAGCCCCATGGGGCGCATCGAGGCGACGGAGACCGCGCGCCAGAACAAGCTCGACGACATCGGGCAGTTCGAGGAAGAGAACACCACGGACAAGCACCCGCAGTTCCACGCCAAGACCGCGCGCCATTCTTCGAGCGCATAGATGCAGCCAGGCACCTACAACCAGCAGATGCAAAAAAACGCCTTTCCTTGCTACAACAAAGGCTGGACCTCGCAAAGAACGCGCAGGTGGACCTGGGGGGCCTCCGCAATCGCGCCCTCGAGAGTCAAGAGCGGGCGCGCGAGCGCGAGGAACGGACAGCGTTCGAGGCCCCGTCTGCGGGGCCTGGGCGGAGCGCGATCAGTCGCGGGCTTGTCGATTACCAAGTTGCGCGGCAGGCGCCGGCTATGGAAATCGGGGCAGGCGCTGCAGCAGAGCGACACGGGCGCGACCCAGTCTTGAAGAATCCCCCGCCCACCTTGCGCTCAGCGGCAAAGACGGACGCTTCGAGGCGCGCCCGATCGCCTTCACGGTGGAGAGGAATCTGCAAGTCCACCTCCTACTCCTCCCCGAAAGTTCAGGCGCCAGAAACGGCGCGACGTTGAGGGGGCGGGGGGCAACGCCGGCTGCGCGAAGAAGCCGCTAGTTCTTCCGGAAGCGCGGTTCTGTGCCCGAGTGGTCGCCGCCAGCTGAAGCACCATCGCCGCGCAGATGGTTGAGGCCGCCGGGGGGGGGGGGGGGGCGCAAACCGCAGGGCCCCGCTGCCGACGACCTCGCCGAAGTTCCCATCGCGGACAAGTGCTTCAAAGGCATCGTCAATCGCGCCCGCAGGGTCGGCCTCGCTCCGCCCGAGGCCCATCCCAGCCAGAGCTTCGCATTTGACAAAAAGGATGACAATTCCAAGGATCTCGGGCTCGGCATCTGACGCGCGCGATGCCCCGTCGCGGCGCTGTTTGCCCCATCTGCAGCGCCGCTCCGGGTGGCGGGCGCGCCCCGTGCGCGCTGGCGGACGTTGGCCGCGCCAGCGGCGGGGCGTTCCCATGGCGGCGTCGCGCCTCGTGGCGAGCGCGCTGCAGAGGGCCGCCGACCTCGACGTGATCGCCAGCCGCAAGGACGCGATCAGCGCGCCCCCCCCCAGAAGTGGGACCGACCAAGCAGCAGAGGATGCCCCGCCCAACCTACCCTGCACGGGGCGGCGCTTCTCCACCCCGCGTCACCGCTGCGCCACAGGTCAGATCCACTACTGCGGCCGCTCATGAGACCTTGCTGGGGGGCTCTGTGTCGTGCCGGGCTGCTGCGCAGGGCCCGCCAGCTTCAACTTCGCGCGCGAGCGGCTGGTGGGCGCCTGGCTCGGCGGGGCACGAGCGGCTCCAAGTGGCGCGCGGCGCGGCCGGCCAGGGCGCGGCGACGGCCTCGGCGGCCATCCACAACCATGGCAAATGCGCCCTTGACAGGCACGTGCGCCTCGACGAGCACCGGCACCATCGGAAGGGCGAGGAAGAAGAGCGCGGGCTCGCTTTCACCGTGGAGGCAGCACCGCCATCGAGACTGACCAACGACTCCAGATCGCCAGGCTCGAATGGAGCATCATGGACAGCGACTTGCGTCTGCGAGTTCCTCGGAGGTTGAGGCGCGTCATCTTCGTCGACGGAGCAATCGGCGCAACGGCGAGTGGATGGGCGCCGCGCTTCCTCGAGGACCCCGAATGCCGCGGACTCGGCGCGACCATAGGTCAAATGTTCGCGCGCGTCGATGCAGGGGCGGGCGACCGTCGGGGACATTGGCAACTACATTACCATCGCAGAGATGCCCCAACTTTGCCCGATACCACCCATGGTCATTGTGATGCGGGTACGATGCGCTCGCGTGGCTCAAGTTTTCGTCATGTGCAGCGCGGACTACGACAGTGGATCACAGCGTTGCTCGGGGCCATCCAGTTCGAGACCCACGCCCACTGCGAGCAGGCGCGCGAGCTCACCGAGGAGCGCGCGCTGTCCGAGAAGGCCTACCCATGGGCTTCGTACGCAGCGCAACCTGGACGCCCTCTTTCTCCTGGAGCCCGACAGCGCAGCGCAGTTCAGCTATACATGCAATGGCCGCATCACACAACTGCATCATGACACAGGGGTGTCCGAGACGCCCATCGCCTTCGATGCGGCAGAACCCAAGGCCAAAGCGCCGGCCGTTTCTGCGCCCCTGGACTCGAACCTCAATCGGAAGAGCTTCGAACAGGAGATGTGTTGTTCCTTGTCAAATATGATGTATCATTAGAATCGGGAGGAGTCGGTTTCAGAGTTCTCTCGACGTGAGCAGCGCTATGTACCCGCCAGACCGCCGCGCAAGGATGAGCGCGGGCAGCGGTCAGCAGCAGCAGCAGCAGCAGCCGCAGTCGCAGCTACCAGGCAGTGTCCGATGCGTCCATTGTCTTTTCTCGATCGAGCTCAGACGCTGGATCAGTTGTTGTGTTCTCTCAAACACGAGCGGCCCCTGCTAGATAATGCCAGGCGCAAATATCTTGTTCTCCCACCTGCAGGTATACCATGACCGCTAATGTCCAGATTTGCAGCCACTTCGATACTGCTTCCACGTTGCAAGATCATGCTTGCGCAGTGCGCGTGCCAGCTGAAGAAAGCGAGATCCCTTTAGACGTGGCTCTCCATCATGACGACCTGATGCGCGCCGGACAAGCGGCCGGGGTCGCGGCCGCTAGATCTGGAATGGCCGGCACCGAGCGCAGCAGCACGACCCGGAAAACCAACCGCGGTGGCAATGGCAGAC
Source organism: Prorocentrum cordatum (assembly GCA_963575745.1). Lineage (NCBI taxonomy): Eukaryota > Dinophyceae > Prorocentrales > Prorocentraceae > Prorocentrum > Prorocentrum cordatum. Next base: position 58,158 of record CAUYUJ010014615.1, read on the forward strand.
TTGGGCGCCCAAAAGAAGACCGAGGACGAGGACGGCGCTACACGCACAGGGCGCGGCCGCGGCGCCATCGGCGGGGGCGGCAGGGCCAGCGCGAGCAGCCGCGGCAAAGGCTGGGAGGGGAGGGCGGCCAAGGCGCGGGGGGGGGGCGCGCCGCGCCAGAGCCGACCCCGTGCTGAAGAAGCCCCTCGCCGCCCGGATCAAGCAGTTCTTGGCCAATGTCCAGCAGCCGGCATGGATCTTGGCGGCAGTCTACAGCGCCTACCTCGTGCGACAGCACTCAGGCGAATCTGACGATCTTCATCGAGTCGGGCCCACGGGCGACGCGGAGACGGAAGAGGCGCCCACCAAGGAGCAGCGCAAGCAGGCCACCATCAAGTTCGCGATCCATCGCGGATCGCGGCCAACTCCAGTTAGGGGCAGCGACGGAGGGGGGCAAAGCGCCAACGGGAGAAACTGGGGGCGAGCTCGAAGCCTGGCTCGCGGGACGGCGATCGAGAAGGCCGATCACCCACGCCATGTTCGGCAGAGGCTCGGCGCGCGCGGCGCCGCTGAGCTAGTGGAGATGCCGCTCTGGGGCGGCGACGGCGGGGGCCTCGTCCACGCGCGCGTTGCGCGACTCCGCCCACCGAGGCCGCTCTTCTGCGCCGGCGAGGTCTGTGCCCAGGTCGTTGCTCGGTGTTTCGCCACGACGTGTCATGTCCACCCGCGATCCCCCGCCTTCTCGGGCGCGCCCCTTCCTCCCCCCGCTCCTTCTCGCGCCTCCATCTCCGCGCGCCTCCGCTCGATGCCTTCGGATTTTCGCGTTTGGCCGAGTTTCTGGCGCCTCTCCATGGCTTGGCCAGGGGCCGCGGGAGAGGTCTAGGGCCTGGGGGCGGCCCTCTTTTACCTAAATTGCCCGTCCTGCCATTTTTCCTCGGGATGCGCATTTCTTCTTAGGATGTGTCTTTCTCCTTTCTCGCCCTCAGCCATTCTCCCCCGTCTCCCCTCCCCCCTTCCGCCTGTTCGGGTCGCCAGGGGGTCGGCTCGCCTCCTGGGTACCCAACCCTCGTTCAGCTTCTTTGGAAGATTTCCGGCGTAGCACAGGACAAGCACGATGCAGAACGATGTTGTGCTCGTCCTCCCCGCCTGCCCCTTCCGCTGGAATCTCGTCGCGCGGGTGTCTGCAAGGCTGCCCTCGACAGGGGGCCGCGGCGCGCGGCGCAGTGCACCCCCGAGGGCTCGCGCCGGGGTGCGACTGCAGTTGGGCGTCGTGGCGGGGACAGCTCAACACAAATATCATCACAGTGACGCTGGCCTCTTTCTTCTTGCTTGGGCGCTCGAGACGCCGAGGACTGGGGAGGGCCTCGGGGTCCCCCGGGGCCTCCAAAGTACGGCGGGCCTTCGTCGCTCCACAGCCAAGCGTCACCATCCACGACCCCGCCCGCCCTTCTCAACGAGTCCGCCTGCGCCTCTGCAGTGGTCCCCAAACGCCGGAGCCACTTCTCCGCGACAGTTGCTTCCCCCGTATTTCAGCAATCCGTTTCGCAGCGCCCACACCCGCATTGAAAGTAAGGTGAAAGAGGCCTCCCCCCCACGCACATCCTGATCCCCTGGGCCCAAGCTTTTTTGGGATGCCCCTGTCCCTGCTTACGGTTGGCCAGTGGTGGCACGAAGTTTCCAAGCCAGCGGCGCTTCTGGATGTAGCAACAAACAGTGCAGAAAATAGAGAGAGAGAGAGACAGAGAGAAATAGCATGTATGGTTTATTGAATATACGCGGCGAACGGGGGAGAGAGCGGGAGTGGGAGACAGAAAGAGAGAGAGAGAGAGAGAGATAATGAAATAGAGAGAGAGATATAACGATAGTGATAGAGGGAGATAGCGATAGAGAGTGGGGGAGGCAGAGACAGCGAGGGGGGGAGGGAGAGAGGGAGAGAAAGGGAGGAGGAGACAGAGCAGGACGACCGTGCATCATCAGGTCTTGCCACCTTCGGGAGCGCGAAGACGGTCGCGATTCGCGCGTCGCGGCCGGGGCAGGAGAGCCACTTCCCTTCGGGGTGGGCGCGCGAGGGCGCGACCAGAATCGAGAGCCTCGCTCCGCTCAGAGCGACGCGCGAAGTTGGGTGACTCAGTTCTGGGTGCTGTTGTCTCCTCGTCGGCTATGCTGTGCCATCTCGGAGGCCGTTCTGGGCTATCTGGGGCTATCTCGAAGTCACAGTCGTCCTGACTCGTCGCGCCCCCCACCACACCGTCCAGGCTCAGGGGGAGGGGCTTTTGGGGAGTGGTGGAGTGCTCCCCAATGGAGCGCGCTCGGCGCATCCTTGCCTTCGGCGGAGACTGGGGCGGAAGGGCCAGCGGAAGAGGCTGCATCGTGGCGGGTCCAGCAGCGACAGTGAAAACGAGACGTCAACAGTTGTGGATGCGGGACTTCGGATCGAGGCATGTGTCCCCTGAGATCTCTGACGCCTGTGTGTGTGACACGCTGCCCCCAGAAGAGTCGTGTGTCCGCTCGGACGTCCTCTGTCTTCGGCGCCCTTCTGGAGGTCCTCCGCGACTGGGCCTGTTGGTACGTGGGCCCCTGCAGCGAGGACCCCAGGGGTGTTCGCCGCGCGGCCGAGGGGCAGCGTGCAAAACTGGTTCTTGTTCTCGCCAGGCACTCTTGACATCCCCGTCCTTCACGTCGCCTGTGCGGGGCGGTCTCCGAAGCCGCGGCCTCTCTCTGACGAGGGTTGGCGCCTGCGTCGAGCGCCCTCCCTCCACCACCCGACCGCAGGGAGGGGAATCGACGGGGGAGGGCGCGGGAGGGCCAGAGGGAGGGGGCGGCGCAGTTGCCGCAGCGTTTCCCCACCTGTCCGCCGCGCAGTTGGACAGAATACAGAACTGGAACGTGAAGATGGGCTTCTCCCTGAACGGGACCGAGGGCCTGAAGTTGATCATGATTACTTTTCTCATCGTGGGGATCGGGATGCAGGGGAAGGGCGGCCGTTCGTGCGCGAGCGCGCGCTCATGACGGGAGCGAGTCCAGAATGCTGCCGGCGAAAGCTGGCAGAGCTTGTGACGAGCAGTCGTGTATGACCGCAGAGAGAGAGCCGTCGATCGGCACGGACCCCCAGCGCCCAGCGGGGACGCGCCCCTCCTGTATTTTTTGATGTCCCGCGCCCCCCTGGGAATTCTGGCAGTGCGATTCGGGCGCGGGCCCCCCCGCTTACGCGCTGGGCTCCGATACTCCCCGGACCCGGACCCCCAGCGCGCAAGCCGTCTATGGGCAGGGACCCCGCGGGATGCGTCCCGGCGGCCGCGCGGCGGGGCGCGGCGGTCTGCCCTGGGAGGCCTCTCGCCTCTTCGCGGTGGCCAGCCCAGGTGGGAAGTGAGAGGGCGCGTGCCTTGTCAGAGGTCTCGGAAGCCCCCCCCCCAGCCTTCTGAGAAGTTTTCCGAGTCGTCCCCAGAAGCACGGAAGGGTTCTCAGAAGGTACCCGCATTGCTACCCTTGCCTCGTGCTCGCCGTTTTGGGGACTCCTGGGAGGCCCTCGTCGCCACCGCTGAGTTCGCCTCGAGATTCTGGTCAGAACGCACCCTGGGAGAGGTCTGGGGAGTAGCGGTATGGGTACTCCGAGTTTCTTCATAAGCGTCGGAGGGCCGCCACCCCCGCCGACAGCCCTACATCGACCCCCGTCGCGGGCCACCGAGCGCCGAAGGCGCTCCGACCTCCGTCGCAGCGCGACGCCGATGCGAGGGTTGACACCCGTCGGGGGGGTGCTCCCCCACGCTTATTGAGAAACCCAGAACCCAGAGTACCTGTGGGTTCCCCACTCTTGCCTCTTCGCGGCCCCGTGATCCTCTCTGGAGGGCCCGTCTCGATCCGGTCCGCCTCGATGCCGATTCGGTCCGATCGATCCAGCTTCTGTGTCGATTTCGCCAGGCCCGATCCGATGCCGCGCCGGATTTCCAACGATCCATCCGATGCGGCCCGATGCTCGCGTGGCGCCGTCGTGCATCGTGGCGCGTCCGATCGGATTCGCTTTCAATGCCGTGCCGAGGCGGCCCGACCCGTCTCACGTTTCGATTCGATCCGTTTTTTCTCGATCTGGTGCTGACTGATCCCGCCTTACCGTTGGCCAGGTCTGGGCATCTCGCGGAGTCCTCTTCTCATCAAGCGGGAAGCTCGTGGTGTCCATCACCAACGGATAGCGGTTCACCATGAGGCGGCTCTTCTCATGGGCCGCCTCATGGCGTGCTCCCTCCTCCTCCTGCCTCCTCGAGCTCCTTCGCCCTCCCCCCCCCCCCGCGTGCCGGGCACCGGGCGCCGCTCGCACGCTTCGCTCTTGCACGAGCCTTCCCGTGCCTTCTCGCGTGTTCGTGCAGCGACAGTTCCAACGACTCCTCTCTCCTTTTTCTCCTTCCCCTCCCTACTGCCCTCCCTCCAGCCCTGCCTCCTCCGCCTCTCTTCCCCGTCCCCGGAGAAGAAATCATAAGCATGAGCTCTCGAAGGCCCGCGCGGATTTATCGGATCTGCGCTGTATCCCCCTGGCGGCGGCTCTATCGCCGCCCCGCGCGCGATCCACGCGCCAGGGAGGGGGGCCAGCGCGGACCCTCGAACGTTCATGCTCATGCAGGCTGTATCCTCTCCTGAGTCCTCCTCCTCCTCCTCCTCCTCCTCCTCCTCCTCCTCCTTCTCCTCCTCCTCCTCCTCCTCCTCCCTCGCACGCCGAGCTGGGAGGTCCACTGGATGGCCTGCCTGTGGGTCGCGTGCGAAGGCAAGCGCTGGAACGGTGTCATCGCGACCCTCATCGAGCGGCTCCGCCGGTCGGCGAGGAGCAGAGGCAGCGAGGAAGACCCTCAGGGGGAGGAGCGGGGAGGAGGAGCAGGAGGCAGGCGGATCGACGAGCAGGAGAGGGAGAAGGGCAGATGCAGGGGGGGACGATGATGGTGATAATGATGATGATGGTGATGATGATGGTGATGGTGATGCTGATGGTGATGGTGATTATGATGCTGATGATGCTGATGCTGATGATGATGCTGATGATGCTGATGCTGACGCTGATACTGATGATGCTGATGATGATGATAATTGTGGTGGTGGTCGTGGTGGTTGTGGTGAAGAAGGTGATGGTGATGGTGATGGCAATGTTGATGATGATCATCATGATGATGATGATGACGACGACGACGACGATGATGATGATGATGATGATGATGATGATGATGATGATGATGATGATGATGATGATGATGGTAATGGTGATGGTGATGGTGATGATGAGGAGGAGGAGGATTAGGAGGAGGATGAGGATGAGGAGGAGGTGGAGGAGGAGGAGGGACCAGAGTTAATCACATATCCATCAGCGATGCTGCAGTACACCTTCCCGTCCCAAGCCCCATCATCCGCCCCTACAAGTGTTCCTTCTCACCGCAAGAAGCGCACGCCTTGAAAGACCAGCACTGTTGGGCCTGCCATTTTGGCGAGGGCCCCGCTTTAGAAAGAATTGCCTCGCATCATTCTAGCGCGCATTGTAACCAGGAACGCGAAACCTAGGATCCTTCAGTCCAACGAGGTGTCCATCGAGATTACCCTTTTGAAGCCGGACCGCCCCCCCCATCTGTCTACCTATCGCGCACAGTTGCACTTGTGGTCATGCACTTCGAGGAAGTCCCCAGCGGCAGCTTCATTTTGAAAACGAGCCGCCCTGGGCCTGTGCAGCGGCACATTCGGTGAAGCCTCGGATTTTTGATGTTAACGGAGAGTCGGACGAGAGCCCCATCTTGAACAAGAGCAGTTCTCCCATGAAAACACGAATGCGCGCGGCGCTGAGTCGAGAGCCACATTTTTGAAAACGACTAGTGCTTCATGTTTGAACCTGTTGCGAGCTGTTGACACACTTACGCGGCGGTTAGACGAGTGTCCCACTTTAAAAGTAACCGCCTTCCATGAGAGTCAAGCGATTGCAGGCTGTTGTGACGCGTGTGCGTAGCGCTGAGGCGAGAGACCTATTTTTTTGAAACAACCCCCCTTCCATCCTGAAACATGGTGCAAACTGCTACGGCGATTGAAGATTGCTTCCCCTTCCATCCCTGAAGTTGCTGCAAGCCTTTAGTACAAATGTGCGCGGCGCTGAGGCGAGAGCCACATGATGAAAACAAGCCCCTCTATGGTTGAGATTGTGGCAACTTTGAGAACGGGCGTGCGTGGCGTTAAGGTGAGAGCCATGCTTTGAACACCACCCCGTCCATGCTGGAAACACTGGCAAACCTGGAAACGGGTGTGCGTGGCGTTCAGGCGAGAGTCACATGTGGACCCACCCCATCCAACCTTGAAGTTGCTGCAAAGAGCCAAGAAGAGTGTGAGCGGCGCCAGGCGAGAGCCCCATTTTGAACAGCGGCCCTCCATCCTTGAAGCTTCTATACATTTCCACGACGGGTGTGCGCGGCACTAAGGCGGGAGCCATATGTTGAACAAAAGGACTCCCTTGCAAATTCCATGCTCCACAAGCATTCCGGTCAGGAAGTTTCAGGCGAAACGAGACAGGGGGAGCCGAAGGCGGGAGGAGTAGCCAGGCAGGGTGACGCAAGGATGAGGCCAGAGGAGGTGGAGGAAGGAGAGCGAGGACGCAGGAAGAAGAGGAAGATAACAGGAATGACGATAGTGGTGATGACGGTTATGGTCATTGTGATGAGGACGGGGAGGATGATGGTGGTGATGGTAATTGTGATGGCGATGACGATATGATTGTAATGATGGTGATGATGGATATGGAGGTGAAGAAGAAACTGATGTTGATGATGATAATCACGCTGAATATGATGATATTTATGATGGTGATGCTGATGATGATGATGATGATGATGATGATGATGATGATGATGATGGAGACGGAGATAATGATGTTGATGATGGTGCAGATGATGATGATGATGATGATGATGATGACGATGATGATGCTGATCGTGATGATCGTAATAGTTATAGTTATGCTGATGAGTATGAAGATCAGGACGAGGATGCTGATGATCAGGAGGAGAATGGTGATGGTGATGGTGATGGTGATTGTGGTGGTCATGGTGGTGGTCATGATGATGATTACAGTATGATGATGATGATGTTGGCGGTGATGATAATGATGATGACGGCGATGATGATGATGCGAATGATGATGATGTTGCTGATGATGATGCTGATGTTGATGATGGTGACGTCGATGGCGATGACGACGGGGACGACGGTGATGTTGGTGATGGTAATGACAATGACAATGTACAAGAGGAGGGATGAGGGACGAGTTACGTTGAAGGAGGGGGCGGAGCGGGGATGAGGAGAACGACGGTTCGAAACTCATCAATCGATGCGCGTTCCGAGGATGACCTGTGTGTTTGTTGTTGTGCTGTGGGCACCCCACAGGACGTGTAGTTGTCGTTGGGCCAGTTTGGCGACGCGCGGCACGCTGTTTGGGCAACTGGCGCAGTGTGGCCTGACAGGCCTCGATCCGGCGGCGAGCTCTGCGGATCGGCTCGGCCCTGCACGGGGCGTGGAGCCGTTTGGGTTCGCAATTCTGTGTGCTCTACCGCTCCGGCACCGGAGCTGGCATGCAGACCGCCTTGCCTTGCCTTGTCTTGCCTTACATCTAGAACTTAGAGAAAAACTGATGCTTGATAGGTGGCGTTCTGATCGCGCCCACCCACCCAGCCCATTTATCAAGCTCGGTACACTTTTTTGTGTCTCGGACTTCAGCTTTGGCAAAGATGCGGAAGAACACGGAACTTGTTGCGATGATTCATCTGTTTTTTCCTCAGCTTTCTCAGAGTATAGTCCACGCTAAGAGGGCGCAACCCACGGCCAGAGCACTTTGCCGACGGTGATAGGCTCACAGGGGGGAGATCTCGTTTCGGGCACGAGGGGGCGACTGGAGGGCGGGAGGGAGCGAGGCGTGAGGCGGAGAGGACAACGGACAGAGAGAGCGAGAGAGAGGGGGACAGAGAGAGAGAGAGAGTGAGAGGGAGAGAGTGGGAGAAAGAAGAACCAACATGAGATGAAGTCCGGCTTCGAACAAAGACAAGCACTGCTTCGTCAATTAAGGAGTCACGACCAGAGCCCTCGACGCATTCTTTTCTCTGGAATCTCGAGCCCCGACATCAGGCAGGCATTGGCTGAGGCTAAATCGGTCCAGCGCGTCCGGAAACGCTCGGAGAACGTTCTGGAGCGCCCTGAAATGGGGCAGGATTCATTCTCCAAACGTGCCAGATCTCAGAGATTCCAGATACATCTGCGTCCACACATATCTTCGTCCTGGATTCATCCTATGGCATGCCGGAGAGCAAAACAAGAAGGCCCGCCAGTCCTGGGCGAGCGCGAGCTGTGCGGAGAGGCATTGGACAGGCCCCCGCCATGCGCTCTCAGGGAGCATCTTCGGTTCAGCTTGACAGTTTGCACGAATCGCCGAGCGGGCTTGAAGGGGGGTAACACCTCCTCAGCTTGCTCGGCAACTGCTTGCGCAGCATCGCGGCGATGTCGGGGGCACAGTGCGGCCGACGCGCGCGCCAGGCGGAAGAACCAGGGCTAGGGAAGCGGCCTCCATGCCGCACCTTCCAGAGACAGCCTCACCCGCCCGCGGGGATCTGCGCCAACGGCTATGCTTCCGCATCCGCCTCCTCTGGCTCTCTCTGGGCCCCCGGGCGTTTCGAGAGACCTCTTGAGGAGCTCCAAGAAGGACTTCCGGGGTGCGGGACGAGGGGGGCGGCCTTCGAGGCAGGGGCCCCTCAGAAAGGGGCCAGCCCCTTCTCACAGAAAGTTCTTCTTCGAAGGCTTCCTAGAAGGCAAGGCGGCTTCTAAAGCTCGGGCTGCTTTTTGAGAAGGCCACCCCCCGCGTCCCGCCCTCTTCTGGACGCTGCCGACGGGTTTCACGAAGTGGTGGGCGAGGTACATACCAAGGGTATGGAGGCAAGCTCTGGTCTTGACCCCAATCTTCGCCTGGCTCACGTTTCACTCTCAACGCTCACATTGAGGGGGATCTTGGCTCTGCAGAGCTGCCCATCGCCATTGGACAAGGTACCTAGTCCAGCCCTATCCCCGAATGGCGCATGCATCCACGAGGGCCCCTCTCCCCCCTTTCCCTCGTGCCCCTCCCCGTCCTGCTCTTTCTCCTCCTCTCTCCTCCTCCTCCTCCTCCTCCTCCTTTTCCTCCTCCTCCTCCTTCTTTTCCTCCTCCTTCTTTTCCTCCTCCTCCTTTTCCTCCTCCTCCTCCTCCTCCTCCTCCTCCTCCTCCTCTTTCTCCTCTTTCTCCTCCTCCTCCTCCTCCTCCTCCTTCTCCTCTTTCTCCTCCTCCTCCGTAGCTATTCTTGCTCAAGCCATTTTGCCTGCGGGCGGGCGCCATAGCCCCCACGCCAGCTGCCCGTTCGCTGCGGGCGCTCTTGCTGCATCATGGAGCGTAGGTCGCGCTCCCCAGCCTGGCAGCGCCGTGCGCGGCGGCAGCGAGCGCAGGTGCGGTCCGCCTTGCGTTTCGCAGCCGCCCGCGCCACCCTGGTTGGGCACCACGGCGAACGCCCTAGTGCTGCCATCATCGGCATCGGCGCTGGCATGGCGACGCCGCCCTGGCAGACACCTGCAAGGCAACAGTGGGCGTGCGCGGCCACCCGCGTCTGCGGGTTTCGGACAAATTTCGGATCCCGCACCACCTGCTACAAGGGCGGCCGTGACAAGTTTGGGGGGCAGCAAAAGGTCGACGACTCTGCCTCCAGCAGGCCGCCCTCGTCTCGGTCGGCTTTTGCTGGCCGCCGCCACCGCGCTGCACCTGGGGACGCTGGGCCCTCTCCAGCGACCAGCGCCGCTGAGCCTGCGGTCAGCCCCGCGCTCCAACGAGCGCGCCAGGGACTGCAAGCCCTGCGCAACCTGCAGCACGGCGATGACCACCCACTGGTCGCAACAGCTCGGGAGGACCTCGCGCGGATCGAGGCGGAGGAAGGCAAGGCCCAGCCTCCCGAGGTGCTTCTGTGCATCCTCCAGAAGCGCCGCGACGACGCCAAGGCCAACCTCGGCCAGACCACCGAGGCCTTGGCGGCTGCGACGGCCGAGGTCCAGCGCCTCACCAGCCTGCAGGCCCAGCATGAGGCAAAGGTGGCCAACATCGAGACCGAGATGGCGGACGCGCGCCGCGCCGTGGCGGCCACGGCGTAGGCCCCCGCGGGTGCCCTGGCTGGTCTCGCCACCGCGCTGGTCGGTCTCCAGGCGCCCCTCGGCAGTGCCCAGTCCACGTTGGCCAACGGCCAGGGGGTCCAGCTGCTGGAGGCCATCAACAGCCAGGTCCTGGCTATAGGCGCATCCTTCCCTGCCCAGGCCTTGCAGGGAGCCCTCGGTCCGCTTGGCGCTGCCACGTCGGCTAACCCAGCCGCTGGCGCTGCCGCCGCACCTGGGCACCCGCCAGCGCCTGTCGGGCCAGGCCCCCCCCGCGGCTGGAGCCGTTGCCACGGCGCCCGCCGCCGCTGGAGACGCTGCGCTGCGAGCTGGAGCTGCTTTTCGTCCCTCAGGGGACACCGCTGCCAGCCATTGGGGGAACGCATGAGGGATGGACGACTAGGCGACGTGGGCGACGGAGAGCAGCTCGGAAAGATGCTCTACTTGTGACATACAACGGCTCTTCCTGGGGATCGTGCCATGAATTTTCGACTGCGTGTGATGCTTCGGTTTTGGCTGTCGCTGCACAAGAGCTACGTATTGATGGGGGCGGGGTTCTACGTGCACAGGGGCGGGCAGCTCGATCCGGATGGCACGCCATTATCTCGCCTTGCCGCCGCCGTGAGTCAGAACGGCCTTCCGCTGGGGTTGGAATCGTCGTTCGGCGGCATGTCAGTGTCACAGCATTGCCAGGTCTCGGTGCTGCAGGTTCTTGAGCGGTGGCGCCGGACTCATGTGTGGCGCGCCGCGTAGGCTTTGGCATCAAATGTGGCCTGGTGCTGGTATCTGCTTACTTCGAGGTTGGCCAGTGGCCACAGCGAACGCCAGCAGGTTATACAGTGTTGCGCAGGTACTTCGCGGTTGGAATCGTCCGTTCGTCATGGGTGCATGGCCCGAAGGATCTGGAGGACGTCGGCTACCTGGACCGCGTCCCCGCGCAAGCTGTTGCTCAGTCTCGGGATCGGGGCATCACGGCGGGGACATGTCGGAGCGCGAAGGGCAACGATTCCAACGTCGACTTTTTGCTGGTAAGCATGTCCTTGGCTGGGTCGCCCCCATGCATCGAGGCCTGCGCCTGGCTGGCCCGCGGCTCCGCGTTATCCTACGATGGCCGCGCTCGCAGCGCGGGCCAAGGAGGTCAAGTTCGCGGCATTGGCTGGGCCTCGCGCTTGTCCTAAGCAATAGCCTCTTGAGGACGAGGTTCTGATTGCCGACGCTGATCATGCGGACACCATCGAGGCGGACGTCGCTCACGGTGGTGATGCGCCCCCAGCCGAGGCCCAGGTGAGGCTGGATGGACTCTGCGCTGTTTTCGTTGACCCCGTTGAGCAAGAGCTGGTGCAGGCCCATGGCCCCGGGCAGGAATCGTCTCCTTATCCGAGAAGGGCTGCCCGCGTCGAGTGCCGCCTGCGACGGGCAGGAGGTCCACCTGCAGGCCCGCGTCCCGCGGCCCCTCCCGACGCGCGGCGAGATCGGCGACTGGCGCAGGCGGTGGCTGATTTTCTGCCACGGGATGGTGTGCGCCCTGGTGTTCTACAACGCCCTGAGCGGCTCGTCGCCGTCGGGGCGGAGCGTGGCCACGCGGACTCTGACTGTCGTCGGGTTGTGTCTCTGTTTCGTGGTGTCTTTCCTGCTGCTCGTCGTCTCCTGGGCGCAGATGAAGCTCGACGCGCGTCCTGGCGCGCAGCTCAGATGGAGTTTGGGTTGGCAGGTGATCGACGGCGCTCAAGCTGCCGAGCAGGGCTAGGGCGTCAGTTCGCAAAGCCCTGGTGTGCCAACGCGGCTACCAGGCTCCGTCGTCGCGGGCGTCAGATCGCAAAGTCCTGGCGCGCCATCGCGGCTGCCCGGCTCGGCGTCGCCACGCGGGCCCAAGCTCGGCAGCGGTCAGGGGGCGATGGGCGGCGCGCAGGTCGCGATGCCCGCTGGCCCGTCGTGCGTGGCGGGCCCCCGTCAAGGGGTCGCTGCTGGCGCGCGACGTGGGGGGCGCGCCGCTGCTGGTGGGGCAGAGCGGGCGGGGTCTGACCGCCGCGAGGGGCGGCGCGTTGGCCAGGGGAGGGCAGGGGGGAAGCTCTCTGAGCACCCCTAGCCTCTCCCCCCCCCCCCCACCACACACCCACCACCCCTCAAGGCAGGCGCAGCCGCGCGACCGCCCCATGGGCGACATCCTGTCGGGGGTGGACGAGGTCGGGCGCACGGGCCACGGCTCGAGTTCTGCCCTGCTTCTGTCGCCGCGCGTGCTTGGCGTCAGCCCGCGCGCTGCAGGGCCTGCCGTCGAGGTGCGTGGCTTACTTTCTGCTGGGCGCGGTGGAGGTGCTGACCTTGTCAGGGGAGGTGACGAGTGTGGCGTAGTGGTTCGTCGCGATGGGGACTGCCATCATAGCGCCCAAGTCTCGGAGCTGACCTTTGAAGGTCCTGCAGTGGAGGTGCGTGGCCTACTTGCTGCTGGACGCGGTGGGGGTGCTGACCTTGCCGGGGGAGGTGACGAGCGTTGCGCAGTGGTTAGTCGTGATGGGGACTGCCATCGCAGCGCCCACGTCTCAGAGCTGACCCTCGAAAGTCCTGCAGTCGAGGCGCGTGGCCTACTTGCTGCTGAACGCGGTGGGGGTGCTGACCTTGCCAGGGGAGGTGGCGAGCGTGGCGCAGTGGTTAGTCGAGTTGGAGGCTGCAGTCGCAGTGCGTGCGTCTCGGAGCCGTACCTTGGGTGCTATGGTGGTGGCGTATCTAGCGGTGGGGACTACGTCGAAAAGGATGTTGAGCTGCTTCACCCCATGGGCGATATCCAGTCGGAAGCGGACGAGGTGGCGCGCACGGGCTACAGCGCGGGGGCGGATCTGCTTTCGCCGCCGCAGGAGATGCGCAAGCGGGAGCATGGCCAGGTCAACGACCACGACGACGGGCGCGCTGCTCAGCTTGCCACCAAAAACCTTGCGCGCGGAAGGGGGGCCGGCGGCGTCGGCGCATGGCCGATGGAAGCCCCTTGGAGGGTGAAAGAGGGGGTCCGCAACAGGGGGTCTTCAATGGGGGCTGAATGGCCCATGTATGCTCAATGTATCGCTCATGTATGTGATCGGGTACGATTGGCATCCAATGCTGGCGGTCATTGATGGCCAGTCATTCGTGCCCGCGCGTTGCTCGCGCGGGCACACGCGCCGTCCATCCATTATCGTTCATGCGTGCGGGCGTTCTTGCACATTGCGTGTGGGTCGGCGAAGTGGAGTGCAGGTGTGTCTTGATTGTGCGGTTGATGATCGCGTATGTTCCCAAAAGATGACTTCTCGGCCCCCAAGGCAGATTTGGAATGGGCCCCGCGATTCCCCCAAAATGTGAATTCACATTTTCCTTTTTCCCAACATGTGAATTCACATTTTCCTTTTCCCCAAACTGTGAATTCACATTCTGGCCCCTTTCATAAAGAATCCTACACAAAAATCCAAAATGTGAATTCACATTTTCCTTTTCCCAAAATGTGAATTTACATTTTCCTTTTTCCCAACATGTGAATTCACATTTTGCTTTTCCCCACAATGTGAATTCACATTTTGCCCTGGCCTTCAAGATCCCCAAAACTGAGGCGCAGCGTTCCGCATGTCAGATTTGCTGGGCAGCTTTCGACACTCACCTGGCCGCTTTCGTGTGTTCCAGCTTTTTCTTTTTGCGCCCTTAGCGCACGTTGCCTTCGTCGCCTTTCCCGAGCCCCCCGCCCCCTTGCTTCCTTTCCCCTCGAGTCTCGCGCGCGGGCGCAGGCGGGGGGCTTCAATTAGTTCCCCCGCCGAGCTCGGCAATCGAGGATGCATCGCCCATTCATGGCTTTACAAAAAATCATTGCCGGGACCCTGCGCCCGACCCCCACTTTCACCCTCCAAGCCCCCTCCCCAGTGCGGGGCGAAGGCGAAGGTGGCGCGGGGCGCCGCCGCCTGTGTGTGGGAGGGGCGCTGCCGTGAAGCTCCCCGCGGCCCTGCTGTTCCTCCTGCATTTCTTCCTGCTGTTCTACTTGCTCCTGAGGCCTACCGCGATTCCTGCCCGGCGGCGGGCCCGGGTGACGCGCGGACCGCGGTCCGAGAATCCGCGCATGCAGCGGCCGCCTGGCTCGGGTGCTTCGCCGGCGCGCAGGAGCGGAAGGCCATGCACCAGCGCCGCAAGGCCTTCTCGGACTGGGCGCATGGCTGCGAGGCGGGTCGCATCAAGCCGAGGTTCTCTTTCGCGAAGCCCCGCCGCACTCCCAGGTCGAGCGCCGCGGGATCCACGCGACGGCGGCGCAGCATGTGGCCGATGATCAGATGGATGGTTGGTGTAGGATTTGGTGGGCCTCGCCCGTGTCGAACTGCTCCACCTTGTCTCAGGTCGAGGGTGCAGGCCGCGGACGCCTTGCCTACGAGACTCGGCCCCTGGCGGACTTCGACGACACGTCTTTCAGGCAACTTCCAAAGGCCGCACTGCCTGCCCCTCGCATTGCCACAGTGCGCAGATCGGCGAAGAGCTTCCGCTGGACCACAGGACAGGGGGCAGTCAGGGTGGCACCGCGGTCATTGAGTAATCGTGAGCGACGAAGTGCTGTCTCTCCTCCTCTACATCATGTGGCTCGCTGAGCACTGGGAGCGTTGGCCCACGCATATGATGGCAGTGCACATTGTATTGTTGGCGAAGCCGCAAGGAGGCTGGCGCTCCAGTGCAATGCGTTTGCAGCCTACCGTGACTGGTCTCAGGTTCGGGCCCAACAGCTTCTTGAGTGGCTTCTTGAGCATGGCCGACCTTACTTCGCAATGGCGGCTGGCAAGACCACCTTGGGCGTTGCCTCGCGTGCCTTACTCCATGCTGCGGCTGGTCTAGCCGACGGGCTTGGAGTGGTCACCGCCATCGTGGATATCGAGAAATGCTTCGACCGCATTTCATGACCCATCTTGGTCGAGGCAGCTCGTAAGCATGGCTCCCCGCGTCAGTTGCAGGCTTGTGCCCTTGCCACGTATAGGGCGCCATGCAGATTGGTGTGGCTGCAGGCTGCGTCATACTCGGTGGTTGTTGAGCAAGGAGTTCTACCTGGTTGTAAGTTTGCGATTGCCTTCGTTCAGCCTCTGATGATTTCTGCATTGGGTGAGTACCTAATCCAGGCTGGCACCGTCGCCAGTACCTGCGTTCGTACGTCGCACACGCTGCATGCATTCGCCGACGACCTTGCATCGCCGGGAGTTGCCCCGATGCATGTTCGGGAAGGGCAGGCGGCTGACATCGTTGGTATTATGTGCGATTCCCTGCAGGACTTGGGGCGCCCAGCCAGCGGTCAAGTCCAAGGCTTTGCTGGCGGCGCCTCGCGACCGCGCCGCCCCCCGCATCTCTCAGAGGCTCCGGAGGTTCGGTTTCCACGCCCTTTCCTGGCTTGAGGTCCTGGGCCTCGAGGCCGGTGCGGGAAAGCCTGTGCGCTCTAGAGTCTCGCGCCGCCTGGTGAAGGCCATGTCTAAGCGTGTCCGACACTTCCAGCGACTTCTGGACTTGGTTACTACATATCGGAGAGTGTCTCTGGGGGCCGCGCCACATGTTGTCCAGCGAATGACCAGGCAAGTCAAGATGGGTGGGTGCCACACCCGCTGGGGCATCGCACTGGGCCGCTTCTCGATTGGCACGGTCGCCTGAATCTCAGCTTGCTTGTGTCTCAGCGGTTGGGCCCAGTCACACTTGGGCCGTGATGGCGCACGCTCGCGGGGTCACTCATCTGGACATGCAGAAGGCGTGGCGCACGCAGTTTCGAGTCACTGCAGCAGCACATCAAGCAGACAACTGGAGGCCAGCCACTGTGCCAGCAGGGGCTTTTGCACGGTCGTTGCCTGCGCTGGAGTGGACTTGCTCGTCTGCGTTTGCGGTTCGCACCAGGCCTGGTGAGCTATTGGATCTTCGTGCCACGTGGCCCTCGGTTGTGCGCAGGCTTGCCCTGCGGGACTTCGGGGCACCGGGCTGGCTTATGTGGTCTCAACGCCGAGATGCCATTCTTGAGATACCAGGGCCCAGTCACAAAGATCCCGCGGGCTGTTGGTTGGCGCCTATTCAGGACATGCTGCGCGCTGGGCAGACGGTGGAGCGCTGGCGTTTGGATCCTGTGGCCAAGGCGGCGATTCGCTCTGCAGTTATGGGGGTCATTTCTTGCAGCAACGGTTATTTGAGTAAGCTTATGCCACCTCCCTTCATTGTCGTCTGTGTTATAATGTTGCTGGGACCGTGCACGATCGGCGCTGGCATTGTCCGTCGCTGGTGGAATTTCGAGAGCACGCTGTGGATGCTGAAGTACTTATTGGATATGGCCAGAGCCACCATACCTGGAGATAATTTCTACTCGGGGGCCTTATTCCCGAACTCTGGGTTGCCAGCAACGCCACCGCAGGATGACTCTGGACGGTGGCGCTACGACGAGGCTGCTCGAGGGAGGTCGTTCAGTGACCAATGTGTTGTCACTGGCGATGTATCCGCTGACGGATATTATGCGAAGCTTCTCCACTGGGACGCGGCTTTTAGATCTCGGTGGGGATTTGTGGTGGTTGGTGATTCTCGGTGCTGCGGAGTTGCTTGTGGGCCGCTGCCAGGCCCGCGCCGGACATCTGGCAGGGCAGAGCTGCACGCGATTCTTCAGGCGTTGACAGTTGGGGTGGCACCACTACGGATACATACCGACTACCAGCCGCTGGTCGACAGGCTGGCGCTCGACGAGACAACGTGGACTTATGGAGGCAATTGTTCCGCCGTATCGTTGGCCATGGAGGCGCCAGTTGTGCAGGAGATGAAGCACCCATTGTCTTCAAGTACGTCAAGGGGCACCGGGGGGGGTGACTGCGGGGAGAAGCGCTGCAATGACTTGGCGGACCTGGCTGCCAAGCGGGGGCGCGGACTTCGCGACGTCCCGAACTCTGTGGTCGAACGCTACCCCCTCGCGCTGCTCAAGACGAGGCAGGCGACTGTCAGGATCGGCAACGCGTCGAAGCTGCAGTTCCAGAGCGACGTGCCCGCGGACCGCGTCGCGCCCCCGCGGTGGCGCAACGCCGAGCTGCGGCGCGCCTGGGGCGCTCGCGGCGCTGGGGCAGCCCCGCGGAGGTCCGTCGCAGGTGACCAGGTGGCGCCGCCGCCGCGGCCGCCGCGGGCCCCTGTGGGGCATCCTCATCGGGCGAGGTGGACGGGGAAGAGGTCTGCATCTGAGCGCTGTCAGGCTTTCGCATTGACCGCCCGAGGTGCCAGGGCCCGCAGGCTCCGAGAGCGTCACGTTGCCGAGACGGCGGCCCTCTGGGGCCTCGAGGGAACTTTGCCCAGCGTGGCGGGCCCCGAGGGCTCGTTGTTTTCCTGCGGGGAGGGGCCTTTGGAACCGTCCTGTGGAGCGGGGTCCTCTGGAAGCGCGCATCGAGGGCCCCCTCGAGGTCCCTCCCCCCGAGGCTACAGGTGTCTTCGGAGGAGTCTAGGGAGCCGCCGCCCTCGGAGCTCGGAGTCCTTGAGCGGCCTCTGGCCTTGAAGAGGGTGCGTTTTCAGACGGATGAGGGTAAGAGGGTAAGAGGATGTCGGGGAGGCCTGCAGGCAGGCCAAGATGCCGAGGTCGTCTAGTGGTCAGGCCGTGGCGCGTGTGCAGCCGACGCCAGCCCCTCCCCCCCCGCCCCTCGCCCTCGTCCGTCTCCACCGCTGGCTCGAAGGAGAAGCTCCTGGACGGGACTGGTGGGCCTCCTGCCCCCAACCGCGCTGATGGGCCTCCGCCCAGCAAGCGTGCTCGGGCCTCGGGAGGCCTGGTGCTCCGTGGGCCCTGGGTCGCCCGTGATGCTCTCCCTCCTGACTGTCCCCTCCCCGCCAAAGGCCCCGTGGGGCCCAGTTCTGCTCGAGGGCACGTCGTCGGCCTGGCTGGGGCTACCCTGGCGTTCTGCCGTCGCTGCGGCGCCAGAGCCCAGCCGTCGGCCCCTCAGTCTAGGATTTGGGGGCCGTGCCAGGGTATTGCATCCAGCAAGGACGCTACGTACCTCGAGGCCCTTGAGCAGGGCAACAAAAAACCTCCCTGGGAGTGGAAGGGACATCCCCGTCCGCTCCTCGCGTCTGACGAAGCTGTCTTCTGGCTTCGTCTTCGATAATTCGTTTGGCGTTTTGTCTTCGGTGATTCGCTTGCGTTTCATCTCTGTTTGTCTCGTCGAGCCGCGATCGCTCGCCTTTTCCACCAGTCCTCTTCTTCCCTTTGCCTGTCTCGGCGCGCTCGGATTCATCGGGTTGGCGTGCCTCCTCCTCCTCCTCCTCCTCCTCCTCCTCCTCCTCCTCCTCCTCCTCCTCCTCCTCCTCCGCCTCCTCCTCCTCCGCCTCCTCCGCCTCCTCCTCCGCCTTCTCCTCCTTCCTCCTCCTCTGCCCCGTGTGCCTCCCGCCTCCTCTCCCCCTCCTCGCCCCCCCTCCTCGTTTTACCGCCCTCTCTGCCGTGCTGTCCCGCCTCGTGCCCCTCGCGCGTGCCGCCCCGCCCTGCTGGGGCCTCGCAGCGCCTCGCAGCGCGCCCGCTCAACGCCCCCGGCCTCCGCCGTGGACCCCCCGGCGTGCGCAGTCACCAGCCCGACGCGACGTGGCTGTCTGCCTTCGAGGACAACTCGGGCGGTGCGGGGCTCGGCGCGGCGCTCCGGCCCTTCGGCCGGGCTGGGCGACAGGGCCAGGCAGGCCCAGATGGGAGTCGGAGGTTGATGATCGACTTCCTACTCTGACACGTCGATTAGCGAATTGGCCGCTTTCGGTTCGCGAGAGGGCGTCGCCGCCGTCATTTTTGCGGGTCCAGGTCCGTCGGTTTCGGTCCTAGGCCATTTCCACTAGAAGGGTGGTTTACTAAAGGGAGGTTTGCCCACCGCCGAATCGCTTCAGAGCGGCAGAGGGCCCTAGGCAGCTTTGCGCAGTGATGACGGGGGCCGCGAAGGGAAGTCACGCTGGGGGGCCAGCCACTACAGAAGACAACGATGGGGGATCGGGAGAAGGATAGGGATGTGGGGCAAGGAATGTAGCGATATAGGGATATTGGAGATTCTGCTACAGGGTATGGGAAAAAGAGAGGGATGGAGGCAGAGGGATAGGGACAGGGATACGGATAGGGATAGAGGTAGAAGTAGGGGCAGGGATACGAATACGGGCAGGGATACGGATAGAACATGGGAGACAACGGGAGACAATGGGAGACACTGAGAGACAACGGGAGACAATGGGGGTAGGGATAGAGGTATGGATGGGGATACGGATAGGGATTCGGAGAGGCAACGGGAGGGAGACATTTGGAGACAACAGGAGAGTGTGAGAAAGCGGGAGACATTGGGGGACAATGGGAGGCAACGTCGCCCGACCGATTCCAGATCGGGTATCGCATTGATTAGCCTTTCGAAGATTTTGATAAGATCCTTGCAGACAAGCTACTTAGGGAATCTTGAAAATCCTCGCGGATTTCTCGGGTGGGCGCTGGGACCCCTCTGGCGGTGCCTCTGGCGCCGTCTCTGCCGTGGGGAGGGGGGCCCAAGAGATACGTCCGAAAACATATGTTTACGCAGGCATTTCGCTTCTAGATGAATCGCTCCAGGGCGCTCCGCAAAGCTCTCTGCCTGCCAGGACGCTCTGGAACGGCCGCGGCGATTGGCACATCTTCCAGACCCGATGACCCTCAGGATTCCCGACCTATCCTCATCCGAATTGTTGACGCTTCGCGTATCCCCACCAGACGTGCGTGGGTTGGCGCCCTCTTGGCGGCTTCCTCCAGTCGTGGCCTGGCCTTCACTAGTTATCTGGCATTGCGCCCCATTGCCTTTTGACACGCCCTCTGGAGTTTTCCTTGCGGGCCGCCGAACAAAAAAAGTATCCCCACCAGACTGCGTCCCCACCTGCCGGGATGTCTGGGCCGGTCTCCTGCCGACGCAGTATGCGTCTTAATGAAGGTCATTTTGTCCCTGGCACGTGCAGTCGCCTCGGAGGCCAATTTACATCGTCACGCGCCGCGGACGTTGTGCTTGCTCCCTGTCCCTCGCCTTGGAGCCGCGAACCAAAAAAAGTATCCCCACCAGACCTGGCAGCTTCCACTCCTCGGCGCGGCTCAGCCCTGGCGCAGCTTCCCTCGGCGGTAGGTGCAGTCTGCCGGCGCGCGCGCCGGCAATTAGGGTGCTCGCGGCCCGTGCTACTCTACTGACGCTGTCGGCTCGTCGGCCTGCAGCTGCGACCAAATGTGTCCATACCAGACCATCCAGAAACGACGCCCAGGCGAGTTGAGGTGATCAGGGAAGTGTAGCCGCAAAGAGTGGGGCAGCCGTTATCGTTCGTCAGGGGTCTCCTCGGATGTCTCTTGGACGCTTTTTCGGAGGCCTCTTGAAGCGTCTGGGGAGTATCTTGGCAGACCCAGGGCCGTCTTTGAGCGTCTTGGGTGCCTCGGGGATCCTCTTGAGGCCTCTTGGGGGTCTCTTGGGAGCCTCTTGGAGGCTCTTGGAGCCGTCTGGGCGCCTCTTGGGGCCCCTTGGGGCACTCTTGGGGAGCTCCGATTGGCCCCCCCCCCCTCCCCCCCGCCTCGGGCCCCCGAAAATCGACTCTTCGGGCGCTCTCGGGGCACTCTTGGGCGTTTGGGGGCCGTCTTGGGGCTCTCTTGGGCCCCTCTTGGGGCCCTCTTGGGCCATCTTGGAACCATCTTGAGGCCCTGCAAGGGTATCGAACGCGAACGGGCGACGATACACAAATCAATCATTTTTTTCAGGTGTTTGAAGGGTTTTTGCTTCTTGGGTACCTCCTTGGTGGTCTCGGAGGCCGCCTGGAGCAGTCTTGGGGCGGTTTTGGGGCCTCTTGGAGCATCTTGGGAGCCATCTGGAGGCATCTTGGGCCATCTTGAGCCATCTTGGACATCATCTTGGGCTCTCCGAGGCGCTCTTAGAGCCATCTTAGGCGACAAAGTACCCTCTGACACCTCGCGGCCCGCCCCGTCCACGTCCAGGGTAGAGGGTAAAGGGAGGGGCCAAAACACCCCCTATATAGCAAGACGTCTAGCTTACTCCTACACGCCCTCCCAACACATAAGTAACACCCGAGCCTGAGCATGTTCAGCGGTCGTCTTTGGATGGGCAGCTGCTGGGAATCATAATCTACCCCATGTGCGCGACGCTGGGGCGAGTTGCGCCACGCGAGCCAGGTGCGCCACGCGCGCCAGGCAGCCCTGGGGCCCGAGCCTGCCAGGCACGCCTGGTGCGCCAGATACGCCATGTGCTCCGCGTGCGCCAGGTGTGCCGCATGCTCCAGCCGCGCCAAGTGCGCCACGTTCGGGGCACGTGCAGAGTGTGTCAGGTGCGCCTGTGCACGTTACAGCACACATCGGGTAACATGTCGGCCCCAACCATCCCTGTCGAAAACCAATGCCCATCATTGGTGGTGGGACTGCGCACAGTAGGCCATTCGCCACCACCCCCTCCGTCCCTGTCAAAAACCACTTGACAGTGATCGCGGGGTGGCCGCGCATGATCCAGATTAAGCTGCGAGGTGCATTTTGTATTGTTTTTTGATAGGGACGGCTGCCCTGCGCACAGCAGGCAATATACTAACACCCCCGCCGTCCCTGTCAAAAACAATCCAAAGTGCTCGCAGGCCTCACGAGCATGACTCAACATTTTGCCCAACAGTGTTCTTTGTATTGCTTTTTGACAGGGATGGCGGGGGGGCGCCGTTTCGGGTTGGGCGCGCATGCTCCAAATGTGGAGACAGAGTGCGTTTTGCATTGTTTTTTGACATGGATGGTTGTGAAGGGTGAGCATCTCATGGTTCCTGGTTGGCTGCCGGTCGCCTTCGGGAGGGGGTGTATGTGCATAGGGAACAGTGATACATTCCTCGCCCAGGGCGAAGAATGGGGTTGGGGGAGGAAGCTCCCTAGACCACCTACGCCCAGAGGGCTGGTTGTCTTCGTTCTCTCTCAGTTTTCCGGGGGGAGATTGCGGAAGGGGGGGGTCATTGCCAAATCTGCTGCTCGCAGCCGGTTTCGGCCCCGCCGCCGGGGCGCTGCCCTCGGTACAGCGTGCATTCCGGATTGCGGAAAGCAGCAGAAATACAGGTGAGGCGTCAACGTGTTTGGATCTAGGGTTTCTGGCGCCGGGAGGCGTCGGGAAAGCCAGTTGCTTGAGGTGATTCGCTGCCCCCTTTGCCCCCGCCCCCTTGAGCACTTCGTCCGCCCCAGCGCGGGCCTGTGCACTCGCCGTGGAGGGGAAGTGTTTCTGAGGGAGACGGGTCCGAGACCCATGGGGCCCTCCCGAGAGCCAGCTCCTCAGCCTGGGTTGCTCTCTGACGGTCCCGGGACCTGTGGAGGTTGCAGGGGGCCCCAAAGCCGTGGATGGCTTCCGGAGGCCTTTTTTCCACGACCCGCGTCCTTCATGCCGACCTTTCTTAGCCGGGCCGCCGAGCGCACACCCGCTCGTGTCGTCAGGGCGCGGGCGGGTCGGCCGACGCCTCATCGCTCGCACGAGCGGGAGGCATTCGAGGGCCGCGCACGCCCGCGCTGCACAAGGAAGGCCGCCTCCTCAACCCCCTAAAAAGCCGTAGAAATACAGGCAGGGGGCGAGGAGACGAGAAACAGTAGCAGCACACACGTCCTGGGCTGAACACCTCCAGCATGCCGACCTTGCTCCTCCTCCCATCGTCCGATGGCCCAGGTCTCCGACGTCGTGAGAAGGTCGATAGGGGTCTCCTGAGTCAGTTGGAGGAGGGCCAGTGGAGACAGCGGCGGTTCTCACGCCGGGCCCACGTCTGCTGAGAATCCATCCCCAGACTCCTCACGAGGTCCATCCTGGTCCGTTTTTCGAGGCGCGCCCAGCCGTGGCGGCGAGAAGCCTCCATGAGGCCTCAGGAGCGAAGCACGCCAGGGAGCGCCGCCGTTGTCTCGACTGGCCCTCCTCCGATTCCGGGCCCCCAGGAGGCCCGCTCCGTGGTCGCGGGGGCTGTTGAGGACTGCGCACGGCGGCAGGCCATGCGGAAGGCGGGGCCGAGGGCTCCGGAGGCTTCCAGGTATGCTGGGGGGATCAGGGGTGGGGGGCCTCTGGGAGGAGCGAGGTATCCTCCACCGCTGGGTCAGGGTCTCGCTGGTCCCGAGCAGGAGATCCCGGCCAAGCTCAGGCCTATAGAGACTCAATAATGGTGGTGGACGCCTTCGAAGAGGACGAAAGGGGTGAAGAGGTGGTCACGAAGTATGTTGCATGCACTGGCCGAATCAAAAATACACTCTAGCGGCCAGAGGCCCTGTTGGGCCAACACGGGGCTCTCTTGGGACCTGGGACTGTCTGGTTAGGGGCCCCCTTGGGCTGTCTTAAGGCTGGCTTGCAGGATTATGGGCCCATTGGGAGGCCATCTGTGGGCCTTCTTGGGACCTTGGTGCCATCGTGGAGGCCTCTATAGGGTCGTCTTCAAAGAGATCGGGCAAGGTAAAGATGCGAACATGTTTCAAAGTCATTGGAAAATCACTGATCTGCGCTTACTCGGGTTCTGTCGGGGTTCCTCTTGTGGCCGTCTTGGGGGCTTCTTGGTCATCTTAAACCGATCTTGGGCACCCTTGGGGCCATCACTGGCCGTCTTGGGGACATCGTGGGCCACCTTGGCGGCCGTGGTTGCCTGCCTTGGCCACCTTGGTAGCTTGGGAGCGCGGATCCATCTTGGAGCGAAGATCCATCTTTTTCCATGGAGGGCTCGTGGCCACGGGAGCGCGGATCATTTCTTAACCAAGGAATCTTGGCCTCGGAAGCGCGGATCCCAATTTTTCAAACAGCCTAAGAAGCCTCCAAGGGGTCCCCAGGAAGCCCCCAGGGGCCCCAAGACTGCCTCAGAGGGCCCCGAGATAGCGGAGACGCCCCGACAAAGTGGCACAGCGTCAAACGGACAGCACGGGAACCAGCATAATGCACTTCAAAGCGGCACAGCGTCAAACGGACAACACGGGAATCAGCCTTATGCGCCCTCTTCCTCGCAAGTTCAGGTTCAACAGAGGAAGGGGGGGGGAGAGGGGGGCAGGCGGGCGATGCACAGGCCTGAGTGTGACTCGGAGGAGGGGGGGCCTTCGACGATCACACAGACCCTACCAGACTGCACTTGGCAGCCTACTACGCCTCAACATTCCAGATGGCACGGATGCGGACGTTGACGACGACGACAACGATTACGACAACGATCACGACAACGATCACGACAACGATCACGACGACGACGACGACGACAATTGATTGAGACGGCTGCGACGGCGACGGCCCCTTGTCGGGCGTCGCCGCGCGCCTGAGGTGAGCTCCCCTGCGACCTGAACGCCACCTGCGTATGGCTCCTATCGCTCTACTGGCTGGGGGCGGGGGGCGGCGGGAGGGAGGTCGAAGAAGAAGTGTATGGTCAGGAACGTTTGCTTGGGTTGTCGGTCGCCGGCTCGGGCCCACCGCGCTTCGGCGCGACGCGCGGAGCACGCGCCAGTCCCCGAGCATCAACGTTAATCCGAGTTTCTGGCCAGGCCTCCCGTCCCGCGAAGCAGAGCAACACGCTGTCAGATTACAGGGCACAGCGCGTCACGGGGGCCGCCGCTGCGACACGCTAAGCAAGCGCTCCTGACTGGAAGGAGGACAGGGGGGAGTTCATGTTGTTGTTCCTCCTCATTATGTGCTTCCGCTTTTGCCTCCTCATTCACCTCCTCTTGCGCGTTCCTCACCCGCATGAAGGAGGAACGGGGGGAGCTCATGTGGTTGTTCCTCCTCATTCTTTGCCCCCGCGTTTCCCTCCTCATCCACCTCCTCTTGCGTGTGTCCTCACCCGCACAGCCATGTGCCGCACCCAGTCGTCCCGCTGTCTCTTCCGCTTTCCTTCTGCCGTCTCCGTGGCTCGACCGGACCAGGGGCGGGCTCGGGGCCCAGGGCGATCATGACGCTGACGACGGTGGGCTACGGCGACATCACACCGCAGAACTGGCTGGAGTTTATCCTTTGTTGCATCACGATGCTGCTCATGGGCTTCACCTGGTGCGCGCTCCGCCATTCCGTGGCCTCTGTCTCGGCTCCTCCTCTCGGATGCTCACGAGGGTGGCAGGTCTCGGCCTCCCTCCCCCCCCCCTCCTCCCGCCTCTTCCTCTGTCCTCCTTTTTCTGCTTCCCCCTCCTCCTCATCCCCCAGCGCACGAGCGGGGAGGAGAATGAGGAGGAGGAGGAGGAGGAGAAGGAGGAGAAGGGTTGATGACGAGGAGGATCGAGGACAGAGGACCGAGGATGATGAGGGGGATCGAGAAGGAGGATCGAGGATTGACGATCGAGAGGAATCGATGAGGAGGAATATGATCGAAGAGGAAGAGCAAGATCAATGGGGGAGGAGGAGGAAGAGGATCGACGCCGGGGGGGTGAGACAAAGGCAAGGTAGCAGAGCCCATGCGTCTGGCTGGCCTGCTCGCGCGGTCAGGGTTGAGAGTTCGCTCCCTGCCAGGGCCTACATCGTCGGTAGCATCGTGGCTCTCATCTCGAATCTTGACAAGTACGGCAACGAATTCAAGCAGCAGATGGACGACCTGAACGACATGTGCGAAGACAGGGACGTGCCCAGACCGTTGAGGCTCGCCCGCGCACACCCCATCGGGGATGAACATGGGGGAGGAGGACGAGGAAGAGGGCAGGTTTGTAGGGGGGGGGAGGGGCAGCGTGCAGGGTGATGAAGAGGAGGAGCAGGGGAGGAGGAAACTATAGATCAACGTGACAATGTCATGGAGGAACTGAGGAGGAGGAGGAGGAGCAGGAGGAGGAAGAGGACCAGCAGCATTGGAGGAGGAGGAGGAGGAGGATCCACACTCGAGCTCGTGCCAACCACCTGGCCAGCAGGCCAGCCGGCAAGTCTGCAAACAAACCATTTAGGCATTTCGCGAGCTAGACAGCAAGCCGGCAGGCTAGAGAAAAGGACAGGAGTGCGGAGGAGGAGGAGGAGGAAAAGGAAGAGCAGCAGCGTAGTGACAATGGACATCTGGAGGGTAACGGGGAGAGGAGAAAGATGAGGAGGGCGAGGTCGAGGATGAGAGCGATTCTGGTGATGACGGTGACTGCGGATGATGGTGGTGATGATGCCGATAAGGAGCTGGATGGTGATGGTGTCAATTCTGATTACGACCTAATCTTTCAACGCTTGTCTTCGAAGATGCCATCAGCTCACCGCGACGAGGGCTTCAACATCGACCGCACTGGCACTCCGTCTGCCCCCGAGCCACTGACGATGAACCTCGACGACAATACGATCAGACAGTCTGAATCAGACAGGATATCAAGGTTCAGGACCAACCTGTCGGATGCAACTACAATGCGCCGTTGCCGAGTGGAGCAACTAACATTCGTACTCGACTGCACTGGGAGCCTCCGGCCCCAGCCCTGCTCGGCAACGAGGGGCAGCGACCGCGCCCAAGGCGAGTTGCGACCGTCGATGACGATCGTGCTCCTCCCCCCTCGATTGAGCGTGGCCGCGCGCTACCCCCTTTTCCCAAATTTCCGACACTTCCTACACCTGACGCCACACCCGACAATGAGCAACAACAGACAGCACCCCAGAAGCCTCCGGGTCTCCGGCCCATCGCCGGCGACAGCAGCAGCCTCCACCCCTTGCGAGCCTTCTGCGGACGCGAGCTCCGAGAGCTTCTACCAGAGCCAGTGCCCCTGGCGGGGGTTCCGTGCAGAATCCATCCGCCACCGCTCGGGCAGTGCTCAGGGGGGTCACCACTGACGGGGTCGCCGGGGCCCCCTGAGGATCGAGGTTCAAGGATCCAGGGTCGAGGGGCTTTTCTGGCGATCCTGAGCGGTCCTGGGAGGGTCTGGAAGGCTTCGGGCTTCCGGCTTCCTGAGGTTCGCGGGCCTCCTAAGGGATCGTCTTGGTGACGTCAATTTCGATCCGATTCGATATCGACCCTGGCTGGCCCGATCCCACTCGATTCGATGTTGCCCGACGCTTGCATGGCATTGTGATGCATCCCAGCAGCCGATCCGACGCGACTCTAGCTCCGTGCCGATGCGGCCCGATTCCTAGCACAGTTCGACCCGATCTGGCTTATCGTTTCGATGCCGACCGCTCCTGACCTCCTCCCTCCTGGAGTCTGCTGGGCGGCATTCGAAGAGGAAAAAACGCCATAGACATGAACTTCTGGCGCTCCCCGAGGATTTCTTGGGCCCGCCCCCCCCCCGGCGGCGCCTGCGGCGCCGCGGGGCCTGGGCACGCACGGGCCACCTGTATGTATTCGGGAGTTGGAAGAGTTCAACGACCCGCGCTCAGAGGGCTGATGGTATTTCATGGTCAATGCAGGGCATCGCATTGTCATCGCATTCTGTCGCAGGGTCTGCGCAGGTAATTGCAGGGGCCCCGCATGCAGGGTCTTGTATGGAGGTTTTGCAGGGGGGTTTTGCAGGGTATTGCATGGTCTCTGCAGGGGGCCCAGGAGAGTGGGTAGGGAGAGGGATTTTATAAGAAGGAAGGGTGAGCTCCCTAGACCACTTCACGCCCTACAGGGCTGGTGGGGTTCGACCCTCGATGCTCGATCTGCGATGTTCGAGGCAACCCTTGATGTTTTATCCGAGACGTGCCATCCTTGCACCTCGATCCTCGATGCTGTATCCCCGATGCTCGATCCTGACTCTTCCACCTGCAGTGATCAATCATCGGTGCCCGACGTGGGCTGTTCGGTTCTCGACGCATTACCTCCGAACGACGTCCCAAAGCGTAGTCACCTCAATGCGACGTCGCAGCGATCTCAAGAACACGCCATGAACCAATGGTCCACATCCAGCAAGTTGTTCGGGAGGGCAGCGCAGCAGCAACGACGCGACGAGCATCAGAGCGCGAAGCTGGGATCATAAGAAAACAGCAGCGGCGAAAACAGCAGCTGCAACAGCTACGGCGGCGATAGCAGAAGCGGCACAGGCAGCAGATAACAGCAGTGGAAGAGGCAGCAGCGACGCCCCGACGCTCGAGGATCCAGGGGCGAGCGTTGTGTTATTATGATTGCTGATTGTAACTTGTTTGGCGTTTCTGGGAATCCGGCGGCCCCCGGGGACTTCTGGAGGCCTCTGGGTACTTCAGTGGCAAACAGAACTTTCCATATCGCCCTCTTCCTCCGCCTCTTCCTTCTCCCCCCCTCATCATCTTGGGCTTCTCTTCTTCCTCGCTATCCCCCTTCCCTCCTCTATCCCCTCGTTCCCCTGTTGCCCCTCCTTCTGGTCCACCTCCTCCTCCTCCTCCTCCTCCTCCTCCTCCTCCTCCTCCTCCTCCTCCTCCTCCTCCTCCTCCTCCTCCTTCCTCCTCCTCCTCCTCCTCCTCCTCCTCCTCCTCCTCCTCCTCCTCCTCCTCCTCCTCCTCCTTCTCTTCGTATTTCGATATATTTCATCGTCATCCGTGTCCTCCCCTTCCTCCTACTTGCCCCTCTCCTTCCTGCCCTCCTCGCTGCCCATCCTTCTTCGGCCCCTTTTTCATCCTCCCCCCCCCCCCTGACCGCGTAGCCACCTTGGCGCGGTCCGCAGTTGCCGCACGCCCTGCGACCCTCCCAGACATCGATTCCAACGCCGGGGCCCCACGGTCGGACCGCCGACCCGCGCCACCAGGCTGCGATTTTGCTGCCTAGCTGCGCCCCCCACCCCCCCGCCGCGGCGCAGGATTGCGAGCAGGGGTGCGTCGCGGCCCGCGGTCGCAATGCGATCGCTGGGCGACCTTCGCGCGACGCCGTCTTCCTGGGGTGGCCCGGGAACCCTGGCGCGACACCGGGATGGCCCGCGGCGAAAACGCGATCCTTTGCGAGCCGCGACGCTTCCAAGACGACCCCATCAGGGCCCCATGATGGCCCCGACGCGATCTCGCGGCACAATTGCACTGCGATTTCGCGACCCCAAGATGGTCCCGCGGAGGCCCCGCGAACCCCAGCGATACCCCGATGAAGTCCACGTGGCGCTGAGATGGGGCCAGGGGCGCCGCGGGGCGCCGAGTCGACCCTCGCATGGCCCAATATGACCCCATGACCCAACGTTGGCTTGAATCAAATTCCAAGGTGATCCGTAATGGCTCAAAGACGACGTCTACGGCCCCAATGTTATCAAACCTGGCTCCATTATGAAACCGACACCACGCGGCCACGTTCGTCGGGGTTTCTTTCCTGGGGAGGGTAAGTTCTCATCGGCTCAAGGTCGCGCTACGTGAAGGCCAATTGGCCCAAAGACGGATAAGTTCTAGGTGCCAGATGCAAATGTTATGGGTGCCACTTAGGGTGGTTTAGGTTTCGCGCCCCCCACGCCGCCCCGTGGCCCCCGTCTGCTTATTCCGACCGACCGACCGACCGTGCCGCCCCATCTCCCCCCCGTGGCCCCCCGTTTGTTTGTTCCGACCGACCGACCGACCGCGCCACCCCCTTGCCCGAACGTGCCCTCCCGCCCCCCTGCTCCCCTCCGCGCCCCTCCTCCCCGTGGCCGGCCCCCGTCTGCTCATTTTGAGCGACCGACCGACCGTGCCCCTCCCCTCCGACCCGTGGCCCCCGTCTGTTTATTCCAACCGACAAAATGACCGTGCCGCCCCATTTTCGGCCCGTGGCCGCCGCCGGCCGACGGTGCCCCCCCTCCCCTAACCCCCGCCCCGCCCCTTCCGCCCCGTGGCCCCCCCGCCGGCTTATTCCGACCGACTGACCGACCGTGTCCCCCCGCTCCGGCCGTGCCCCTGGCCCCCCCGAGTGCCCACGAGTGGCCAAAAAGGCCCCAGGACAGTTCAAGACTGCCCCAGTACAGCCCAAAAGAGCCCCAGACGGGCTCACAGAAGACCCCCAATAAGCCCCGGAGACGCCCAATAGCACCATGGCCCCGAAGAACCATGGAGACGCCACTAGCTACTAGCTCACAGTGACAACAAGTTCTTCACGCTATAGATCATCGTGTCGCAGCACTCGCGCGCGTTCCCGCAACTGCCACAGGTTTGCGCCCCCCCCAGCCCTCAGTGTCCCATATTTGTGAGTGTATGATCCTTGGCACGTGTGCCTCTTGTGTTCGAATTCTTTTGCGCCTAAACGCTCATGGTGGAAAAAGGCCCATGCAAATATATGGTCGAGGGTTTGGGCCCCCCCAGTGCTAATGCCATCGACCCCGCGAGATGGTCCCCCCCCCGTGGGCGTGGTCGTGGCGTGGTGCCCCCCCCCCTGTGGGAGTGGTGTGGGGTCCGCCCTGTGGGTGTGCGGTGGTTAGGGGTCCGTCGGCCAAGAGTCGGCGTCGCTGGCGCCGCCGCCGCCGCCGCCGCCGCCGTCGTCGTCGTCGTCGTCGTCGTCGTCGTC
The DNA here is from genome assembly GCA_963575745.1 of Prorocentrum cordatum. NCBI lineage: Eukaryota > Dinophyceae > Prorocentrales > Prorocentraceae > Prorocentrum > Prorocentrum cordatum. Next base: position 88,554 of record CAUYUJ010014615.1, read on the forward strand.
GTCGTCGTCGGAGGAGGAGGAGGAGGAGGAGGAGGAGGAGGAGGAGGAGGAGGACGAGGAGGACGAGGAGGAGGAGGACGAGGAGGTGGAGGAGGAGGAACATCGGCATCGGCATCGGCATATGCATCGCCGTCCCAGGCATGACGTAAAACTGCTACACTTGAAGGAAGAGAGGCGCCCCACTGCAATGTCTAGCAACCGTAGTGTGGGAGGTTGGCCTCTTCTGATAGTCAAGTGCGCGCTCAATCTGGCGTGCGCTGGCGGGTAACACCCGCTGGCGGAACAGATTTTTGCGTCTTCGGTACGACGAAAATTGCCTTATTTCGAGCGTGCCTACCTAGGGGAAACTAACGCCATTTGTTTTGTTTTCGTTTTTCTGGCTCTGTTTCGTCCTCACACATGCAGCCCTCCGTTGTCACGTAGCGTTCGTGGCGTGCCGGTGCGCGAAACCGTTGTGGTGTTTCTGTGTGTCCTTGGTTTGCCTTGGTCTTTTTGGCAACGCTGCACAACGAAAACAAAGGAGGGAAGAAAGGAAGGCGGGGAGGGGGCAACAGGGCATGCGGAGAGGGGAGGAAGAGAGAGGAGCAGAGGAGTAGAGGGGAGCAGAGGATGAGTGGATGGGAGGAGGAGGAGGAGGAGGAGGAGGAGGAGGAGGAGGAGGAGGAGGAGGAGGAAGAGGAGGAGGAGGAGCAGGAGCAGGAGCAGGAGCAGGAGCAGGAGCAGGAGCAGGAGCAGGAGCAGGAGCAGGAGGAGGGGAGAGGACGGGGAGGAGGGGATCGTCGTCGCCGCCGCCGCCGGAACTTCTGCGCAATGTTACGTGGTGGCTCACGGAACTTCTGCGCGAGAGCATGGGCCCGAGTTTCGCTGCGCTGGCACGGCCGAGAGCGTGCCCTGCTGTTTGTGTGCAGGCCATGGTACGTCAGACGCAACCGACCGCGAGGACAGAAGTGCGTGATTAGCGAGCCAGTGCGTTGTACGATGGTCAAGTTTCCTTTCTCCTTTGTTTCTTCAGCCCCTTTTCTGATTGTCTTAGGGGCGCACAACCACACTGGTTTATGCAAGCGGCCCCTGCGCGAGGATAGCGGCGTGTGCTTTCCGAGCAAATCCATCATCGCCGGCGCCATCGCCATCGTCGTCGTCCTCAGCTTTTGCCTCCGGAGATTGGCGGCTACATGGGGAGAGGAAGCGGGGTGGGGAGCAAGGTAGGGAAGAGAGGACAAAAAACGAAAAGGGAGGGATGGAGAGGCGGATGCAGGTAGGAGGAAAAGGAACATCGTCGTCGACGGTGTCTTCACCGTCGTCGCCTCCGTCTCGGTGTGGCGTTGTGTTCCGGTGCTTCAGGGAGCCCGAGCGGACGGTGTCTTCGTCGTCGTCGTCATCGCCGTCGTCGTCGTCCTCTTCCTCCTCCTCCTCCTTCTCCTCCCCCTCCCATCTGGGGGGCCTGGGACCCATCCAATCTGGGGGGGGGGGCCGTGGGCCCGGAGCCCGCGATCATATATGCACGTATGGGAGCTCCGCGCAGTGAATGATGTCGCGTCCCCCAGTGCGCGCTCGGCCGCACCGGCGCATGCCCAGCAGCCCATGCGGGATCCCTGGGAAAGCATCGGGCGATGGCTTTCGGCTAGAGTTCGATGGCTTCTGGCCACACGTCGGTGAATTCCGTTGAAAGTTCGATGGCCCGCCTTTCTCCATAGTACAGTTCGGAAATGCCCCTTGAATTTAGGATCGAGCTTCGGGCCGTACCAAACCATGTCAAACACCAGGGCTCGCCTTTTTCAGCTATTTCATCTGGTGGCCTTTCGGGTCGGATTGTTCGACCTGTGGCGGAGAAGGAACAGCAGACTAGAAAAAACAGGTGGAGGAGAGGGGGAACGCGTTGAGAAAGAGGATGCGGGGCCACGTGGCCCGGCCCCGCAGGATCGAGCTGCGTCAGTACCTGATGAAGTCGAAGACGATCCCCAAGCAGCTGCAGCAGCGTGAGCTGCTGACGCGGCGCCTGTCCAAGACGTTCCCCCGCCCCCTCGGGCTTGTATTCCCGAAGGGCTGTCTCTAGAAGAAGAAACAGCCACATAAACATATACTTTGTGCGCGGAGCCAGGAAATCCGCGCGGAGCGCCAAAAGTTTCTGTTTATGTGGTTTTCTCTTTTTCTACGCTCGTGGGCCCGACATCAACCGTAGCCACAGCAACCCTCCGAACCCCTTCCCCCTGTCACGCGCAGAGAGGGGGCCAGGAAGCGCCGAGCCTGTGGCTGCGAAGGCGCCCTAGGGCGAGACGCGGGGGGGCACCGGACTCGGAACCTGCAGAGCACCAGGTCTGGAAGAGGCGCTCCAGGGGGGAAATCTCCCGGGGGAGGGGCCTCTCCCAGGCACGGCAGGTTTCCAGCCCCCTCGAGCGATTGGAGCGCCCGCCGTTGCTGTGTCGAGGGGGGTCGAGTCGCTCCCAACTGCTCGCCCTGCCCTGCGCCCTCCTGATCTCTCTTGCATGTTTGCATGGTCGTTTTTCCCGATCAGGCTCTCAGGCCTCCGTCTTACAACCTCGGTTGTTCGGATCTCGCCCAGCGAGAGATGACGGGCAGCCTGGGGTCCGAGGATGGCGGCGCTGCATCGGCGACGCATCGGCGATGCGGCTCGATGTGTAGACTGACTTCCTCCGCGCCGACGGCGTCGATGCATCACCGATGCATCGGCGATGCGGCGCGATCCTTGGACCCTATCTGCTCGGACACCACGTGGGAGGCCTTCAGCGAGGGAGGTGGCATACCCCACTGGCGAGGCGGGGGGTGGGAAGGGCAAGTGGAGGTTTTCCAGCTGAGCTTGCAGTTCCCTTCGCCAGTGAGGCAACGGCCGGAGCCGCACGGCTGCCCAGACGGCTCTTGCCTTGGGGGGCGCCAGTGCAGGAACAGGCCCCGCAGATCTTGATGATGCGACTTCGCGTGCGGCAGCCGTGCGAGCAGGGGCTTTCCAAATGCGCCCAGCTCCTCCACCTCCCACGCTCCGCGTGCAGCGGCATTTTCTTCGTCGGTTATGACTTGCTCAGAGAGCCGCCATGGCCTGGGCGGTTCCTATGCCCTCTACCACATGTGTGCGTGGTTTTCCGAGCCTGCTCTCGGATGCTCGGTGGAGCGCCCGCTTTTGGGCGTGATTGGATTTGATGCGACTGTACCGCCCGCGGTGTTCCTTCGCGCAGTGATTCGGTACCGAGGATTCGCATTTTTCAGCGCTGCTACAGCTACAGGTCCACTGTATGCTGAAATGCCGAAGCGCCGGCCTGGCTCGTGCCTACGGCTTGACACTCCAACGCGAGTGTTGGGTCAGCGGCGTAAGAGATGTGATGGCTTGTGTCTTGGCGAATCCGTCAAAGCGGGGCGCAAACTTGACTGAATCGAACGCTGCCTGGTTTTGTTTCTGCAGGTGTGGCTTTGCCTTGAGCGGTTATTGTGACACCTTGTGTTCTTCGATCTCCGCCCCGTGAGACGGGCAAGTTGGACGGCAGCAGCTTGGGCATGGCTGAGCCTGGCTCGCTGACTAGAGAACATTTGAGGTCGAGGAGTGTAAAGCGGCCGAGTGTGAAGGCTTGCGTGCGTGGCTGTTGGGCTCTCCGTAGGATCTTCGGACCTGATCATGCTGATTCACAAGAGGGCACATTCAGTGTGCACGTGTCCCGCCTATTGTTAACCATTGAACAAAGCTCATCAGCGCGTCGTAGGAGGAGTGTGCATCTATGTGTGTGTGTGTGTGTGTGTACCCGGGATGCCCTCCCTGGGCGGAACGTATCGGGGACTTTCTGTGACCCTCACACCATCTCTTACACTCTGGGCCTCGACCTCTGGTAGATCTAGCCTATGGTGTCTTTACATAGCCCCGTGCATGATGTGTTTTTCAACACGGATCGGTTCACACGCGAGCGCCGTCCTCAACGCAGCTACGGTTTCCACCCCAACGTGGC
>CAUYUJ010014615.1:100000-162500 GCA_963575745.1 Prorocentrum cordatum
TCATGAGAGATAAGCCATTGTTGAGGATATTTCTATGGAAACTAAGCGCCAAGGATGTCTCAAAACGTGCTCGGCTTGGTCTCCTCTTGATCATCTCTTACTTCGAGATAATGCTGAGGTCTGCTGGGCTACTTTTATTATCTCTCCCTGAACCCCGAACTTTATTATCCCCTAGTGTTTATTCTCACGGGCATGAGGTTAGCTGGAAAAGTCTTGGCACCCTCATGCCGTCTTCGTCGGGTCATCCCCGCCTCGAGGGGTTGGGCTAGCGGCGATGCGAAACCCCTGGCTCACTGGGTATGGGGATAGACGACGCTGACCAGCAGTGGAGCCTACCCGGAGGCTAAACGACAAGATTTCCGAGCACACCCGGGGGAACATCCTCACGGAGGTATGGTGGGCGCAGCCGGACCCTTCCGCCGCCCGTGGCGCGCGCGGGCGCCCGCTCTTGCCTCCTCTTCTCACCCTGGTGTCGATGCAGACTGCTGCCGCAGCCGCAGCCGTGCGCGGTTCGGGAGGATGATCTTCCGAAGGGGGCCGGAGCAGATGGGGCTGGAGGATCGCGCCGCATCGCCGATTCGTCGACGATGCGGTTCGATGTGGATCCCGACGCTCTCTACGCCGACGTCGCCGGTGCATTGCCGATGCGTCGCCGATGCGTCGGTGACGCGCCGGCAGTACGGCGCGGTGCCCCGAGCCCAGCTGCTCAGGCGCCACCCGGGAGGCCTCGAGAGGCGGAGGCGACCGTAGGCGCGAGCAGCCCCAGGTGGATAGGCGTGTTTTCCACCACCACAATAAGTTGGAGGGGGTAAGGAGGTGGAGGATGAGGAGGAGGAGTACCCCCCTCCCCCTCCAACTTCTGGTGGTGGTGGTGGAAGACAGGCCCATGAAGGGTGGGAGCAGCACCGCGTGTCCAGGGGCGCCGATTCAGTCCGTGTCTTCGGCGCGGCTCCCCAGTCAGTCAGTCAGTCAGTCAGTCAGTGAGCCAACCATCCAGAAGGACGCGTGGGCAGAAGAGTGCACGGTTGGCCACCCTTCGGAAAAATTAGCAAAACGTGGTCGAGAGGCTACCTGCGCATAGAGACTCGATTGTATTGTGAAGCCGAGAGCGGGGCGCAACACGACTGTGCGGCACAAGCCGGTGCGCTTGGAAGGCGCCAAAAACAAATCATAAGGGGGCCGTTCGCCCCTGGCATCGCCGCAGGGTTCGGAGATCATCGGGGAAGACAGGTTTGCAAAAGCCTCTCAGCTTTCGGATGCAGGCACGGACTTCCCTGGAGCACAGGAAGCGAGGAAGTGGGGGACCTCGTGGCAACAATCGTAGGCGCCGGCCTCAGGGAGTTTTCCGCTCTCCCCGCAGGATGGGGGGGCAGGGGAACCGGGAGGGAGAGACGCGAGCTGAAGTTATGGGCCGAGAGATCAGGCGCTTCTCGCTCCCAGTCCCCGTGTTCCCCCAGGAAGTCGGGCCGCTCAGACAAGAAGGCCCGTCGACACCTTCATCACAATTGTCATCAACGATACATGATCATGCCTATGTTTCCATGTACAGTCTCGGATCGCGAGGTTTCACCGTCTCTGGGCTCATTCCACACTCATCATATATCTTATCAGCGATGGCGTACGGTGCGTTGCTCGTCGGCCTGCTCGCGGTCCCAGCGTCTGGTTTGGTGGCGGAGCGAGTGCCAGAGTCTTGCCTGAAGCGTGCTTCGTGCAAGGGCACCTTCCACTACGCCCCCCCGTCAAAGCCACAGGCGCCTGGCAGTGGAGAGGTCAGGCTGACGGACCTCGTTCCCCAGACGGCGGAGCTGTCGAGCCAGGCGTCGATCGAGCAGTGCATTTCCGAGTGGAAGACGTTCGACATGAAGATCGGCAACAATCAGAACGTCAAGTCCACGAACGAAGAGGATCTGAAGATCTTCGATCGTTTCTTCAGCGGGGCGTCCGGTGGGACCGCGCGAACGCAGGGATTCTTCCTGGAGATGGGCGCGTTCAACGGGCTCGCGGAATCCAATTCACTTTTCTTCGAGCGTTGCCTGGGATGGACGGGCTTGCTCGTGGAGGGCAACCCCAATCAGTACAGAGTCATGGTCGAGAACAATACGAGGCCGTCGGCGCACAAGCTCAACGTCGCCCCATCTTGTGCGTCCGACGACGAGGAGGTGCAATTCGTCTTGGGGCAGACGGAGTCGGGGCTGGTTGACATGGTCGGTTCGAACCCTGCTAAAGAGATCGCCAACGTGCACTGCGGGCCGCTTTCCCTGTACCTGCGCGATCTCGGCATCGCCCAAGTCGACTTCTTCTCCCTGGACGTGGAGGGTGCAGAGCTCCTGGTGCTTAAGACGGTCGATTTCAGTAAGGTCAGAATCCCCGTGGTCATGGTGGAGTCGTGGAACAGGGACTGCAAGGAGGACTGTCCCAAGCGCGAAGCCGTTCGCGAGCTTATGCTCTCCAACGGGTACACGCTGGATACCGGATTGGTGCCCAAGAGCGACGTGTTCTATTTGGTGGACGAAGTCTGAGTCGTTGCCGGGACGTACTCCGTGCTGCCAATGCATGCACCCAGCCAGCCTGGCCCAGTACAAGACTCAAGGCATCGTGAGGATTGCTGAGTTGCACGGTTTGTTTTCCCAGTTCCCATTCCAGGGGATTCCATGGAACTCCAGGGAACGTTTCCGGTTAGGGCGCCCCCAACCGAAACCATCAAGCTTGAATCCACAAGAATCATAGCATGAGGTTCCGCATTGGCCCAGAGGATCTCAGGAGAGGAGGAGTAGCGGCAGGAGGAGGAGGGGGAGGGAGGAGGCAGTGTAGGAGGAAGGGGGGGGAGGGAGGAGGCGCGGCAGCCACGCACTCTGTGGTTCTTCGCACTCTGTGGCTCTTCGCACTCTTGTGAATCTGAACGAACTACCGTTTAAAAGCGGAAACTATGGACTTCTTCTTAATATTTGGACGCCAGGTGCGAACCGGGTGCGTCTTACATCTATGGCACAGTTTCTAGGAGGGCCGACGCGCGCGCGCAAAGGGCTGACCCTCTCAGCCCAGGGATTCCAGGGGCCCATCGGCCAGAGCGGTTCCGACATCCTCAGGCCAAGGGGGTCGGCCCGCTGCGCGCGAGCGTCGGCCCCAATGCCTCACGGGCTTCGGCGGCGTCGGGGCTTTGACATCGTCACAACAAATGTTGGCCTTCCCGCCCTTGGTACCGATCTTCGGGACGGCGTCGCCCCCCCCCGTCGTCGCTGTCAATGACGATGATCGTTTGTTTCGTTTGTTGGTGCCGTTCTCTCATCCTCCTGATCTCCTCTAGCTCCTCATTCGTGTAATCCCACACGCACGAACTACTGAACAGGATGTCGCCGGGGGTGGTCATGGCCACACGAGCACGCTCGAGAGCGGATGGGCCCCGCCGGCAGACCTCGACCCCAAAAGGCTAGGGCAGGCGGCAGGGGACCCCGATTACAAATGCCGGTATCCACCCGCGCTTCACACGACCCCCAGCCCCAACGTCACCCTTCCTCATTCCACCCCGTCCTCCCCTGAGCTCGAAGCCCACCTCGCCGGGCCGCGCGAAAGACGCGCAGGGAATCCCCAATGGACGCCGAGCCCGGGGGCAGGGCCCGAGAAGCAGGAGAAGACGGAGGAGGCGCAGAAGACAACCCTCTTCCTCAGCCACGTGAGCACGACAGCCCTGACATCTTGGGATTTTGAGACTCGCCCCAAACTTGCTCAATCCAGGAGGCGGGGAAGGAGGATGACGACGATGAAGACGACGACAACGGCGATGATGGCGAATCCCTTCAGAACGCCAACCCGGGTCCAGGGGTACACGCATCTTGAAGCCACTCTGAGAGTGGCCTCAAGATGAGTGCACCGTTGAAGATGCCGCTGGGCCCATCGAGAACGGGGCTTCACGGAGCATCGCGCCCCTCGTGGAGGGGCTGATCCGAGCGGGGACCGCGAGCCACCTGGAAGGGCTCGACCTCGCGGATTGTGACCTCGGCGAGTTCGAAGTGCACCTCCTGGGGCATATGCTGGCCAAGAACTGCAGCCTGAAAGTTTTAGACCTGAGAATGAACTACCGAATCACCAGCCTCGAGCCCCTTCATGACGGGCTGAAGAATAGCAACCTGACACGGTTAGGACTCCCCTGCGATGTTTATTTTTCAAACTTTGAGGTGGCAAGGCTTAAGGAGCTGAGGCCTGGCTTGATGGTACTTGGATGAGTCGACGCAGAGCATTGATCCTCGGCTTGGGGTCGGCCCCTGTAACGAGCCCAGGCTGGCCGAGTATAGTTGCAATCGTGCCCTTATTATGTTGATGGCCCAGCCAGGTCGGATCCAATCCGCCAGGTTGGCACGTGCCAGCCAAGTTGGACTTTTCAAGCCGCATCGATGTGATTTCCGCCCCGGGCCCAAGCAACTCGTCGCCTATCTGGCCAAGCCTGGTATATCGGTAGTCGGCCAAGCCCAATCCTGGCGTGCCTGCATTCGGCCCCTCTTGGCCGCGCGCATAAAAGGGGGTTTCTCGAGCTCGAAGGAGTCGGATGGCTTTTCATACGACTGGGGCCCGCTTAGAAGCGCCCGGGAAAGTCCAGGAACGGCTTCTTAGAAGCCGCGGGGGCTTCTACAACCCTCCTCGAAATCAAGGCAAGTTTTTATCCGACCCCCTCGCCCCCGACCTTCAACGCCGATGGGCGCGCGCGGCGCGGCCCGCGGGGTCAACCGACAGACTGCTGTCGCCAGCGTTGGCAACGTGGGGATCGAGGGCCCGGGCGTCGGCGTTCGATTTCGAGGAGGTATGTGACAGGCCCCCTGCCAGAGGGCGCCAACTATGCACCCGCGCCGACCCGGGCCAGGACGATCCTGGGCCCGGGATGGGCCTGGCCAAGATCGGTATAGACGCGTCGTTGGCGCCGCCGCCTCGAGTGGGCCCCGGGCACCCAAGGCGCTCTTTGTCTCGTTGCGGGCCCCGTGGGGGGCTCGACCCTCTCCCTGGGGCAACAAACAATGACGTAGACATAAGCTCGGAGATCCACGCGGATTCCTCGGATTGGCGCTGGCCCCCCCCGGCGACGCCTCTGGCGCTGCCCCTCGGGCGCTCCGCGCGCCTGGGGCGATTCCCCCTTCTTCGTGCTCCCCCTCCCCGCCCTCCCCCTCCATCCTCTATACGGTATTGTCAGCAGCGGAAGCCACATTTCCTCCTGCTCCCCGCCCGCGATGCGCGCGGAGCCCTGGCCTTGCCCGTTTCCCGAGGAAGGGAGGAGGAGGAGGAGGAGGAGGAGGAGGAGGAGGAGGAGGAGGAGGAGCAGGAGGAGGAGGAGGAGGAGGAGGAGGAGGAGGAGGAGGAGGAGGAGGAGGAGGAGGAGGAGGAGGAGCGGGGGAGGGGAGGCTGCACAAGACAAACGTTTCTGCCGTCGACGCGGATTTCTTGGGTCTGCGCTGGACTGTCCACCCCCCCCACGGCGGTGCTTGCGGCGCCGCCCCTGGCGCGTTTCGCGTGACAGAGGAGGGGGGCCCAGCGCCGACGAGCGAAGGTTGCTGTTGATACAGTTATTTGCTACCGACGATGCTTACGCCATTCCGCCCACACCCAGAAGAGTAGATGTGCGGTCTCCGATGTTGTATGTGTTGCTTGCCGGTTCCAGTCGTGCTGCCTGCGCGTAGTTGTTGCTGCTTCGTCCTCGTCTGTTGCGCGGCTTCTTGTGGGCATCTTGGAGGCCAAGGGGGCGGTACCTTGGAGCCGATTCGAAATCGCTGGGCCCGCCAGCAGCCCTCGAAAGCGGCGACAGTTTCGCAGAGGCAGACGGGGCAAACAAAGCCTAAAACGCCAAACAGACACAAATATGATGAACGCGAGCTTCGTTTCGGCTGAGACACGCGCGGCGGTGCCCCCCCACGTCCGCTGGGGGACCAACCAGCAACCTCGAGAGCGGCGACCAAGTTTCGTCGTCGCGGATCACAGCCGCCCAGCAGCCCCCCAGTTGGTAGTTCCTCCTTTCCTCTCTCTTTCCTTTTCCTTTCCTCCTTCCTTCCTCCTCTTCCTCCCTCCTTTTTCCTCCTCTCTCCTTCCTCTTCCTTCCTGTCCTCCTCCTCCTTCCTTTCCTCCTTCCTCCTCCTCCTTCCTCCTCCCCTTCCTCCTCTCCTCCTCCTCCTCCTCCTCCCTCTCCTCCCTCCTGCCTCCTCCTCCTCCTTCCTTCCTCCTCCCCTCCTCGCTCCTCCTCGCTCCTCCTCTCCCTCCTCCTCCTCCTCCGCACTCTCCTCCTCTCCCTCCTTCTCTTACCGACACTCTCCTCCTCCTCCTCCTCCTCCTCCTCCTTCGCTACTCCGTCCTCCTGCCTTCTCTGCCTTCCTCCTTCCATCCTTTCCTCCTCCTCCTCCTCTCTCCTCCTCCTCCTCCTCCCCCCCCTCCTCCTCCTCCTCCTCCTCCACCTCCTCCTCCTCCTCCTCCTCCTCCTCCTCTTCCTCCTCCTCCTCCTCCTCCTCCTCCTCCTCCTCCTCCTCTCTAGTTCCTCTAGTTCCTACCAGAAGGCGGTCCGCTCTGCAAACCAGCCTCGGCCCCAAACGGGGATCAAAACACTCCACGGCAGACCCAGGACCCGCCAGGCAGGAGGCCTGGCGCGGGGGGCCCCTTGGAGTCCGATCAAAACCAAAATTAAACCCTCCTCGCCGCCGCCCTCGAGACTGGGAACGGGGCCGCTCCCCAGCGGCAGCCAGTCTGGGGTTCCCGCCCCGCTCTGAGGCGCTCGAGGGCGCGGCGGGCCGGGCGAGCCGCATCACGGCCCTTGCTGGCCAGCGGGACGCCGAGGTCGGCCAGGAACTTTGCTTGGCGACTCCCGTGGGCCCCGCCTGTTCGACAAAACACGATGCAGCCACCCGTCTGGTGGCCGCACCAGGCCACTGCTTGCACGGCGGCGGCGTTCAGGCGGCGGCTCAGCTCACTCAGCTGCTCCTGCCTGGGGTAGACGCCCTCCTTCGCCCTCAGGTCTGCCTCCCTGTTGCCCGCGTATGCCTGCCATGGCACCCCTGCCACACAGGCCCTGGCCCACGAAGTGTGCGACGGCAGCCACGTCAACGTGAGGAAGCCAGGGCCGAGGTCGTCGAGCCGCTGCCAGACCCGTCTCCACAGGTCCGCATACTTGTGGCCTGGGCCGCAGCAGCGTTCACGGCCCGCCTCAAGGTCGTCTTTGATCCCCTTGCAGTCCATGTAGACCGTGATGGGCGATGGGCCGACCTCCTCCAAAACTTTTCGCAGCGCGTAGAGCTCCGCATAGCCGATCTCCTGGATGAGGCGGCCGCCGACGGTGTTCCCGACGTCGTCTACCGCCACGGCTGCCCATCCCGTGCGCGTCAGGTACGGGGCCTCGGGGTACGTCGCGGACCCGTCGATGCAGCTGACACCTTCACGGAGGCCGTGCCTCGCGCTGCCTGCGCGATGGCAGAGCTCGTCCATGCCTGGGGGCGGGGCTTGGTCCAGCCCGTGGTGGACAAGGCCCCTGACCAGGCCCAGGTCGTCCTGCGGCGCCCTCCTGCCTGCGTCGGCGGTCTCCTGGAAACCCAGGACGCGCGCCCAGCAGGCGATGGCGGGGCATGCGACCAGCCTGTGGTGCGCCGTGCCTGGTGCTTCTCCGCACCACTGGCGCAGCGGGCTGAGCACTACCCTCTCAACGTACAGGTCGGACTGCGTGACGAGCCCTCCTGCCATATGTGCCTCTCCCAGCGCTGCCTCCTGCACCTTGCCTGCACGCCGCATGCCCGCCAATGCCGCCCTACCTGGCTCCAGGCTCGGCGGGCGGCCCTGGAGATGTTCGAACCCCTCGTGGCTCGCAATCTTCAGCATGAGGTGACGGTGGACCCCATTCTCGACCAGGCTGGCTACCATCCGCGGGCTGAGCAGCTGCAAGTCGATGATCTGCCCGCGGCCGTCCCTCCAGCAGTGCCCATTCAAAAGCTCCCAACCGATGCGCTCCAGCGAGAGGCGGACCACCCCAGCTGGCCCAGTGACCTCGCCCCAGTCGTCTGGTCTGCGCTCCAGCACCCGCTTGAAGACCGCAGGGGGCCGCGCGCCCAGGAAGACGGCTCGCGCCCAAGCCCTCAGCGGTAGGACGTGCGCCGCGTAGGCGGGGTCGTGCTTCCAGTCCTTGCCCTCCTGCAGGGCAAAGACGACCGTCCTGGATCCCTGGCCGATCTCGCCCGAAGTGGCCCTGCCGTTGATTGCTCGGGCTCGCTGCAGGGTCTTCTTGGGTACTCCACCGACCCTCGCTCCGTAGAGGGTTGGCGCCAGCCCTCCTGTCCTGAAAACCTTGGAGCGCCTCTTGGCCCCCGCCTTGCGCAAGGCCCTGTACCGCCCAGCCCTCTGGCTCAGGCGATCGATCCTCTGCCGTAGCACCCTCCACGAGGCCGACCTCGCCTTAGTGAAGTCCACGTCGAGGTTCTTCATGGCCTTCACGCGTGTGAACCTCCATCGTCTGAGCCTGTGGGCGACCCGCTTGGCGATGTCTGAGTCTGTGCCCAGAACCTGGCCCTTCGTCCAGGAGATGACGAAGCCGATGGCCTCCAGGTCCAAGCAGAGGGCGCGGGTGGCCCAGACCAAAAATTGCTCCAGCTGCGCTCGCTTGGCGTAGACCGCCACCGTGATGTCGTCGACCGACAAATATGGACGCACCCTCTGCCAGGCCGCCAGCATCGCGTCCAAAGGCTCGACCAGCATCACGCGGAGCAGCGTCGTGGCGAAGGAGCAACCCACCCGCAGTGACAGGAAATTAAGGCCGATGTCGCCAACCAGGTCCTGCGCAGCCAGCTTGCCTATCTTGGCCTGCAGCCGCGCCAGCACGTCCAGCTCCCTCGAGACGAGGTGCGGCGCCCGCAAGCGGCGCCTGCTGGCCAGCATCTCCCAAAGCAGCGCCGCGATCCTGTGCCAGGTGCGCGCCTGCGGGGAACCGCGGGCGCGCGTCCTCCGCCTGCTGGCGCTGATGGTGCCCTCCTGGACGCGGGCGGACTCGCCGCGGCCCGCGCACTTCATCAGGTCCTCCTGCTCCATGTCGAAAAAGCCGCCCAAGTCCTCCTCCGTCAGCGCCGCGAAGCTGGCGTAGAGCTCGTCCAGCGTCCGAGGCCAGCTGCCCGTGGCCCGCGGGGACCCGAACCCCGCAGCAGGGCCTAGCCGCTCTACCTTGGCCACGCACCCGACCGCCTCCTCGTCAGAGTGCCTCTGGCCTGCGCCGCTGACCTGCCCTGCAGGCTCAGTCTCGCTCTCCGTGGCGGCGCACGGGGGCAAGTCCAGCACGTCGCCCTTCAGGGGATGGACGACCACTGTCCAGTCCTCGTCGTAGCACGCGCGAATTCCTCGCAGCGCCTCGGCCGACACTGACGGTGGCATCAGGGCGGGTGGCCCTAGACCGCTCGGCAATGTCTCATGGCCGTCGGAGCTCGCCACACGAGCAGGGCAATTTATCGCAGGCTGCCCCCAACTGCCAGTCCCAGGACTTGTATCCTGGGGGGCCGCTCCCGACGGGACTGGCCCCCCAGGATCGCGCCTCTCGCCGCCTCCCTGGTCGAAGGACTCGTCCAGCACGGCGGCCTCGACGTTCTCGGGACCGATGATGTACGGGGCCTGCGCCGCCTCGAGGTACTGTCCCAACTGCGCGAGCAGCGCCCTGCTCTCGGGGTCCAGGCCGCTGGTGGTCGCCACCAGGTAGACCGAGACCGCCAGGAAACCTCCTGGCGCCACGCCCGTCTCCTGCCCGAAGAGGATGTCGCCCTGCGCCTCTTCCTGCAGCCAGCGTCGCGTGCTCGCCCTGGAGGTCGTGTTGGCAGAGACCAGCCTCCAGAGTGAGCCCTCGCGGGGCGCCCTGGCCCTGCGGTTCGCAGCTGCCGCCCCCGCGCCCTCGGGCGCCTCAGTGGGCCTGGTCCTCGCTCTTCTCTGCTGCCCCTGCCGCGCCTTTGCCTGCAGCGGAGCCCGCTGGGAGGCGCAGGCGCTTGGGCAAGGAGCAGCCGTGCGACTCGAGGAAACGCTCGACCTCGGCTCGTTTGGCCCCACCAAGAGCCTCCACTCGGGCGTCGAAGTCATCGCCCTCCTCCTGCATGGCGTCCCTTCCCGCGGCTGCTGGTGACCCGCCCTCGCGGTCGGGAGGGCGCCCAGCAGGAGCAGCAGCCGCAGCAGGCGCCCCAGAGGGTGGGGCCTCCGCCGCCCGCTTGGCCGCCTCAATGCGGGCCTTGCTCGCGGCGGCAAGCTTTGAGAAGAGCTCGATGGCCTGGGTAACCTGGACGGCCTCCTCGCCCTCGAAAAGATGCTTGAGCTCGGCGGCGTACCTCGCTCCAAGGGTGGCTTGGGCCAGCCTGTCGACGTCCTGCGCGCGCTGGTCGAGCTGTGCCTCGGGCGGGAGGCCCGCCTGCTCCACCCTCCTGGCGCGCTCGAGCAGGTCCTGCGCCTGGGCGTGGGCCTTGGCTGCGGCCTCCTTGGCCTCCGTGGCCTTGTCCACCGCCAGCTGGGCGTCCGCCAACGCCTCCTGTGCGGCCTCCAAGTTCTGCTGAGACCTCTCGAGCTTGCCCGCCGTGTTTTTGACCTTCCACATGGCGCTCTGCACCGTGGCGTGGTGCGACTTGGGCGCCTCTGGGCCTGCCTTGCTTGGGTCGGCCTGCCTGCCGACTCCCAGCTTCTTCTGCGCCTCCTCATCAAGCTGGACTCCGCGCTCCTCCAGCAGCCGCAGCGCTGCTGCCAGCTTGTCGGCCTCGTCGTCCTCCCTGATCTCGACGACCTCCGCCTCGCGGAACCGCACCCGCCGTGGCTTGCCGCCGCCGTGCACCCAGGGCGCCTCCGTGGCCTCCGCCGACTGCTTGGGCTCCGTCTCGGTGCTGGCCTTGGCGCCCGCCTTGGCCTTGGGCGGCCCTGCCTTGGGCGGCCGCGCCGCGGAAGGGGACGGGCCTGCCGCCGCCTCCACTGCCCGCTGCCGAACGGAGACAGGCGCGGGGCCCCCGCAGCTCCTGCAGTGGAGCCGCGATGCCCAATTGGCCGCCTCGCCACAGCGGCAGCCCCAGGCTGGGGACTTGGGCCCCGGGAGCACGGTGCCGCCGCCGCCCTGCGCCGCCGCCCCGCCGTGGCCTCGCGGCCTGGTGCCCATTGCGTGAGCCAAGAGGGTTGCGGAGGCAAAGGAATGGCGAGAAGTCTGGTGATCGTTGCCAGTGCTCGTGCGCACACGGCGCTCTGAAGTATGTACGCACAAGACCCCCCCCCCCTGGGAGAGCCCAGAACGCCTTCCTCCTCCTCCTCCTCCTCCTCCTCCTCCTCCTCCTCCTCCTCCTCCTCCTCCTCCTCCTCCTCCTCCTCCTCCCCTCCCCTCGTCCTCCTCCTCTCCCTCCTCCTCTCTCCTCCTCCTCCCTCCTCCTCCTCCTCCTCCCTCCTCCTCCGCCTCCTCCTCTTCCTCCTCCTCCTCCTGCTCCTCCTCCTCCTCCGCCTCCTCCTCTTCCTCCTCCTCCTCCTCCTCCTCCCTCCTCCTCCTCCTCTCCTCCTCCTCCTCCTCCTCCTCCTCCTCCTCCTCCTCCTCCTCCTCCTCCTCCCTTCCCTCCCCTCCCCCTCCCCCCTGGACCCGCCGCGGACATGCACGCAAATCCTGGGCCCAGGCTGGGCCTGGTCAGGATCAGCGCACGCGTGCGGCCACCGCCCCCCACCCCCTCCCGAGGAGAAGCTGCGGCCCCGCTACTGGCACTCAGGGGAGGAACAGACCCTGAGATCCTGGCGTTGCCAATTTTTTCAAAGCGGGCGTCTTCCCTCGATGTTTGGGCTCCGGGACGCTCGCAGATCGATCTGGCTCGAAAAGTGAGGCAGAAAGATGGGGTCGGGAGGTCCCGGGCGTGATCTTTCGCGATGTTGCCATACTTTGTTTTCACGCCGGATCTCAGGGGAGGCACCGATGCCGTTGCCCTAGCCCTAGCCCCGTTCGGGCCCTCCTGGGCCTCCTGGGGGAGGCCCTCGTCGCCACCGCGGGATCCGCCTCGGAGTTCTGCTCAGGAGGAGCCCCCCGGGGAGAGACCCGGGGAGCAGCGGCATGGGCAGCTTTCCCTTCCCCCAGGTACTTCGTCGTCGGCGGCTGCGAGGGCCCCCCGCGCGTCGGCCAGTACGGCCGGCGGTCTGGAGCGGCGCAGGAGCCGCTCCCGTCAGGTCGCGGCGGGGGGGGGGGGAGCGGGAGTCCAGGCCTCGAAGATGGGGTCGGAGTTGGATGGGGTCGGAGGATCGCGCCGCATCGCCGATGCATCGGCGATGCGGCGCGATGTTGGGCCCAATGTTCTCCACGCCGGCGTCGGCGATGCATCGCCGACGCCTCCAGCGCATCGCCGATGCGTCGGCGATGCATCGCCGATGTATCGGCGATACGGCGAGATCCTCCGACCCCATCTAACTCAGACCCATCTAGGAGGCCTCGAGGGAGGCAGGAGTGTCGGAGGCCAGGTCACGCGACTGCAGAGGGAGAAGGAGACATCCCGATGGGAAGACAGCGACCTATCATGGCGCCAACATCGCAGAGCGGATTCCCTTCGGAAAACGATCGGGTGGGCCCGGAGTGTACTGGAGAAGTTCGTTCTGGATTTCGAGGTGGATTTCCTGCGGATTTGCTGTCGGCCAAGACTGAAGACCCCCAAAGAATCCACGCAGAAATTACGTCGTTTCTCACTCGCCGTTTCGAGACTTTGCCCTGGCAGCAGCCCGCGCAGAAATTCGATTACACGTAAGAGTGACCCTTCGCCCGAGTGACCTTTGGTGCGCGCTCATTGGGGTCCCCCGATCGCCGCGCTCGTTGCGATAGTAGCGTCTTGCGCGCTTGTGTTTGGCCTCCTCGCGCCCCCCAAAAAGCCGCGCACCAAAGGTCACTCTTGCCCAGGGTCACTTTTACGTGCAGCCGAGAAATCCGCTGCAGCACGTCTGCAAGGTCGGTGCAGTGGGAGCTCCAGCCGCCGAGAGCCCGCCCGCGGCCCCCTCAAGCAGGGCCTTCGCACAGCCAGCCGCCCCGGGAGCCACGCTGCTGCCACGCCGCCGCTTCGGGAGCCACGGCTGGTGTCGCTCCTCCTCCCCCTCCTCCTCCTCCTCCTCCTCCTCCTCCTCCTCCTCCTCCTCCTCCTCCTCCTCCTCCTCCTCCTCCTCCTCCTCCTCCTCCTCCCCCTCGTCCTCCTCCTCCTCCTCCGCCGCTTCAGGTGCAGCCACGCGGGGCGAGGCCGCACCTGGAAGAGGAGAGGGAGCGCCGGAGCCACGGCTGGTGTCGCTCCTCTCGGAAGCTGGGCGAGGGCTGCTAAGACCGTGGCTGCTAAAACGGCCCTCCCGGAAGGAAAAAACAACTTCCCGGAATGAGGCGCGGCACGCGAAACGGTCAACGGGCTTCTTCCCGGAAGGACGAAGACAACTTCCCGGAGGTCGATTTTAGCAGCCACGGATTTAGCAGCCCTTGCCCGGCTTCCGATCCTCGTGACCCGCGCGGCAAGTCGCTGCTTTGCCATGCAGTGGGGACGCGCACCAAGGAACCGCATGCTTTTCGTCAGGGTGCCCTGGGCTTCTTCGCTCCGCGCGCTGCGCGGTGACCCAACACAACCGTTGAAGAAGCTGCTGCGTTCAGGATGCTCACGTTTTCACCTCGCGCGCAGGTTTTCAGGGTTGGGTTTATTGCGGAAGTTTCTTGCGGCCGCGCCCGCACTGTACCCCGACCCCATAGTTGGCGTTGGCTGACTGTTCGGTCACCAAACAGCCCTGCTCTGTTCGAATCTTCCGTCGGGGGCGCGTGCCAAACGAGTTCGCATGTCGGGCTGCTTACTGCAAAGGCCCGTACGGCCAGCGCCGCCGACCCTGAAGGGGGACAACGACGACAACGGCGGCGGCGACGATTACGACGCTGACGTGGGCCAGAGAGATGCTTCTTGGTGTCTCTTCGGAAGGCTCTCGGGGGTTTTCTGGGAAGGCATAAGGGAGCCTTTGGGCAGCCTCCTGGAGGCCTCTTGGGAGCCGCTTGGGGCCTCTTCGGGCTTCCTGGGGACCTCTTTGTGTGCCTCTTGGAGCCTCTTGGGAACCCCTTGAGGCCTCTTGGCCTCTTGGGAGCCTCTGTCCGTTCGGGTCCCCTGTCTGGGCACGCTCGTGAAGTCGTCTTGGCGTCTTGGGGGCCTCTTGGGTCGTATTGGAGGCGTTGTGAGGTTTCTTGGGGTCCTCTTGGGTTGTGTAGGGGGGCCCTCTCGAAGCCCTCTTGGAGTCTTAGGGCGATCTTGGGGGCCCTCTTGGGCCGTATTGGAGCGGCGGGGAGCGGAAGAGGCGAGAACGCCCAGATCTTGAAATTAGCTTGACGAAGGACCCAACCATATGCAGTGGCGGGTGCCGTGAGGGAGATGAGACGAAGGAGGGGGGCGCGCAAACTCCGAGTAGCGCACTCGGCATAGCCTTCTGCCACGAACGTGCTAAGGGTGTGCCGACATGAGTCGCCAGGACGCCTGCGAACTTTCCCACTGGGGCCTTCGGTGTAGCTCCCTGTGGGGCCAAGGAACGTGTCAGGGGTGTGCCGAAATGGGGCGGCGGTGCCACGGGACTACGAAGCGTGTGAGGGGTGTGCCGAAATGGGGCCCCGGTGCCATGCATATTTTCCCACTGGGGCCTTCGGCGGAGCTCCCCATGGGGCCACGAAACGTGCTACGGGTGTGCCGAAATGGGGCGGCGGTGCCATGCGAACGTTCCCATTGGGGCCTTCGGTGGAGCTCCCCTATGGGGCCACGAAACGTGTTACGGGTGTGCCGAAATGGGGCGGCGGTGCCATGCGAATTTTCCCATTGTGGCCTTAGGTGGGGCTTTTTGTGGGACCACGAAACGTGTGAGGGGTGTGCCGAAATGGGGCGGCGGTGCCATACGAATTTTCCCATCGGGGCCTTGGGTGGAGCTTCCCATGGGGCCACGACACGTGTGAGAAGTGTGCCGAAATGGGATGGGCATGCGGAGAGCAGAGGCAGGGAGGGGAGGAGGGAGGAGGAGGAGGAGGAGGAGGAGGAGGAGGAGGAGGAGGAGGAGGAGGAGGAGGAGGAGGAGGAGGAGGAGGAAGGGAGGAGGAGGAGGAGGAGGAGGAGGAGGAGGAGGAGGAGGAGGAGGAGAGGAGGAGGAGGAGGAGGAGGAGGAGGACGCGGGGCGCTGTCTCTTCACAACGAGGACCCAACACCACAGGATAGCTGGGGAAAACCAACGGTAACTCAATGAATTTGTGACGCTTCGCGTATCTCCACCAGCGTGCTCCGTGAGTGAGGCCACCTGCTTTTCCCCTCCTCCTTCGTTCTTCTGCCGCCTCGCTCCTCCTTTCTCGCTGTTTTCCCCTCGCCCTGCTCGTCGGCTGGCGTCCGCGTGCGGGTGCAACGTCGCCACGCGCGGCTCGCCTGCTCGTTTCTCTCAATTTGTCCTGCATGTGCACTAATTCTCTGGCCCTGTGCCCCAGTTTGCCTGATTAGCACGCCCTCTGGACTTTTCCTTGCGGGCCGCAGAACAAAAAAAGTATCTCCACCAGCCCGTCCATAAACGATGCCCAGGCGAGATGCCTTGATCTGGGAAACGGCGGAGCATGCATTTGGATCAAGAGTTGGGGAAGCCGTCAAACAGAAGTCTTGGATCAGCCTGCGCAGACGCAGGAGCGAACCGTATGCGTCTTCGCGGACCTGCCGAATGAGGAACGGCGGGGAAGAAAAACGAGGAGGATGAGGGAGAGGAGGAGAAAACAGAGGAGGAGGAGGAGGAGGAGGAGGAGGAGGCGGAGGAGGGCGACGGCGACGAGGAGGAGGAGTACGACGACGAGGATGAGGAGGAGGATAAAGAGGAGGAAGAAGAGAAGGAAGAGGAGGAGGAGGTGACGGGGAAAGGGGGAGGGAGGAAATGGGGGGTAGGAAATAGGCGGAGGAAGAGGAGGAGGATAAAGTGGAGGAGAAGGAGGAGGAGGAGGTGATGGGGGAAGGGGGAGGGGGGAGAGAGAGAGAGAGAGAGAGAGCAAAAACAAATAGGCGGAGTAAGAGGAGGAGGATGAGAAAGAGGAGGAGGAGGAGGAGGAGGAGGAGGAGGGGGAGGAGGAGGAGGAGGAGGAGGAGGGGGAGGAGGAGGACAATGGCGAGCTTGGGGGGTTCTTGGGGCGTCTTGGGGGCCTCTTGGCGGTCCCTGGGGCCTCTTGCGTACCTCGGGGGGCCTCTTGGGGGTCTCTTTGGAGCCTCTTGGATGTGGGCGCCTCTTGGGGCCCACCTGGCCCCTGTGTGGGCCGTTTTGGTGTGCTCTTGGGAGGCTGGGGGACGCTCCTGGAGCCATCTTGGAGGACATCCGATTCAAGAAGAGAGGAGCTTCCATCCGCCGTGCCCCTCCAGAGTGCCTAGAAAATCGTGTCTTGGACCCCGCCCCGCCCTCCACCCGTGCAGCTGCTGCACCTTCCGAACGTCGGGATCCTAGATGGTGAAGAAGTCTCAGACGCGCTATCGGGGGAGGAGGAGGAGGAGGAGGAGGAGGAGGAGGAGGAGGAGGAGGAGGAGGAGGAGGAGGAGCAGGTGGGGCCGGGCAGCATGCCCCTCCAGAGGTGACGTCGGCCCGAGGCTGCAGTACCAGATCCACGCGGTGAACGGCGGCTCCACGCCGAGCGGGGAGGAGGACCGCCCTGCGTCTCCCCGCTCCTCGTCCTCTCTGTCGTCTGTCGCATGCTCTTCCTCTTCTGTCTGTCTCCCCCACCTTCATCCTTCACCCCCTCGTTCGCCCTCCTCCACCTCCTCGCTCCTCCTCCTCCTCTTCCTCCTCCTCCACCTTTCTCTTCCTGTTCTTTCTCCCCAGTCCTTCCTCCTCCTCCTTCACCTTTGTTTTCTTCCTTCGCCTTCTCCTCTTCACTTTCCTCTTCCTCCTCCTCCTCCTCACTCCTCGCCCTCGTTCTCCGTGGAAGACAGCCATGGTTCGCCCCTGGTATGTCTCTTCCAAGCGCACCATCCATGCCCTCCGAGCCGGGATGCGAAAACTGCACGGCAAACGGCGACTCGGAAGGTATTTTTTCCCGAGGCCGTGGGGGCCTAAGGAGGCCTAGGCGCGTCAACGACTTGACACAGCATGTGCATAACCGAATCCGCAGGCACATTCGACGAAAATGCGGCAACCAGCCTCGCATTTATCTGCGGCACGCTCATAGTACCACAATATTTTGACCACATGCTAGAGCATAACATGGCCGACATAACAACCAACACACACACACAAGTTTCAGCAGCTATGTGTTCACATTCAGCCAGAAGCCACGTGAGTCAACACTCGTACTCAACACAACCAGTAATGCAGCGGACACAGCGAATCCAACACTGCACGCCAACGATAACCCGACGATCTAGTTACATTCGCAGCTGGGACATTCACGTACCAACTTGATACACGGCAATAGAAGCAGCACAACAAATCACAACATTCAAAGCAGCACTGATCCCATCCAAGAAGTTCAACTGCAAACGAGATGAGCTAGTGCGTAGCACCAGCACCAAAACACGATTAGCCGACACCTTCGCCAATCGGCATCTCTTCTACCAAGAAGAGACATGGAACCCATTCTCAACAACTACACTATCAACCCTCGGCATAGCACACACCAAACATGGGGGGGCCAAAATATACACCACCACCACCTCCCTCCCCACCTCCCTCTCTCTGGAAAGAGGAGAGAGGAGGAATCGACGTGGTGGTGGTGTATATTCTTTGGGCCCCAAAAACACTGACAAGCGACCTACATATTTGCGACCAGCGACCCACACACTAGCAAAACGCACTGACTACCACATCGAACTACGCTCAAAATGGCTCAACCACGTAGCAGTCATAGTATCACAGGAACCACACATCCTTCACGACAGCTGGCCCTAAATTACGACCAGTACAGCGGTGCCCACATCAACCACTCAGCACCGACTCCACTTACCATTTGGACTCAACTTGTCACTACAGACCTACACTGGCCCACCACAAACACGACAGCACAGCGACGCGCAACGACAAAGGATGACCCGGCGGTGGCTCACGACGCGCCTCACATCCACAAGCAAGACCTTGACCACCCGAAACAACGAGTAACAGGTACATACGTCGACCAGCAATGCGGTGCTAAATGGACCAAAGATATACAGCATATTCCCCTACGACAGCGACCCACAGTCACTTTTCAGGCCGCCACCAGCAGCAGAGAGCACGGCGACCTGCTCTCCCTCCCCCTTCCCTCCTGCACCCTCGTCCTGGCGCTCGCGCTCGGCAATATTGGGGGGGAGGAGGGAGGTCGGCGGCGGGGGGGGGGGGCGGGGGCGTCCAGGTCGACGGCTGCGCCGGGGCGCGGGAGGCGGGCGAGGCGCAGAGCAGGTTGGCGGCGGAGGGCGTGGTGGTGGACCTGCAGGGCGGGGTACCTTTCACGCCTGCGGCGGCGGCTGCACACGCTGGCGGCCCGGGGTCGCCCGACGCCCCCGCGGACACGCCCTCGGCGCACCGAAGCGGCTGCCGAGCGCGCGCCTGCACGCGAGGCGGCCCGTGGAGCTGCGCCGGCAAGTTTGCCGAAGAGGCCTGCAAGCCAGATCTCTCGGCACCTCGGCGCTCGTTCCGCCGCGCGGTTCTGGCGTTGGCTCGGCGGGAAGGGCTGCTGTCTGCTGGAGGCGCGGGCGCGGGAGCCCCCTGGATCCAGATGCCCCGTGCACCAGCGGAGTGGTTCCCGAGCAAGTTCTTCCGCGCGGCCTCCCTGAGAGACGGCTTGGCGCGATGGGGGCTCCGAGGGGGGCAACGTTCAGGAGGGGAAAAAGGCACACAGACACAATTAATCGTCGATTCCCAGAAAATATGGGAAAATATGGGAAGTGGGGGGGAAGGCAGAAACCCAGAAAGTATAGGAAAATATGAGGATTTATTTATTTGTGTGTATTTGTTTGTGTGTCCCAGGGCCCCTTCAAACGTGCCAGATCACATGCCAGGGGCACGATGGCACGGAGGTGTGCGGGCAGCAGTTGAGTTCCACTCTGAGCCACCCGCCGCTCGGCAAGCGGGGCCCCGCCCCTGTAACACCCCCACCGGGCGCTCGCCCACGCTCTGGCCCTGGCGCTGTGGGCCTGCCGCGCCGAGGTGGACGTCGAGCGCGTCGTGCAAGAAATCGTGCGGGGTTGGGGACGCCAGCGTCGTGCAGGAGGGCCGTCCTGGACCTCGTCGCCGCGTCCCCCGGGAGCGCGCGGCCCCCGCACATCGGCGTCGCGATGCGGTGCCCCCATGCCGCCCGGCACGCGCAGGCGGCCAGCGCGCTTGGGCAGGCAGCCGCCGCGGCCGTGCCGGACAAGAGGAGCTGGAGCGGCACCGGCGCTCTGCCAGTGGCCTTCGAGACCTGGTGGAGACCTAGTGGAGAGCAGCGCCCGACCTCGTGGAGACCTCGTGTCAGTGGTCTTCGAGACCTGGTGGAGACCTAGTGGAGAGCAGCGCCCGACCTAGTGGGGAGAGAGCAGCGCCCGCGACGACGCGCTCGCTGGAGCTCCTCGCTGCGCACGGCTGCTGCTTGCGCGACGCAGGGGCTGCGCCGCGGTTGGCGCTGCAGTGGCGGCGGACGCTGGAAAAATCGTCGGGTTCGCCGCCGCGGGCATCGACCTCCTGTCTCGGGGCCACGACCCCAGCGTGGCGGAGATCTGGATCGCGTGCGGCCGAGTCCAGGCCGTGCACCAGTGGTCGCATACAGCGGGTGGGGGCCCATGCCAAGAAACACCATGCTTGCCTCCAGAGTGCCCTGGGTTCCTTGGATGTCGAGGGTTTTGCGATGGAAGGCGTGTCGTTCCCACGCCACAAATCAATGGACGCCCTGGGGTCTCAGGTTTGGGTTTCTTGTGGAAGGTTTCTTGTGGTCGGGCCCACAGTGTATATACTGTCCACGTGGCGTGATCACGTTGCGTCGTGGAGTCTCAAGCAGGAGAAGGAGGAGGAGGAGGAGGAGGAGGAGGAGGAGGAGGAAGAACAGGAGCAGCGGCAGTGCCAGGGGCAGGAACAGCCCCCCCGCCGTCGACGCAGCCAAGGGGCCCGCCCCTGCGCGCCCAGGAGTTCTCCTTCGACCACCAGGGGCTGATCCGGGTGCACCGCCGCGGGTCGAGGGTCCTCCTCGATTCCCGTCGATTCTCCGCGATCCCCCGCGATCCCCAGCCATCCCCCTCGATCTCCGCCGCTGCTCGATCCCTCTCGGTCCTCCACCCTCCTCCTCGGCCCTCCTCCTCCTCCTTCCCCTCCTCCTCCTCCTCCTCCTCCTCCTCCTCCTCCTCCTCCTCCTCCTCCTCCTCCTCCTCCTCCTCCTCCTCCCCGGTCCTCGATCCCAGAGGCCGCCCCCCCGTCGCCCCCCAGGTGCACCAGGGCGCCGCCGTCGCCTTCGCGCTCGCCCTGCTGGCCGCCCGCTCGCCCCGAGGGGGGGCGGGCCCTCCGGCCTCGCCGCGCTCAGCTCTCGTCGCCGCCCTCGCCCCCGCCGCGCTCGGCTGGCTGCCGCCCGTCGCCGCCCTCGCCCCCCCCCCCCGCGCTCAGCTGGCTGCCGCCCGCCCTCGCCCTCGAGGACGGCGACGACGACGACGACGACGACGACGACGACGACGACGACGACGACGACGAGGGCGACGACGACGACGACGACGACGAGGGCGACGACGACGACGACGACGACGACGACGACGACGACGAGGACGACGACGAGGACGAGGGCGAGGACGACGCGGGCGAGAAGGGCGGCGGGGACGACGGCGACGACGAGGAGCCAGGGCCCGTGGCTCCTCGGCCTCGGCGTCCTCGCCGTCGTCCCCTCGTCCCCGAGGGGATCGGTCGGGCGGGCGGTCGGGGCGGTCTCCGGAGGCATCCCAAATGCCTCTGAGGGGTGCAGGTTCGGGGGTGGACAGAATCCCCACCCTGACACGTCGACTAGTGAATTGTCCGTTTCCTGCTCTCGAGAGGGCGCAGCGGCCGTCATTTTTCAGATTTGCGCTCGCCAGGTTTCGGCCCGACGGCGTCTTCACTAAACCACGTTTTTCTAAAGGGATTTGTCCATCCCCGAGATGCCTCTGAGGGGTGTAGGCCCGAAGGGCTGGACGACTGTTCTCCGATCGGCTTACGGAGAGCAGGCCAGATGAATCGAGGTCAGCAGGTCAATTAAAATCTAGGTCGTCTTCGCATGTCGAGAACACTTCACAGGTCTGTCCACAGCTGACGAGGACGTTCTCCGAATGGCCGACAGGGCAAACGAGTAGATCGAGGTAGGCCCGGACAAATCGAGGTAGACCAAGAGATCGCTGGGCAACCTTGGAGCACACCGTGCACAATGGCCGCCACCAGTTCGAATCGATGGGCAGCCAGAGTTGTTAAGCTCTTGGCCAGAGACGGGCCAGGCACGTATCAAGAGCTCTGACCGTCGAGAAGCTGGAGGTGCGACAGGCAGGAGTCATCGAAGATACTTTCGTTGGAGCATCGCCGCCCCATGCCTTTCGGAAACGCTCGTGAGGCTGACCGTTGGGTCAAAACGTGTCCAAGCTATTGGACGATGTGTTCCCCCAGCCGTTGTGGAACCCTTGGGCGGAACACTTGGGGAAGGAAGGGAGTGGAGGAGGAGGAGGAGGCGGAGGAGGAGGAGGCGGAGGAGGAGGAGATTGCGGAGGAGGAGGAGGAGGAGGAGGAGGAGGAGGAAGAGGAGGAGGAGGAGGAGGAGGAGGAGGAGGAGGAGGAGGAGGGAGAGGGGCCTCTCGGGACCCTCTCGGGGGCTCCTGGAGGGGCCCTGGGAGATTCTCAGCGGTCTCCGAGGATCCTCGAGGGGGCCTCTTGGGGCCTCCTGGGAGCTGGGGGCCTCTCTGAGACGCCTCTTGGCATGCGGAGGCCGCTTGGGGGGAATCCCCGGGCCGTCGTCGGGCCGTTTGTTGGGGGCGCTTGAGGGGCGTATGGGCGGTCTCGTGGGCCATCGTGGGACCGTCTTGTCGGCATCTTGTCAGGAGAGGAAAAACACACAGACACAATTCATTTTCGATCTCCCCGAAAATATGGGAAAATATGGGAAGTGGGGGGGAAGACAGAAACTCTGAAAATATTGGAAAGTTCGGAGAATCCTGTTATTTATGTGTATTTATTTGTGTGTCTTTGGGCCCCTTCAGTATGGGCAGTCTCTTGGGCCATCTTGGGACCGTCTTGTGGCATTTTGGGGGCGTCTCGGAGCCCCCTTGGGGCGCGCCTACAAGGCGGGCAGGCGGACGCGGTGGTCCGCAGGTCCCCAAACAGGACCAGTGAAACACAAGCAGCTCCAGTGGTAATGCCAATACCAAGTTTTAGCGCCAAGCGAATGCGACATACTCTTGTTCATACGCTTCCCAAGCTTTGCTGTTATACGCCACACGGGCGATGGCAGCTCCGTTCTGCTGCGTTCTGCGTTTGGAGCCCCCTTGGCCCGTATTGAGGCCCTCTCGGGGGCTTACTGGGCCGTCGAGACCGCCCAAATCTGTCCAAATTTAAGACAATCCGTGTTTTGGGCGTTGCCGAGCTCTTTAGAGGGCCTCTTGAGGCCCTCTGCGTTCAGGCCATATTGGACCGTCTCGAGACCATCTTGGGCCGTCTTGGAAGCATCTCGGGCGAACTTTGAAGCATCTGGGACACTCTTGGGCCAACTTGAAGGCCGTCTTGGCCATCTTGGAGGCCATCTCGGACGGAAAGATCCTTGCCTCCCTCCTTTTCTGCATGGCCGGCGGGTCAAGGCGAAGGCCATTGGGCATTTGTTAAAGGGTTCAAACCAGTGAAACACTTAGGACGCCAATCACCCGTGACCCCTGTGATAAGCACATGGGGGACGCGCCACCGCGTCTAGGTTATAGGTCAGAGGCCACTTGGATGCATGTAGGGATCTCTTGGGAGGCTTCTCGGAAGCCCGGAAGCCCCTTGGAGGCAGTTTGGGGGTGTCCTGGGGTCCCTCGTGACCTCTTGGGGGCATCCTGGGGCTTCTGGTTGGCCTGCTGGCTGTCTCGGGGGTCATCTTGGGGCGGAGAGGGCGAAACGTGAATTCGGGCTCCCCCTCTTGGTGCCCTCTTGGGCTTTTCTAGTCAGGCGGCGATTGTCACCGATCCTGGGGAACTTCTGACGGGAAAATCTGGTCGCCCGGTGGCCTTGGCCCGCAGAAGGCCTTCCACTGCAACGGTCCGAGATTCAGAGGAGAAACAAGTACCGATGTCGCTGCCCTTTCCGTTGCCACGGCTGGATTCGCCCTGAAAATCTTGTCCGGACGCACCGTGGGAGAGGTCCGCGGGGTAGCAGTATGGCAGTGTGGGTATCCTTTTGGTTTCCCCAGAGATTCCTCCCCTAGACTTGAGTCGGGCCTGTCCCCCTACAGGGGGATTTTTGACGAAAAATTGAAAATACCCCAACATAGTCCAAAAATAGTCCCAAAATGGCCTGGGGACTATTGTTTAGTATTTCTTAACCTTTTTGGGGCATGTTTGGTGTATTTTTCATTTTTCGTCGAAAATCCCTCCGTAGGGGGACACGCCCGACTTAACCCTAGACGGGGTTCTGCGAAGACCTCGGGCAAAATCCCCACGGGTGCTGCACGGAGGGATCGAGGCCTCGGGGAGCCTCTGCTCGTCCGAGAGGTCCCTCGGGGAAGCCGCCTTCGGGCTCCCGGCTGGCCAGGGCCAAGACTGGCCAGGGCAGTGACAAGTCGTGGGGACCAATAAAGATATCTGCGTCTGTCTTATCATTCGGAGGTGGATAATTCGACCTCCTACCCTGACACGTCGATTAAGAAACTGGCCGTTTTCGACTCGCGAGAGGGCGTCGCGGCCGTCGTTTTTGCGGGTCCAGGTCCGTCGGTTTCGGTCCCAGGCCGTTTTCACCAAGGGGAGGTTTACTAAAGGGAGGTTTGTCCACCGCCGAACCATATCTTAATGATTGAAATCGAGCTAATTCATTGCAGTGAACATTATGTATAGTTTCTTGTTGGTTTGATCATTCCTTTTGCTGCAAGGTCAGATTT
This sequence comes from Prorocentrum cordatum, assembly GCA_963575745.1. Lineage (NCBI taxonomy): Eukaryota > Dinophyceae > Prorocentrales > Prorocentraceae > Prorocentrum > Prorocentrum cordatum. Next base: position 123,984 of record CAUYUJ010014615.1, read on the forward strand.
GGCCGTTCATGTATGGCTTGTTTGCTGCACAGCAGGATTCGGGCCTTTGTCTGGGTCCAGGGGCGGCTTGGCAGGCGTTCAGGGCCTTTGTCCGGGCTTCTTCCGGGAATGCTGCAGTGCAGTTGTTTTTCGTGCTGCCGTCTGGAGAGAGTTGGTTTCGAGAGATGTTGGATGTCCTGGTCTAGCGTGTCCGGGTATACGGAGCCCTGACGTCCTCCCCCAAGTCCCGCTTCTCCAAGGTTTCGCCCCAAAAGATTATAGGCTGTCTGACATCTCAGAAGACGTGGTTGGCGCGGCCTCGGGAACGCCACTCGGCACGAACGAAATGGGCACGGAAAGAATGGGCACGATGTCCAACAGCAGTTCCTGCTCATTTTGAACAGGACTCATTGTCCGCGCCGCCGCGGCCTGTGTCCACTCGAGACAGGAGGCCGCCTGCCCAACAGCGGCTGCTTTTGGTTCGGGACAACATTTGTTGTTGGGCATTGTACCCATGTTTTCCGTACCCATTTCGGGCGTCCAAAGCCACGGGCCGAGGGGCCCGTGCTCGGAGCGCTCCCTGGCCAGCTCTCCTCCCCTCCCCCTCCACCGCCGCTTCCTCCTCCTCCTCCTCCTCCTCCTCCTCCTCCTCCTCCTCCTCCTCCTCCTCCTCCTCCTCCTCCTCCTCCTCCTCCTCCCTCTGCGGTGCCAGGGTGCCGTATAGTGCACGACTGGACTTGGAGCCTGGGGGGATGGGTCTGCAGGCCGTGCAAGGCGAGGGCTCTGGAGGGCGCACGGAGAGATGCCAGGAGCAGCAGCGAGACGGGCATTGGCAGCGCCCTCTCTCAAGACCGTCGCTGCAGGCAGCCGCGGTCACACGCTAGTTGCAGCGGATTCTGAAACAGGGGAGCGTTTCATCATCGCTTGCAGGAGGTGCAGAGTCCACGCAGAGTCCAATCCGCGTAAGTTGTGCAGAAGCGAAGGTCCGAGTATGCTTGGGAACCCATTGGCCAAGGCAAGCAACCCCAGAAGCCTGGGAATAAATGTTTCTGCCCTCCAACCCCCTGAGCCAGCTAGCTCCTGGGGGGGCAGCAGGGGCACGGGCAGGATAGGAAGGGTGGGTAGGCTGGGCTGGAGCGGGGTGCGCTCGCCAGATGGGGAGCGGCCGCTCACGCCAACCTGGTTTCAGGCGCCGCGCCCGCGCGCGAACAGCAGCGTCGTTGGGAGACTCTGACCTCAAGTTTTCGGGCTGGGTCTGGTCGCCCAACGCTCAGCCTCTTTTCTTTCAGGATGCGTGCTGGCCCTCCTCCTCCTCCTCCTCATCCTCTTCATCCCTATCCCCTCCTGCTTTTCCTCCTCATCCTGCTCCTTCCCCTCCTCCTTCTCCTCCTCCTCCTCCTTTTCCTCGCCCTCCTCCTCCTCCTCCTTCTCCTCCTTCTCCTCCTCCTACTGCCCATACCCCTCCGCCCTCCTCCTCCTCCTCCTCCGCCGCCGCCTCCTCCTACTCCTCCTGCTTGTGCTTCTCCTCCTCCTCCTCCTCCTCCTCCTCCTCCTCCTCCTCCTCCTCCTCCTCCTCCTCCTCCACCCTCCCTCTCCCCCCAGGCGTGCCTGTGGACCACGCGACAAAGGCCTGGAGCGCAGGAGGCCCCCGAAGCGCCGCCGGCGCCCGTAGTCGAGGAGGGGATCGACTGCAGAATCCTCCTCCTCTTCCTGCTTGTGCTTCTCCTCCTCCTCCTCCTCCTCCTCCTCCTCCTCCTCCTCCTCCTCCTCCTCCTCCTCCTCCACCCTCCCTCTCCCCCCAGGCGTGCCTGTGGACCACGCGACAAAGGCCTGGAGCGCAGGAGGCCCCCGAAGCGCCGCCGGCGCCCGTAGTCGAGGAGGGGATCGACTGCAGAATTGATTACCCATCGGTCGTTGAAAGTAGGTATTTGGGGATTCCCAGTGCCCAATCTACTTTAGCCGTCTTCCTACTTCAAGAGTCGAGTGATTTTCCCCCTTCCCTCCTCTACAGGAGGCGGGCGGAAACCCAAGCTACTTCCAACGCCTTATGTCCCCCTCGTTGATTTGTGTATATATATATATACACATGGAATGTTAGAAGATCAATTGAACGTTCTACGATTTGTTTCGTAGAGCCGACGAGGAAATCAATCGTGGGGTGAATCAATTCTGTGGTTGGCTCCCTACTCGATTCGCCCTCTTCGCCGCTAGACCTGCTCGCGTCGCGAAAACATGCGCGACGCACGATTTCCAGAAGTGTTCGGTCTGCTGGGTCCCTCGCTGGGCCCTGGGTCCTTGGGGGGGTGATGTGGGGCATCCATTGAGACAGTCAAGACGCCGCATGTTTGGGTCGACGCCTTCTTGGTCGTCCTCTCCGTCGTCGTCCTGGTGGTCGCCCTCCCCCTCCTCCCCCTCCCCCTTCGCCGTCGGGCTCTTCCTCCCCGCCCCCCTCTCCCCTTCCCCGGTTGTCCCTCCGACCCTGGCCCTGCCCCCACGTCTTCAGCGCCGTGCTCGCCTCTCCGACTCCTTCCCCCGATCTCCCCGACTCCTGCCCTCGTCCTGCCGACCCCAGCTCCTGCCCCCCCCGTCTCTGCCTCCGACCCCGGCCCCAACACCGACGCTGGCCCGGGTCCCAGCTCTGGCTCCCCCTCCCGACGCCGCCTTCCGAGCCATTCTCCGGCTCCAGCTCCGACTCTGGCTTTGGCTCCAACGCGCGAGGCCTGGGCGCAGGCAGGATATCTCCACGACAGGTTCTGACAAGAGACGCTCGGGCCCTTCCGCATGCCAGTCTGGGGATTTGCTGCACCATCGCCGACTCATAGTCCAATTTTGGCACGCTGACCCCGATGCGGGCTCCCACTCCAGTTCTGACAGGAAAAAACAGGTTGACCATGATCATGCCCGACTCCCAGCCACACGACTCTGACTCTGGCTCGCCCCTGCTCCTGATATCGTCTTTCTGACTCCAGCCCCTGCCCCCAGAACATCATGAGAATAGCACCTCCTTCCCAACACGGAGATTGCCTGCTTCGCTCTTCTACGACGGTGTCCTTTGTCTCTCTGACGGTGGTGAGCACGCCTTCCTCGGCTATTCACACGTCTCTCCGTCTCCGACTGCCGTCCGACTCCGGTTCCTATCTCTCCGACCCCGGCTCCCGCCGCGCCGCCTCCTGACTCGGGCCCGGCCCGCCCGTGCTGCCCTCGCCGGGCCGGTCCGTCGCACCGACCGTACGCGCTCCGCTCTCCTTGCTCCCCTTGCTTCTCCTCCTGCTTGTCCCTCCTCCTCCTCCTCCTCCTCCTCCTCCTCCTCCTCCTCCTCCTCCTCCTCTTCCTCCTCCTCCTCCTCCTCCCCCTCCTCTTCCTCCTCCTCCTCCTCCTCCTCCTCCTCGTCCGCCGCTTGGGCTGTCTTGGGGCCCTCTGGAGGCGCTCTCGGGCCGTCTTAGGTCTGGGGCCCTCTTGCGGCCGGCCGTCTTGGGTCTGGGGTGACTAGGGCCGTTCGAGGGCCTCGGGCCCGTCTTACGGGCCTATGGGGCCGGCTTGAGCTGTCGGAAGCCAGATCAGGTGGGAGGCGAGCAACATTGAAAAACTTTTGGGTCATCATTGATTGTTGTTTGTTCGGGCACGCCTGGAGGGCTTCTTGGAGCCCTTTCGGGCTGTATCAGCGGCCTCTTGGGTAGTCTTGGGGTAATATGGGCGTATCTTCGAGGCATCTCGGAGCACCTTGGAGGCATATTGAGGCTACCTTGGATCATGTTAGTTGTGTTGGCGCCGTCTGGAGGCCAAACTGACTACCGAAAAACACCCGTGGGGAGCGATTTTCGAAGGGTTGTCGCGACGAGGGGATGGGGTCGGCCAGAGGAAAAATTTGAGGGACCTTACAAGACAGCAGAGGAGCATTCTAACACGCCACAATGTGAACAAGGCACGGTGGTGGGTGGGATAAGGAAGAATTTTGGAAAGGCTTGGCCTGAGGTCAGGATTCAGTCAATGGTTGACGATGCAGCGGAGGCTCGGGCTGTTTCGTGGTAGTTCGGCGCGCCACATAAAAAGGGCGATCGAGGAGTTCCCGATGTTTGCCGGAGAGTTCTTTTCTGCTGTCCCGGGAGAGTTACAGACAAACAGTAAGTTTGCTTATTGGCGCAGGAAGTAGCACCCACCGCCGTGCAGGCGCAGAAGTCTCTGGAAGTATGCGTCCAAGTTCCGCGGCGATATTCTCGCAGGGAAGCTGAAAACTGCGTCTGGGGCTGGCCTTCGCAGTTTTTTCAGCCCCGACCGGCCAGATTGACAGTTCCGATCCATTTCTCCTATGCGTACCCGCCTGCCCATCTCAGAGTGTCCAGCTCCCTTGTAGTCTGGCGGAGATGGAACGGGATGCTCGGTCTAATCCGCCGTTTCCCGCCTTCGGAGGAGGAGGAGGAGGAGGAAGAGCAGGAGGAGGAGGAGGAGGAGGAGGAGGAGGAGGAGGAGGAGGAGGAGGAGGGGGGGGAGAGGAGGAGGAGGAGGAGGAGAAGAAGAAGAAGGAGTAGGAGGAGGAGGAGGAGGAGGAGCAGGAGGAGGAGAAGGAGGAGGAGAAGCAGGAGGAGGAGGAGTGTGAGGAGGAGGAGGAGGAGAAGGAGGAGGAGGAGGAGAATGAGGAGGAGGAGGAGGAGGAGGAGGAGGAGGCGGAGCAGGAGGAGGCAGGCTAAGGAGGCGGGGAACGGGGGGCGTACCCTCCCTGTTCCAGCACCAGCGCAGGAGGTCTCCACCAAGAGCCACCCCTACATGCAGCTCGTGCTCTTGTCGTTGATCTCCTCCCTATGCTCCGAGCTCTTGGGCTGCGGGTACTATGTCTCTGTGGCGTCGGACAGCTGCGCGCGCGAGACGGGGCCTCCATCTTCTGCTGTCCCTGAATCATGTGCCTCGTAGGAAAAGAACCTCTCCTGAGAGCGAGGACAGCATGCACGTGCTGTGTTCTTGTGTTTGGACGGGGCTAGGACGAGGATAAGTCCGTTCCAAAGCGTTACGGAACGCGCTCAGAGCGTCCTGGAACGCTCTGAGAAGACCGCGACGCCCAAGACATCTTCCGGAACCGCCAGATCTCAGAGATTCCCGATTCATCCTCACCCGGATTCATCATCGTCCTGGCTTCGTTTGATGTGTTGTTCATTTGAGTCAGGGCTTATGTTTTTGGAGTAGTGTGTCATTGATGTGTTACACTCTCAGCAGTTTTGCGTACACGCATTGGACGAATGTTGAAACGATCTGACTGGGCGGCATGAGCGGGCCCGAGGGAACCTCATTGCGCAATGCATTGTTCCTCCAGGCTGGCCTCCAGGTTCATTTATTCTTGCTCCGAGCACAGGTGTTTCAAGTAGATCGTGTATTGGATGAGGTACCTGAGCGCGCGCTTGTATGCTCAGCATTCCCATTCGTTTGGTACCCCTTCCTCCTACAGATAGGACGGTTTCGGCTTCCAGCGCCTCCAGTTTATCGGGAAGCTGGCAGCCGTGGTCGCCAATTGCGACATCTTTCTGATCACCACGCTTGCTGGTCTTCGGGGATTGCAACATTGGAAGCTCCCCCCCTCGCTCAATTCAGAAGGGCAGATCCCACATGTATGCCAGCACTGCTATTCAATAGTGGTTGGCATCCCCGACGAAGAGCATGGTCGATGCAGCTTTACACGATGGAGAGGCCAATGATGACGCAAGGAGGAGCAGAACCAACCCATCCTCCGGAGGGCGCCACCAATACATCTACACCCGATCCTTGCCAGGCCAACCGTGGACTTAAGAGATCGATGCGCATGCTTCCCTGGCCAAGCCATGAGGGCGTACACACCTATCCTGGGCCCAGGCTGAACCTGGCCAGGATCGGTGTAGGTTTAAGTCGGGCATGCCCCTCTACAGGAGGAAAATTCAAAAATACTCAAAAATACTATGGGGATGATTTTTCGACCATCCCTGTTATTTCTGAATATGTCTTGGCTACTTTCAATTTTTCTTCCAAATTCCACCTGTGGGAGAACATGCTGCTCGACCTAATTGTACGTGCATTGCTGGCGTCATCCTGATCCTTGCCAGTGCCCCCACTGCCGGCAAGATACCCCGCTTGCGAATTCAGGAGAAATCCTCCTTCGTCTGGTCGGACCCTCAGACGAAGTCTCTGGGCGTCCTCTGGACGCGGCTACTGCCGCTCTGGAGTGCTCCTGGCGTGCTCCAGAGCCCTTCCGTAGAAGAAGACGAAGAAGAAGAAGAAGCAATCAAAACATATATATATATATATATATATAGGCATAAACACAAACTGTTGGCGCTCCGCGCGGGTTTCTTGGATCCGCGCCCGCGCCCCCTGGCGGCGCCTCCAGCGCCGCCCCTGGCGCGCTCCGCGCGCCAGGGAGGGGGGCCCGGCGCGGATCCACAAAAAAAATCCGCGCGGAGCTCCAGCAGTTTGTGCTCATGCTTACATTTATAGATGTATATGTTTTATTGTTTATTATTATTCGTCTTCTTCTACGGAAGGGCTCTGGAGTACGCCAGGAGCACTCCGGAGCGGCAGTAGCCGCGTCCAGAGGACGCCCAGAGACTTCGTCTGAGGGTCCGACCAGACGAAGGAGGATTTCTCCTGAATTCGCAAGCGGGGTATCTTGCCGGCAGTTTGTGCTTATGTGTTGGTTTCTTCTTCTATTCCGGACGGCCGCCGCTCATGCGGCATCGTCCCGGTCACGCGGGGCCCCGCCGGGAGGGCCCGTTCTCCACCACCACCCACCATGTGTAGCAGAGGGAGGGGGACGAGGAGGAGGAGGACGAGGAGGAGGAGGAGGAGGAGGACGAGGAGGAGGAGGAGGACGAGGAGGAGGAGGAGGAGGAGGAGGAGGAGGAGGAGGAGGAGGAGGAGGACAAGGAGGAGGAGGAGGAGGGGGAGGAGGAGGAGGAGGAGGAGGAGGAGGAGGAGGAGGAGGAGGAGGAGGAGGAGGAGGAGGAGGAGGAGGAGGAGGAGGAGGACCAGCGCTCTGACTGTGGGTGGGTTCGCCGTCTTGGGCGTGAAATCCGCATCCCCTGGGTTGGGGCGTTCGTGAACACGGCGGAATCGCCCTGGCTAGCTCCCGACACTGCTCTGCTGGCTTGCATTGAAGCTGGCAGCGTCAGCCTCAGCTAGTTCCTGGGCTAGCTGAGCCAAGGGGATGGGAGCTTTCAAAATTATCGGGGAATAGGCCGCACCTTTGGGGTGTCGCCCCTCCATGGCTCGCTGTCGTTGCAGCTTGCGACCGTGGTTAGGCGGGGACTCTGGGCATGTAGCTTGAAACCCTGGACCTCGAGTGCTCTCGGCGAAGCATCCACACTTCCAGCACATGATGATACTCGAGGGAATAGATTCGTCCACAAAACCGAAGAAATATGGGAGGTGTCCTTTCGGGTTGATGAGCAAATCACTGTGCAGTGCACAGTGCCCAGGACAAACCTCCTTCTCACGACGTTGTCTTACTTGGGTGCTTCCACACCTCTGTCTGTACGCAGAACATTGCCAGCTGGAACCTATCTGGTGCCACTGGTGGGCCCTGTGGGGCCCAGGGGCCTCGGAGGCGAGGGGGGGAGGCCTCGGAGGAGGAGGAGGGGCACCAGGGGCCGCAGGGTCCCGCGCACCTTGGCCCCAAGAGGCCTGGGCTGAGGCAGCCCCCGAGGGTGGGGAGAGGCTCTTGACAGGCTTGGCCAGTGCCTTGTTCCTACGTGGGGCAATCGCTGGCCACTCTCCAAGGGCCTTGGAAATATATCGGAGGTACTTCTTGAGCAGAGCAGTGTCACTCTGATACTGCTCTGTCTCGTTAGTGCTGGGTTGGCTGCCAAGGTTCGCGGCGGCCTTGGCAATCCTATCGGCGGCATCGTTGCCTCTGGCTATGCGATATTCTTCGCTGTCGGGTGGCAGCAGCTCCAGATTTTGATGGGCCTTGACTTTCTGGAGCTTGGGGCCGAGGTCAAAGAAACCCCCTCCCGCGAGGACTTTACAACCAGACCACAGGTTACGGCGAGGATAACCTGCCTCCCCATGCAGCTGCAGCACTCCTTTATAATCAGTATAAACGCTGGCAACCTGGCTCGAGAGTCTACCCGCAGCCACGGCTGCGAGGTGCTCAGCTGCCCCCGAGGTTTGGGATCCCAGGGTCCCAACGCGGCCACTGAAGGTGGCAAACTCTTCACCATCAACCATGCACACTACAGCAAACGCTGCCGCATTGAAATCATAGTGGCCGTGATTCGTACAGCTGCCGTCAATAAACACACCCCCTTTGAACGCTTCCTCAGGCCTTAAATGAGGGTCTCGACACCAGAACTGGGCGGATTCAAGGCCAGTACCAGGAGGGGGGGAGCCCACGAAATCGGGCTTAAACTGGAAGCCGAGGTGGAGGGGGGAGGTGCCAGAGATCGGGTCTTTCAACATACGAAGCTCCCCACTATCGAACACTTCTCTGGCGTTGGCGGTCTTGGGGCACTCCAGGAGGCGATGTTGGAGGTCATCTTTGTGGTGTCCACATGGGCAACCTTGGGGCACATCGCATCCCGCTGCTAGGGCACGCTCCATGGTCCATGTGCCCTGTGTGGCAAAGGCCAGCAACGTGCCGCGCCGCTGCTTGGTTATGTCGTCTGACCTGAGGACAGTGCATAGTGCTGCGGCATCCAGCCGCTCTCCTTGAAATCCCATCTTGGCAGCAGCCCGCTCTGCGAGGCGGTCGCGCCAGGCAATCTCGAGCTGCTTGGCAATGTAGGCTGGGGAGGTTCCTGGGAAGGGGGTACTCAAGTCCTGCAGGGGTCACAAACCTAAAGCGCCCCTGGAACGACCAACCCACTCTGGCCAACGAAAGGGCAGCAGCACTCAGAGGGCCCCTACAGGAGCCCCACGCTCTAGAAACCCTCGGCAAAATAGCCTCACCCCAGTAGCTGAGTTGCTGGAGACTGGCCACAGCCTTGTCAGGAAGGGCATGGGCCTCCCAGACGAGACGGCGCCACATGAGCGCGGGCCCGAGGCCAGCTTTCCACAGGGGGTCCTGGAGGATGAGGAGGGCGAGAGTACGACTCCTTGAGGCACACCTAGGACCTGCCGCGGCTAGATACTGAGACTGCGCCTGCGCGAGCATCGTGTTGTTGACGCCCGTGACCTCCACTCCGAAGGTGGTGGCCGCAGCCAGGCCAGTATTATATAGTTTCTTTACATTGCCTCCAGCATGTTTGATCATCTTAATGCGGGTCATGCGTTTCTTGATCTTGTTGATGCGCTCCAAGAGCTTCCTTCATCTCCTCCATCTCCTTTGGGGTCGTCCAGCTCCGCTTTCAATGCCGAGGTTGGGTCCTGAGATATCCGTGGAGGGCCCCGCGAGCGTCCCGAGGGTCTTCCTAAGCTTGTTGTGGAGGTCCTGGCTGGAGGCTAAAACCTGGCTCTTCTTGTTAGCAATCTGGCACTTAAACTCGTGCTGGATACATGCGGCTAAAGACCTAGCCGCCGAACTCGCCTGGCAAATCACAGCGTCGTAGCTCCTGCCATGACACTGCAGCAACAAATCGTCGATAAACATCGCGAGACGGACGTGGCTGCGCGCGGCCGCCCACTGGTCAAGGGGAGCGAGCACATACATTTGCACCAGGTACGTTGCCCACCCACACCCAGCAATGAGACCCCTCCACGCCTTGCCGACATTGACGCAAACATATTGCATGGCAACAAACCTGGAACCTCCGTACTGAGCGAGGATGACACGGAGCAAGCAGCACGGGAAACCAGACGCTACAGAACGCTTGGCGAGGCACTCACGGTCAACATGTTCATAATAGTTCGAGAGGTCCCACAGAGTTTGAGCGGAGTGTTGGGGTTCCTCACGGCAAGCGTGAAATTCACATTCAAGCGACTGAGCGTAGACGAGTTCCACGATGGAGTGCCCCGCCTGGTGTGCTATGTAGGGTCTTTTTGTGGTGATACTCCCACTCACGGGCCGCCGACCTTCGCAAACGGGCCCACACACGATAAAGAGCAGGGAGCATGCCAATCGACCGACAGGCTGGTTGTGCGTTGATGTCTTCCTGCTGTTTGAGTTTGAGCATGAGAGTCGAGATAGCACCCTGCAGCTGCGATGGCATGTGCCCGATCTGCTCAACAAGCTCGATCAACTTACAGACTAGGTCGGCTTGCTCGTCGTCGAGCATGGCGAAATGACGCGGGTGCACTCCATCCCACGTTGAGGCCGTGCTGCGCGGAAAACTTCGAGAAACTTTGCGGAGGCGCTCAGGGGTGATGGGTCCCAGGGCCACTCTGTCGTCGGTCGGGGGAACCCACTGCGGAGGGGCTTCGGGATGGACGTTCCAAAACTCGGCGAGTCTGTCGGCCTCAACCTGGAGGATGTGCTGCGGGCGTCCAGAAAAACGCTGGCGATGCACAACAGAGACTGGCTTCCAGGCTTCGAGCTTCTTCGTCCACCTGTGCGCCCATCCCGCTCCACCTCTCATAGAAGATTGTACCCAATCCCTCCACTCCTGCCCGTCCTTACTGTGCTCGGCGGCAAGCTCAGAGTTGATTACCTTGCCGACCTGCCCGAGCAGATCATCTAAAATCTGGATGCCCGGCGCAGCGTTGAGCCTCTGCGCCTGGAAATCCTCATGCAAAAGTCCTGCAGCTATACGAACTTCCTGCAGCCCTTGGGCCAGGGCAGGGGAGGTGTTAAAGCTATCTGGGCTGTCTTCCAGACTGTCCAGGGTGTCCCGGAACTCCTGGAGATCTTCATCCTGGATGTTGCGCCGAAAACCTTGCAGCCGATTCTGGAGCCACCGAAGGGGCCTGGAGTAGGCCGTCCAGCGTTTTCGTCCCTGGGAGCACTTGGCACTCGCCGAGACCCAGTGGATCTGGGCGGGGTGGGCCCTGGGGGTTTTGCTGGGTTTGAGGGGGGTGTCCGTTTTCACACTGAGTGTGTGTTCCAGGTCCTGGACGAGGGTGTAGCACACGTGGTCCAGGATGGTGGAGCGCTGCTGGTCGGAGAGGGGCTGGGGAGCATCTCCGAGAAGTTGGATAGCATAATCTACCACTGCAGCTGTCTGATGCCAACTTACCGACGGGAGTTGAGGTCCTATAGGCGTCCTAGTGGGGAGCTTCTGGGGCCTGAGGAGCGTCGGGATCTTAAAGTTGTCCTGCACTCGCAGGGCCATGATAACAGGACGGTGGGGGGAGAGAGGATAGGACGCCAAGGAACGAGGGGGGTTCAGCCATGGCCCTAAGGCCTGGCTGTGGAGAAAGAAGTCGATGGTCGACTTCGTCTGTAGGTGGCAGCGGTGGGCGCCGCAACCAACATCGTGGCACGAGTAAGAAAATCCGTGCCTTTCTGGATCCTTTCTGGCTGCAAATTGAAATCACCAGCAACAATGAGAGGCTTGCCCGCGAGATCCTGGGTCTGGCCGATTGTTGCCAGCAGATTTAGATTGGTCTCATTGAGACCCACAGAAGCCTGAAAATAAGCGCCCACCAAACCGAAGGCTGGGACCCCTGGCGTTTCGATGACAACTCCAGCGATCCTGGAGCTGTCCGTCGCGGGAGGGAAGGGGAGAGGCTGGACCCCCAAGTCCGAGCCGTCCCGAACTAAAACCGCCACCCCCGAGACGAGTTCACCCGAGGGGCTGCGGGCGGCTGGCGAAATGTGGGCGAGCCAGCCGCGTGCGAAGCACCATTGAATCTGACGCGTGATGCTATCACCTGACTCTAGCTTGCACTCCTGCGCGCAAATGAAAGTTAAATCATTCGCAGTGGCGGACTCAACGAAGGCCTTCACTGCTCCCCAGCACGATCCGTTGATCGTGGCAAACGTGTAGATGTTTCCGTCAGGAACGCGACGTAGTTGGTCCTGAGGCGCCCGCGGCTGCGGCGGCGGCCGCCGCCTTCGCCCGCTTGACCTCTGGGCCGTTCTCGCCCTGGATCTCCGCCATGCCGCTGGCCACGGACTGGGGAGCGGACGCCGCGCGCACCAGGGACTCCGACTCATCCATCTTGCCGTCGTCGAGCTCGGTGTCGGTCGGGGTCGGCACATGCTCGGCGGGGTTGGTCTGCTGGCTTGCCGCGGAGCCAGCGTCCACTCAAGACTCGTCCTCTGGGCACTGGCCGACGGCAGGGAAGTCTGAGGGCGACTGGGTCTGCGCGTGCTGGGCGGTGAGGTCGTCGAAGTAGGAGGCGAGCTCTGCCACCTTCGAGCAGAGGTCGGGCGGTGCCCTGCTGCCTGGCGGCATACGGGCTGCGAGAACTCCTTGCAAGGTCGAGAGTAGATATTCGTCCTTTGTGGCTGCTTGCATGGCGGCCTGCTTGGCCATGTTGTATTGGCTCTCGAGACTCTGGATATCCTGCTGTGTGGTCTTGGCCTCCTCGACGAGTTTGGAGTGCCGCCCACTGACATCCAGGATGGTCTCGACGAGCTTCTTGAGCTCCGTGGTCTGCGTGATGTACTTCTGGCGCTGTGTCTCCAGCTGGTCCGAGAGAGATTGCGCCTGTTGATCCAACGACTTGGTGGCCAGGACGGAGGCCCTGGCTTGCTTGAGTTTGCCCAACGCTGCATTGTACTCTTCTCCGTTGGGCTTCCATTTCTTCCAGAACGTAACCTGCGCCTGCGCCAGGGCCACGATGTCTTCTTCTTGTGGCTGATGTCCTTCTCCGTCGGCGAAGGTGATCGATCCTGGGCGTCGCAGGCCTGGCGGGTGGCTTGGCCCACGAGATCTGTCCCGTCCGCGCCAGCGGCCAGGCTTGTCGGGCTGCGATGGCGATGACAGGGACTCTGGCCCAGGACCACCTGCGCCTCCACGAGCGCCTCCAGGTGGTGCATACTGCTGCGACCTGAAGCGGCCACCACAGTGATCACAATGCTTAGCCCCAGTAGTGCTCCAAGTCCAGCCCTTACACCCACGGCGATTGCACAGGATGTACTTTTGCTGCTTGGCCATCGCTGCTTGTGCTCCCTGCGCCTCCCCAGCGCGCACAAAGATGCGAAAACCAACTGCGGTGTCGTGGTGCCGAAATGGGCCACGGGGGGCCTTCTCGAGCCCCAGCACCCAGGGCCTTCCCTGGATGGCAGTGCGGCAGTCCTGAGCCCCCAGAGGCCAAGGACTTGAGCCAGGAGGAGGAGGAGGAGGAGGAGGAGGAGGAGGAGGAGGAGGAGGAGGAGGGGGAGGAGGAGGAGGAGGAGGAGGAGGAGGAGGAGGGGGAGGAGGAGGAGGAGGAGGAGGAGGAGGAGGAGGAGGAGGAGGACGACGAGGAGGAGGAGGAGGAGGAGGAGGACGAGGAGGAGGCGGAGGAGGAGGGGGAGGAGGAGGAGGAGGACGAGGAGGAGGACGAGGAGGAGGAGGAGGAGGAGGAGGAGGGTGGTGGTGGAACATTTGCCCCTCACCGCCCCGCCCAACTCTCAGCTCGCACCCTCCGCCCTCGCCCCGCCCGAGACGCGGGCCCGCCCGCCCGCCCCCCATCGACGCTGGTGCTCCAGGCTGCTGCCGCAGGAGCACCCCGGGGCGAGACGTCAGTCTTGGCATCGCTCGGACGTGTGCATTGTTTTTTTCGGCGAGGACCATCGAGGAGCATCCCAGATCATTTGGCGAAAAAGCCACGCACGAAAGCGAAAAAAACACAGGGAGTGGACGTCCGAGCGATGGCCAGAAGTCGGGCACAGGAGGAGTATTCAAAAATAGTCTGGCTGGACGAGACGTACAGGTGTCGGAAACAATTAAGCAACACTCATGCAGAACATATGTTCTGAACCTCCCCCCCCCTCCCCTCAAATGCAATGTTGGTTTCGGATCTTCCGATTTTGGGCCTCCGAGCGGTCTTGCGGAAACCTGTCAACTTTGAATTGCGGGGGAGGGGGGGAGTGTTGCTTGATTGTTTCCCTCAACGGGCACAGGAGGAGTATTCAAAAATAGTCTGGGGGCGATCGTTGCAGTATTTCTGGAACTACTTTTGAACATGTTTTGGGCAGTTTCTGTCTTTCGCCCAAACTCTTCCTGCAGGGGGGCACGCCCGACCTAGAGCTACGTTTGTTGCGAATGCTACTCCAGATTCGATTAAAGAGGTCGGCATAAGCACAGACTTTCGTCGCTCTGCGCGGATTTCTTGGATCGGCGCTGGAGCCCTTCAGGCGGCGCCTCTGGCGCGCGGCAGGGAAGAGGTTCCAGCGCCGATCCAACAAATCCGCGCGGAACTCCGAAAGTGTCTGGTTATGTTGTTTTTCCGTTTTTTTCTGATGACTCCCCGGCTTCGTGCCTTTGAGTGAGCTCGCAGCCCGCTGGCCACTTCTGCGAGCAGCCCAGCCCAGCCCGAGATCCCCCCCTCTGAGGCAGTCTTTTTGATCCCTGGCGCTGCTGGGCGTGACGAGGGGGAGGAAGGGAGGGGGGGAGGGGGCTGGTCGCGTCACGATTCGCGCCGGCGCCCGCGCCGGCGCGGGTCTTGACGTGACCAGGGGCTCGGGCGGGCGGGGCGGGGCGGGGCCGGTCACGGGCGCTGTCGCGGTGGGATCAAGAAGTGCTCGCAGGGGCCTTGGCGAAGGCCCGAACGATCGTCCCCCCCGTCAACTCCCGCCGCCCGCCCGGCCCCGCGCGCACCGAACCTCCGCCTCCCCCCACTCGGGGGCCCCCAAACGGTGTGGTGACCACACCGTGCGGTGAGTCGGTGGGGATTCGGGGTCACCGCACGGTTTTGGGACTCGAGTCGTTCTCCGAGGATGTATCGGGCGACAGGGGCCTCCAGGGTCCCGAGACCGTGCGGTGACGGACCGTGCGGTGAGGTCTTGGGGGATTTCGAGGCCACCGCACGGTCCGTCACCGCACCGTTTCGGGACTCCACACCCACCCGCCGCAATCTGGGCCAGGCCGCGCCATCCTGGCGCCTCTCTCCATCCCAGGCATGGTTCATGGCGCCAACATCGCAGAGCGGATCTCGTTCGGCAAACAATAGGATGGGCCCAGAGTGTCCTGGAGAATGTCGTTCCAGGTTTCGCACTGAATTTCGTGCGGATTTTTTCTTGGCCAGGGGTGAAGACTAAACGAACATCCACATGAAATTCACTTCGTTTTGTCGCTCGCCGTTTCGAGTTGCTGCATCGACCGACATCCACGCGAAAATCCGCTACGGCACGTCTGCAAGTTCGGCGCAGTGGCATGACCGCGCTGTAAAACATCACGGCAGGGTTTCATTGGCAGTTGCTTCGGCCCCCTGGGGGCTCTCGCTGGGCCCTGGGGCCGTCGCAGAACGATTCTCGCGATGAGAAATCGGCACATGGGGAGAGCGTCGGGACTTCCAGGGGCCCTGTAGTGTTAAGTCGGGCCTGCCCCTCTACACGAGGAGTAGTCAAAGAGAGAGTCTGGGGACGACTTTTAGATTATTTTTGGGCATGTTGGAAGATTTGTCTGCGTATTCGTCATTCTGCTTCGGCGAAGATCGGCCTGTAGGGGGGCGTGCCCGACCGAAGTGTAGCGAAACAGTCAGAACACCGCACGTCTTGGACGGAGCAGAATCAGTCCCTTTGGATCTGGTTCGATCCCGCTGAACTCTGCTACCCTGGCCTACTCGTAAGTCGGGCCAGTCTGGGGACGATGTTTGGATCTTTTTTAGAATGTGTGGGGGTCTTTGTGGGTATTTTTTATTTTTCGTCCAAAATCCGCCTGAAGGGGGACATGCCCGACCTAAGTTCACTCCCCAGGAAGAGAGCTTCGCCTTGGGTTACGGGATCGAGGGACAGATTCCGGGGGGCCCTCGAAGAAGAAGCAGCTGATAAACGTACGCTTTCGGAGCTCCGCGCGGATTTATTGGATCGGTGCTGGACCCCCCCGATGTGGGCGCCTCTGGCGCCGCCCCTGGCGCGCTCCGCGCGCCAGGGAAGGGTGCGCAGCGCTGAGCCAAGAATACCCCCAAGGGGGTCCAGCGACAAGGGGGTGGTGCAGTAGATTTGGTGCAATCGATTTAAGTCAGGCCTGTCTCTATAAAGGGGGAAAATTCAAAAATAGTCAAAACAAATAGTATAGGGACGATTTTTGACTATGGTTGAACATTTGGGAGCATTTCGGGGGTATGTTCAATTTTTTCGTCCAAAATCGGCCTGTAGGGGGACATGCCCGACCTAACAATAGATTTGGGGAGTTGCAATATACTTGGGGTGTGCAATACATTCCGGTGCGCAGGTGTATTGCCGGATTTTCGCGTGCACTGCATTCGCTGCAATACAATGCAGTAGAAGTCTCTGTCCCACATCTAGTGCACCACCCCCTTTCAGGGCCACGGGGAGAAATCCGATCAGCTGGACCCCCTTTTGGGCTTGATTGTCTTTCAGCTGGAGACCCCCTTTTGGGCCACGGGGAGAAGGCCGATCGGAGCGCCGAAAGCCTATGCTCATGCCGCTCGAGTTTCCCCTGGGAGATGCGCTCATAGGGGGGCCGTCGGCGGCCGACGAGAGCTCTGCACACGTCCACCGCCCCGGGCCACCCCTGGGCCCAGGGAGCAGTGGCTTCGTCTGGAATCAGGCGGGGAAAAAAGCGCCCACGGACACAAGTCATCGTCGATTCTTTAGGAAATATGGGAAAAAATGTTGGAAGTGGGGGGGAAGACACAAAACCCCAAACTATGGACAGATATGGGGAATCCTGGGACGAGTGGGCATTTACTAGGCATCCTGGGATTTGTGGGTATTTACTTTTGTGGCCCTCCGTAGCCATTTTGGCTCAAGAGCGGCCACGTGCTGCTGCGAGCCTATCTTTCTTCACGGTGAGCTCCTGCTGGAGCAGTCTTCACGCCCCCTCGGGGGCAGATGAGCAATGAGGGGCCCGTGCTCCCAGGCCCGAAGCAACCGTTCTGGGCCTGTGGGGGCTGCGGCCTCAACACCAACTGGGCCTCGCGGATCCAGTGCAGGTGCGGCAAGACGGCTCCCCAGAAGGTCGTGGCAGCCGCGAAGCAGTATGCGAAGAAGAATGATGGCAACGGACGCGCTCCTCCTGCTGCTGGGCGTCGTAACCCTGCTGGCGGAGGCGGCAACAATGACAAGTTACAGAGACAGCTTGATGCGCTTCAGAAGAAGTACGACAAGCTGGCGTCCTCTACTACTTCCACAGCAGCCCATGCAGGAGGCGCTGGAGATGAATCCAAGGAGGACGCCAAAGAGAAGCATATTCGTGACAGTATCAAGGACCTCGAGACCGCCATCAAGGCCGTGGGCAAACTCAGCGACGGTGGCGGCTCGGCCAAGGCCTCCTTGGAGACGCAGCTTCAGGAGGCCAGAAAGGCACTTTCAGAATGCAAGCCAGCGCTCACTCAGCACACCAACACGGGCCACAAGCTGGCACGTATGGTCGCGAAGCGCAAGCAGCTTGGACAGGATGAGACTGCGCAGCTTCAGATATTGCAGCAGGCTCAAGAGAAGCTCGACTCGATACGTGCACAGCAGACAGTATGCGATAAGGAGATCAAGGAGCTTAATCGCCAGCTGGTGCTCAACCTTCCTGGTCATCTGGGGCATGCTCCACTCAACCTCGAAGAAGTACAACCAGGTGCTGACAAGGATGCGGTTTCGGCCATGCTCCAGTCAGATGTGTTTCAGAAGTACAAGCAGTTCCTCGCGGAGCAGCAGGTCAGAGCAGCGGCAGCGACGACCACGGCATCGCCCTCTCCTTTTGATGTTGCTGGCGACACTGACATGCCTCAGGCTCAGCAACCAGAAGAATCGACGCCAACCCCAGTACGATCGCCTAGCGTGTGGGCGGACGCAGCTGATGAGCCCGTGCCAGTCGATGTTGATGAGGACGACCCAGACGTGCAGGAGCTGTTCTTCAGCGCCCAGCGCATCGAGAAGCGGGAGTGGGGCATCAAGCTGCAGGAGATCCTGGCCAAGCGCCAGCGACGTTCCTAGCAGTAGTAGCGAAGTGATGCCCCTTTGCTGCGGCCTGCCTCTGTCTAGGTTTGGCCTTCCAGTGCCTCCCCCCCCTCCTCCTGTGGATTCCTCCCTGGGCACGATGGGCAGTGAGTTTTTCGAGACGTACAACGGAAACTCTTGGCCCACGCTACGAGAACGGTTGACTACCACTTCCGCTCTTATTTTGTTGGCTCAGGAGATCGGATTCACCCTCGACGACGAGGGTGACAAGTGCGACGCAGTAGGTAAGCTGGGCTGGCGTATGCTCGCAGCTCCTGCTGTTCCAGGATTGTCTGGGAAACCCAAATGGGGGGCGGCCGTCTTGGTCCGACAGCACCTGGGCCTCAGGTGGCCCTCGGATGGCCCCGGCATCGTCGAGCACGGTCGGATTCTGAAGGCTATCGTTGACATCCCTTCCTGGCCCCCCCTCGTTGTTATGTCGGTTTACTTGAAATCAGGCACTGGGCTTTGTGAGCTCAACCTGAGGTTGCTTAAGAAAATCGGTCAGGCTTTGCAGCGCGAGCACCTCTTTTTGGCGGGCGGGGACTGGAATCTGGCTCCCAGTCTCATTGAGTCAGTTGGCCTACCCCGCCGCCTCGAGGCTATCTTGTTCGTGCCTGAGGAACGCACGTGTGTCAGCCCCTCCTCCCTCACTACCCTTGATTTCTTCCTGGCCCCCAATAGTTTTTCGAGGGCGGTTGAGGGTGCGAAGGCCGATCTGACGTGGACGGGGCGGCCCCACAGGCCAGTTCAGTTGCAACTTCGTGATCGTGCTGTGTCGTTGTACCAGTTAACTTACAGGTCGCACCAACGACTTCCGTGCGGGCTGCCTGTGGGACCGTCCCCTTGCCCGCAGAATTGGAGCATGGCTCGCGACATCGCCGAATGCGCGGCCGATGCGGCTATTTCTGCTCCCGTCGGCGAGGCGCGGAAACTTTTGAGCCAAGCGTGGGTGTACTTCTCCAACACCCTCGAGCTCGAGCTCGAGTCCTTTACGGGTGTCCCAGTTACCAGCAAGGGCCACAAGGGTTCTAGGTTGAAGGCGCGTTGGATTCCCATTTTTTCTCGTCCTAAAGGTAATGCCACGAACCTGGTTTTCGTTGGTTGGGAATGGTTGGCCCAGCAGCTTCGTGAAACCCTCGGGGCCTGTCGTCGTTTCCAGGAGGCGGAGCAAGGGATTGACCAGGACCCTAACAAGCTCGATCAATTGTGTCAGGGCGTGAATCAGCAGATGCAGCTTGTTGTTGCTCAGCCATGCCCTGGAGAGGGACTCAGCGCGCGCCTGGACAGCACGATTGCACAGTCTCGTGAGCTCGTGCGTCGTGGGTCCGCTTCTTCAGCCACGTGGCTGACTGACCTTGACGAGTTCCTCCAGTCTTGGGAGGGCGACTACGATGAGGCTGTCAAGGCCATCAAGAAGGGGAGGCAGGACTCATGGGATGAATGGCAGGAGAAAGCGTTACGGGTGGACCCCTACCACGATCGAAACTCACCCTGGCATTTGTTCGGCCAACCCTCGGGACCTGCTCGAGGCCGAGAGCGAAGCTTTGGCTAGCTTTTGGCATGCCAGCACGGCGCCGTCTAGTGTGCGGGTTCCGAATAGGAATCATCTTCCGAGGCCAACTGCAGGAGAGATCCGCAGCGCCAGCGCCAGCTTCTCGGCGCTCACCTCCCAGTCGCTCGACGGGCTGCACCCGCGGCAGCTCTCTTTGGTCTCAGATGCGGCCCTCGACACCTTCGGCGCCCTCGTTCAGGCTATTGAGTCTTTGGGGCTGTTCCCCAAACAGTTGTTCTGGTTACTGTTCCCTTTGTTGGAGAAACCCAAGGGCGGGCTCCGACCCATCCTGTTATGCGCTGGGCCCGTCCGTGTATGGGAACGCCTCCGCAGACCTTGGCTCGCCGATTTTAACGACCGTTTCCCCCGACGTTTTTGGGCCTTCGGCCCTGGCCGCAGCCCCGAGGATGCTGTGTGGCATCAGGCGGCGGCCAGCGAAGTGGCGGCTCAGACGGGCCAAGTGTCTCTTGGGGTGATCTGGGACGGTACCAAGTACTACGAAAGTTTCGATTTGGTTTTGCTCAGGGATCGTGCTCTCAAGTTTGGGTTCCAGGAAGTCATTGTTAAAACCACCTTTAACTTCTGGCGAGGACCCCGAATCGTTAGGCTTGGCAGCATGTATGGCACGATCCCCTACTTCGCCACGTCGGGCCTACCCGCGGGCGACGGATTTAACGACCTGTTTGTCCGTGTGTACAGCCTCGAGGCCTTCGACGGCTACACGATGGCCAACCCTCTCGTCCCTCTCTCCTCCTATGTCGACGATGATGCTCTGACGACGCAGGCGGATACGGAACAGGAGGCTCTCAGTCGCATGGTCCAGGCGTGTGCGCACATGTACGTTATGTTCCGCGACAGTTTGAAGGTCGGCCTCCAGGCGGATAAATTAACCACGTTTGGGAGCTCTCTTTCTTTGGCTAGAAAGCTTGGCGCTTTGCCCGGCCAGAAGGCTGGCCTTGTCACGAACAGCACCGTTTCTCTTGGCACTGATTTCGCCCCTGGCCAGGTGAGGTCGGCTCGTAATGCCCTTTGGAAACGCCGATCCCGTTTCGATTCAATGTTTAAGCGTCATAAGAAGTTGCAGAAGATGAGGAGCCGACTCCCTCGGCAGAAGGGCCGAATCGGGAAGATCTACGTGGCTGGCATTGCTCCTGCTGCCACCTTCGGATCGGCCGTCGTTGGTTTGAGTGACTGGGAGTTGTCCCAGGCCAGGCGTGTCCTCCTCTCCTACAAACCCCCTTTTCACCGTGGTTGTTCCCTTACGGCCAAACTTGCTTTGCATGGGGACCACGTCGACCGTGCCAGCGTGGCCCCCGCGGTTCATTGGGCCTCGATCGTCTGGACGGCCATTACTTCCCACGCGACTTCCTATTACACGGTTAAGGAAGTTTGTCAGATGTGGTGCCGAGTGCCTTTCGACCAAGATGTGAGTTGGAAGAGTTCGAGGGGGCCCATCCAGAGAATGCATCTGTGTCTCTCTCGCGTGGGCTGGTGTGCCACGTCTGCTCTCACTTGGGAGGACGACTACGGTCGCGAAGTTCACCTCGGTTTCAATTCTCCCAGCATGGTGAGTCATTTACTTAGGCTGGCCACCCAGCGCAGTTTTGAACGGAAGCTGGCTTCGGACATCGTGAATTTTCCTGGTCACCGCGTGACTCTTGACCCCTTGCAAAAACTCCTGGGGCCCAAGTCTAAGGTTTTGACCGATCGGGAAAACTACCTCGCCAGCTCTGTTTTCTGTAGTGGAGTTTGGACCCGCACGCGAGCTCGCGCGGCAGGTTACCAGAGCGACGGCAGATGCCCCTTGTGCGGTGAGGTCGACAGCATCCGACACCGCGGGTGGTTGTGTCAGCATCAGACTGCACGGGCTGTCCGAGCCGAAGCAGTGGGAGAACAGCTGGAGCTTTTTCAGGAGGCCCTGGAAAGTGAAGATCGGTTTTAATGGGACGAGCTCAAACTCGAACATCCCGAAACCCTCCACCCCCCTCCGTCCAACCACCCTGCCCCCACCCTCTACTCGGCCGAGGGGGCCGAAATCGAGTGGGGATCCGTGGACTTGCGAGGGTGCGAAGTGTGCATGGACGGATCCTGTCTCCGTCATGCGGTGCGCGAACTTAGCCGTGCTGCGTATGCGTGGGTCTTTCTGGGCCCAGGTGAAACCATTTTGGCCTACGCTAAAGGAACTGCATGGGACGTTCTTCCCCAGACGCCGCAGGCGGCCGAGCACCAAGCCATGGCCTGCCTGCCCATCTATGTAGAGTACACGGGTACTCGCATCAGTGACTGCATGACAGTGGTCAAGCTCTGCCTCACCAGCCCGACGCACCAGACGTCGGCCAAGCACCGTTATGCAGGCATGCGACGTGGGGCACTGCTTCATGAAAAACGTGATCATGACATCGTCGTGCGGCACACACCAGCGCATCGGTCGCAAGAGGTTATCGATTCGCTCTCGCCCGTGGACAAGAGGATCGCCGTTGGCAACAGTCTCGCTGACTCGCTCGCCAAACATGCCCTCTCCCTCCACCCCCGTCCCTCGAACCTGAATTCGGACATTATCGAGTCGAATTTAGTCAAGTTGAATTTCGCGGCCAGAGTTCGGGCCAAAGTTTTGTGTGTTTTCGAGGTTGAACGGTTTGAACGCTCCCCTGCGGGGCCCCGCGCACGCTTCCTCAAGTCAGGGGGTTGGCACGCGTGGGAACCCCTTGAGCAAGGCCGAGCGCGGTGTCTGAGATGCCTAACTTTTTGGAAGGACCCGTCCACCAGACCAATGATCGGCTGCCCTGGGCCCAGCAAGACCTGGCGGGGGGTCCTCGATTTCAACAAAGGCCACACGCTAGCGCATACGCGTGTGACCAAGAACGATGTTGAGGCCACTATGTTTTTCTGCACGACGTGTGGGGCCTACACGGCCAAGAGGTGTTACCTGCTTGGCCGCGACTGCCCGCTACGCAGGCTGTCAGGGGCCCCCACGACTCTCCGTCGCATCTTTGACGGACAGCACCCTCATTACAGGGATGAGGGGGCTCGTCTCAGCGTGTCGAGTCGCCGTGGAGCGGCCTACATGCAGTTCGCTGCGGCTCTGCCGCCGCCGCCTGACGTTCGCCAGCCTCTGCGTGGGATGGAGTCCCTGCCTCAGACTCCAGGCATGCGCGCTCTCGTGGCACGTATTCAGGCTCGGGAGGCTGCTGCGAAGGCAGCACCCCCCCGAAATGTTTCTCGAAGCCGCAGTCGCGGCCGCTAAGTCATTAGCATCGGTCCTGCCCTCTGGGATTGCAGAGGAAAAAAAAAAACTTTTGCGGCCCTGACATGTGGATCTCATCGCACCGGGGCCTCGGCCGACCACCGAGGCAGGAGGGGCGCGGGAGACTTCACCCGGCAGACGCCCGCATCCCTCCTCCGGGAGGCAGGCGTCCAGCAGAGCCCGGGGGGCCCCAAGGCGGCGCGGTGGCCACACCGTGTGGTGCGTCGGTGGGGAGTCGGGGTCACCGCACGGTTTTGGGACTGGGGTCGTTCTCCGAGGATGTCTCGCGCGTGCCCCTCTACAGGAGGAGTAGTCAAAAATTGTCAAAAGAGGGACGATGTTTGGAGTATTTTGGCGACCTTTTTTCATTTTTATTGTTATTCTCATTTGCGTGTTTATTATCATTTTTATTATTGCTATTATTATTATTATGATTAGTGGTATTATTATTCCTTTTGGACTATTTCGATGTTTCGTCCAAAATCCCCTTGTAGGGGGAGCCCGACCTAACTAAGTCCAGCAGGTCGGGGGGAGAAAGCAAGAATGGCCGGAGCGCTGAGCTGTCTTTTCGCCCTTGCGCGAATAGGTCGCTCCTCCCCTGCCCAAGTGCCGTGTCTGGGGGAATTCCGTGAGCACCCCGCATGTTGTTGGCGCCACGTGCCGTCCGCGAGGACAGCCGCTTGGGCCAGTGAAGGCCGCGAGGCGATCTTATGCAACAAGCTCCAACATCTAGCTAATCTACGTGTGTTTGTTTCTGAGTTGTTGCAGCCCCGGCAGCCCAAAGCTACCTTCCAGACGCTATGACACTATGACTACCCATTGCAGCTGCCCCCGTGGAGCCGCTGACGGTGACGAGATACCTGCGCCGCGCGATGGAACACACTGGAAGCAGAAAAAAATGTGCGCGCGCCGTGCGATGCAACGCACCGGAAAGAGAAAGATCATGCACCACTGGTTTTCCTAATCAGTGCTTGCATGCTCGCGGGGAGGGAGGAGAAGGAGGAGGATCGTGCTCAGAAGCCGGGCGACTGCTGGCAAATCCGTGGCTCCCAAAACGGAGCTCCTGGATATTGTTTTTTTTTCTTCCAGGAAGCAGCCCGTTTGCTGCTTTGTGCGCTGATCTCGATTCCAGGAAATGTTTTTCCTCCTCCAGGAAGACCGTTTCAGCAGCCACGGATTTGCCAGCCTTCGCCCAGCTTCCAAGACAAGGAGGAGGATCGTGTAGAGGGCCACATGCGAACCCTACCCCTACCCCCCACGATTTCTGAGGGGGAGTGTGGGGTTCACTTCGTTCGGGAGCTCCCGAGCGAAGTGAACCCCACCTTGCCCCTCAGAAATCGTGGGGGGGCAGGGGTAGGGTTCGCATGTGGCCCCCTATCGTGCGAAGCGAAGGTGGGCAGGGGAGGAAGATGGAGCAACGAGCGGCGGTCCAATGCCCCGGGGCCCCCGCCGACTGCAGGCGCCGTGGCGCGCCGGCGCCTCGTGGCCATGCAACTCGCCAAGCCCCTGTCGCAACACGCGGGCACTGGGCGAGGCTTGGGCAGCGCGGGCGTGCGAATTCAATCGACAATCATCGCCTAGGTGAGAAGAAGAAAAACGCCACAAGCATTAACTTTTGGCGGTCCGCGCGGATTTCTTGGATCCGCGATGGCCCCCCCCAGCGGCGCCTCCGGCGCCGCCCCTGGCGCGCTCCGCGCGCCAGGGAGGGGGATCCAGCGCAGATCCAAGAAATCCGCGCGGAGCGCCAAAAGTGTATGTCTATGACGTTTTTTCTTCCTCTGTAGGTGCCCCGAGGTACAGTGCCGAGGTCCCCACGCATCGCCCCCCCAAAACTCCCACTCATCCAGGGCTCGTTTAGACTCCTCCGATTCGATTCGATCCGATTTCGATGGATTCCGATTCCGATTCGATTCGATTTCGGATTCCGATTTGGGCTCCGATTTCTCAAGGAGGCCTTGCTGCTCTGCCGATTTCCGCCGATCCGATTCATGTCGATCGTCGATTCGACGGATCGATTCGATTCTGGGCTCTCCCACTCATCGCCGATGGGGGCCCGATGGCCCCAGATCCGCCCGGGAAGGTGCGGCTTCGCAGTCGAGGGCCCGTCGCCGAGCTGTCAGCGATGGCATCGCCGATTCCCATCCGATGTTTTTCAGGAGGGGAAGAAACACACAGATGCAATTAATCGTCGACCCTCAAGAAAATATGGGAAAATATGGGAAGTGGGGGGAAGACAGAAATCCAGAAAATGCAGGAAAATATAGGGAAGCCTTTTATTTGTGTGTATTGATTTGTGTGTCCTGGGCCCCTTCAGTTTTTCCCCCACTGAGCCGCGCCCCCTCCGATCGTTCCTCGTCAGTCCAGGGCCAGGGGAGAGGCAGGAAGTGGGAAGTCGGGTCTGTCCCTCTACAGGAGGAATAGTTGTTCAAAAATAGTCCACACATCGTTTAGGAACGATGTTTTGACAAATGTTGCATATATGCAGAGTATCTTTAGGGGCATGTTTGTATTTGTCGTCCAAAATCCGCCTGTAGGGGGACATGCCCGACTTGAAGGAACTGGGGTAAGGGCTATGGTTCAGTCCCAGCCTTGGTTACCTGAGCTTTGTTGCAGGCCCAGCACAGAGGAACAACACACTGCACAAACATAAATTCTTTATGCTTCGCGTATCCCCACCAGCCCATCTCACAACAGCAACTCTTGCGAAGCATGCCGACAGTCGTGTTTTTCAGGCGTGTGTCCGCTTGGCCCCGCATATCTCCCCTGTTCCTCCTTCCTCCCGCCTCCTTGTACATCCTCCTTGTGGGGGGAGCGGGAGAAGGACGAGGCGGAGGAGGAGGGAGAGAAAGCGCTCCTCGTGGTTTGAGTCGTTTGGGGTTTCTCGTCCTGGTGTGAGTCGTTCGGGCCCTTCTTCCTGGTGTGAGTCGTTCGGGCTCTTCGTGGTGTGAGTCGTTCGGGCTCTTCGTCCTGGTGTGAGTCGTTCGGGCTTCTCGTGGTGTGAGTTGTTCGGGCCCCTCGTCCTGGTGTGAGTCGTTCGGGCCCCTCCTCCTGGTGTGACTCGTTCGGGCTCCTCGTGGTGTGAGTCGTTCGGGGCCCTCGTCGTGGTGTGAGTCGTTCGGGCTCCTCGTGGTGTGAGTCGTTCGGGCGCCTCGTCCTGGTGTGAGTCGTTCGGGCCCCTCCTTCTGGTGTGAGTCGTTCGGGCTCTTCGTGGTGTGAGTCGTTCGGGCCCCTCGTCCTGGTGTGAGTCGTTCGGGCTCCTCGTGGCGTGAGGCGTTCGGGCACCTCGTCCCCTTTTGGGGCGTCTTGGGGGCCTCTTGGCGGCCCCAGGGGCTTCTAGGAGCGTCTTGGGTGCCTTGGGGGAGCCTCTTCGGGCCTCTTGGGAGCCTCTTGGAGGCCGTTTGGGGCGTCTTGGGGGCCTCTTGGCGGCCCCAGGGGCTTCCAGGAGCGTCTTGGGTGCCTCGGGGGAGCCTCTTGGGGCCTCTTGGGGGCCTCTTGGGGGCATCTTGGGGGCCTCTTGGAGGCCTCTTGGGGGCCTCCTGGGGGCCTCTTGGGGCCATCTTGGGGCCTCTTGGTGCCTCCTGGGCGCTTCTTGGGGCCATCTTGGAGGGAATGGATCAAAGAAGAGGGGAGCTTTAATGAGCGCTGCCCCCTCAGAAGGGCAAAATGAGCCCAAAACCTTCGTAAAATCAATGATTTTGCCTTGAAGGAAGAGGGGAACTTTAATGAGCGCTGCCCCCTCAGAAGGCCAAAATGGGGCCAAAACCGTAGTAAAATCAATGATTCTGGCTTCACAGAAGAGGAGAGGGTTTTTTCTGGTTCCCCCCGTCGGGGCCAGAATCCTCGTGAGGGTCGTCGTTTTTTAGCCCTCCCAGGAGTCGAAAATGACCCCCCTGACGACCCGCGAAACCCCCTCTCCAGGTCCAGGGGGAGGGGGTAGGGGGAGGGGTAAACCCCTCCCCGAAGGGGAAGAAGGGGGGTTGAGAACAGAGAGGACTCGCTAAACCACTCACGCCCAAAGGGCTGGTGGTACTTTTGGAGCTCCTCGCGGATTTCCTGGCGCGCGGAGCGCGCAGTGGGCGGCGCGGGAGGCGCCGCCAGGGGGAGCCCAGCGCCGATCCAAGAAATCGGCGCGGAGCTTCAAAAATTCCATGATCATGCAGTTGTTGTTTCTTCGGCAGCGCCTGCCTTCCTCGCAAGGCCATGGCCGCTTTGAAGAACGAAACCGGCCAGGCACTGGACAGGTTGCCAGCATCTCGCGCGTGTTGCCAGCGCAGCGACTACCTGGGTTGTGGGGAAAGACAGAGGGGAGGGGCAGGAGAGGCATTGGCTTTGAAGGTCGGGAAGACTTCTTGGCTCCTCTTCCTCCCTTCTCATCCTCCTCCCCTCCTTCTCCCCCTCTTCCTCCCCCTGATCCTTCTTCTCCGCCTCCTCCTCCTTCTCCTCCTCTTCCTCCTCCTCTCCCCTCTCCACCTCCTCTTCCCAGGGGCCATGCTCCGCATCGGCCGTCTGATGAACCACCAGTCGCTGCTGGACTCTTGATGTTGCGCTGCTGCTCCTCCGCCCAAGGTCAACTCCTCCTCCTCCTCCTCCTCCTCCTCCTCCTCCTCCTGCTCCTCCTCCTGCTCCTCTTCCTCCTCCTCCTCCTCCTCCTCCTCCTCCTTCTCCTCCTCCTCCTCCCCCTGAGAACGGGGAGGAGGACAGCACGTGCTCACCCAGCTGCTCTGCACTGCATCCGTCGCCGGAGGCTGTGCACCACTCCAGACAGCAGATCGGACTCTAGCTCTGGCAATGCCAGCGCTGCTCCGCTTCTCGTCGGCCTCACTGCAGCAGACACCAAGGATCATCTCCCTGGGAAGAGGAGGTGGAGGAGGAGGAAATCGGGTTTAGGTCCGGGCCTAATCCAGCTTGATCCAGCTCAGTTGCCCACGTTCTCAGGCTCGGTGGCCTGGAACCGTTCTCACCACGACCTCCCAAGAGCTGCTTCCTGACCTCCGGAGCGAGGTACTGGCTGGGCCATCTTCCGCGTGGGCCTGATGCACCGCCGGTCGCTGATGGGCGCCATATCCCTGGCAGGCGCGCTCTTCGTCGGCTGCGAGCTGCAGGCGCAGAGGAGGTGCGGGTCTCGGGCCGGGGGCGCGGGAGAGCCGAGATCCTCGCGTCGCGAAGAGCGCACTTTGTCGGATGGATGTCGTTGGATGGCTCTCTCAAGCTCTCCGCCGCCTCACGCTGGGCGTGCTCAGAGCAGCAGCGCAGGAAAGCCAGAGGGAGGCGCGGCATCGACAGTGTAGCGCCGCACCCACACGGTACAGCTCGGCATCAACACGGCGTAGCTCCATCCAACAAGAAGGGTCGACGTTCGAGGGTTTCGCGCCTGTTGTCCGCATCTCTTCGGCCTCCAGCCTCCAGGAGCCCAGGCCTCGGAGCAGATAGGGCCAGAGCAGGTGGGAGTGGACCCTACGAGTCCAATCGACTCTGAGGCATCGGGCTTCCCCGTTGGGCCTCACTTTTCTGCAGATCTCCCTTCTGGGAGGGGAAACGGCACACAGACACAATGAATCGTCGATGCCGAGGAAAAGATGTGGAAACGCGGGAAGTGGGGGGGGGAAGAGGATAATCAAAATATAGGGATTCCTTGGAGTTGTGTGTATCAATTTATGCGTCCCAGGGCCCCATTGATCCTTCCAATTCGGAACGCCAGCCGGTTTTCTCACGAATCCAACCTGCAGTGGAGGGGTTCGTGTGAGCGACGGAAGCGGGGTCGACTGCGCGGGCATTCGCGCCTGGGCTTTCCGTCGTTCGTGAGCGCCCTTCTCTCCGCGCGGCTTACCCTCGGTCGTTCAAAGTAGGTATTTCGGGATTCCCAGATTCCGCGAGTCTTTAGCCGACATCTTATTTTCCTGCCTGAAGAGGAGGGCCCCCCCCCCCCTTTACTTCCATCGCTCTCCTGCTTCATGCTTCTACCCAGCTCTTCCCACCGATGTGCAATGGGCCCTGTGGCCATCAACGACCGACTCGGGATGAGGAGTTGCCCCCAAGGGAGGCGTCGAGCATTCCAGGGGTCAGCGGTGCGAGCAACAGCGCTGCGAGCAAAAACACAACGTCGGAGACTTGGGGAGGAGTGCGATTTGTGTGTGTGTGTGTGTCACAACGGTGCCCCCGTTCAGTATAAGATCGAGATCGGTTCGGGGAGGGTAATTACCCTAGTGTTCTGCGTGCTTGTTGGATGCTCTTGTGCACCCCGGGAAGGTACCCTTGGATGTTGTGTGTGTGTGTGTTGGCTGGCGGGGGGGTCTCGTGCTCTTGAAGGATGCTCTTCTGGCCCAGGCCGCACTGTATCATTCTGGATAGCTGCACGGACTACACTTATGTCGGGCCTGTCCCTCTACAGGAGGAATGTTCAAACATAGTTCTTTTTTGAAACAAAAAAGTCCGGGGACGATTTTTTACTACTTTTTGAAGTGTTTGAGTAGTTGTTTGGTTTGATTACTTTTTCGCCCCAGATCCCCCTGTAGGGGGAACGCGCCCGACCTAAGACCGCACGCAGCACGCCAGGGTGCAGCATCCAGGTGTGTGTGCGGCCAGCGCCGCCGCGGCGTCGGCGCAGCCTTCTGCGCGTGGCGGCCCCTCGAGAGCCAGCCAGAGAGGCGCAGCATCAGGTCGGGCCCGTCCCTCCACAGGGGAAGTGCTCGGGAATACAAAAAAACAAGTTGGGGAACGATAGTTTTGAAAATGTGTGCGTATGTTACTACATGTTTCTATCACTTCGTATCTTTCACCCAAAAGCCGCCTGTAGGGGGACAGGCCCGACCTGAGCGTAGCACTTGGCGCCTCCCTCTCCCAGGGGTCCAGGGGGCCACAGCACGCAGCCGGGCGAGAAGTGTTGGCAACGTGCACGGCGCGGCCAGGCTGAAAACAGTGCGCGAGCGAAAGAGAACACAAGCAGTGGCGAAGCGTCCTGGCTCGCCCATATCAGAGCGTGAATTACCTACCCCGCTTTCGCTTCCAGGCAAAACCAAGTCATACCACGCGCCTCCTCGTCAAGCGGCCTGATCAGTACAGGCCGTAGTTTGGCATCGCTTGGCATCGCTTGGAAGCGAGGGTGGTCAAAAGCGAGGTAGGCTTGCTTGCCCCCTACTACAGCCCTACCAAACAATGTTATAAGAACCTTATTTGGTTCCAACGACATGTTCTTAGACCATTTCTGGTGGAGATTGTCTTGTTTTATCACATGGGGTTTATGTTCTAAGGACACTGTTTTCGTGCTACGAACATGTCGTGGTAGGACTATAGGAATGCCGGGACGGTCGGTCCCTGCTCAAAGAACGCTCACCACAAAAGGATCGCCAAGCGATGCCTCCCCTGTCGATGGTGGCAGCGTGCGCAAGTGCGCACCATGGGCGGGTTGCTGGCAGATCTCTTCCATTGGCTTGCGCGCCCTGTAGCAACATTGACCGGCGGATGCAACTTGAAGCTCGGGCGTACTGCCAAGGTGGTCCACCAGTGGGTCGCAGGTATGGCTGCTCCCAGTCCACGCCTTACGGCTTCGTTATCTCAATGATCCGCTTGTCATAGGCCGCGCAACGAATACGCGATAGTGTTTCGTAACACTGGCAGGTGGGTGCCACTTGATGCGACTGGCCCCGCCCGCATTGTTTCAACCAACAGCGTTTCGACTTCCAGCCCCGTGCCATTTTTGCAACGTTTTTTTCACTGGGATGCAAGTGTCAGTGCAGGCTCGAGAACGCCGTACCCTTCGAAACATAACCAACACACAGAATCATGAACTCTCGGAGTTCCGAAAATAAACCTCCGAATGTCTTCATGAGAACGTATGTGTGGTCTTCTGTGGGGTTCTCAAAAGCCTGGTTCGGGCTTTCGTGCTATCCTGGCGTTTTTTTTTTTTTAAGTGGCCATATTTGGGCCCTCTTGCGGCCATCTCGGGGCCTTCGAGCGAGTGTTGGGCTGCCTTGGATCCATCGTGGATGGTTTGGGACTGCCTCGGGGCGCTCTCCAGGGATGCTCCTGCGCCATCTTGGGGCCATGTTGGGCTCGTTTGGGGGCCGATTTGGGGCCGTTTAGCGATTCCTTGTTTCTGGTGGGAGCTATATTGCAGTTGCTAAGGGCGAGTCGTGGTCTTTCTCACGTTATTGTTCTCTCAGGGGCCTGCTGGAGGGCCTCTTGGAGGCTTAGGGGCTTTGCATTGCCTTGAGAGTTCTTTGAATACTCTGGACAGCTGTTGTCTCCCCGTGGGAAATCTTAGAGGCAGTTTGGGCGGCATTCGTTGCAGTTTTGGTGATCCTGTGCAGCTATCTGACGGATTTCAAGCTGCGGACGGCACCTGAGTGGCTTCGGGCCGCTTCGGAGGCCTCGGCACAAGGGCCTCAGCACAATGTAGGCGCGAGACGGAGGGGGCCCTAAGGGCGGCTGCAGATGCCCAGCCAGACAGCACAGAAGCATTATACGTAAGACCACCTCACGGGGTGTCAGGAGCACGATGGCGAATCAGACGTCGGCGGCGCGCCGAGGGGGGAAGTGAAATGGGGCAGTCCTTCACAGAAGGTGGCGTGGTTTCTGAGCAGCCCTTGGGCCTTTGAGCCATCTGAGAGGGATCGCCCCCTCTGCCTCTCCCCCCCCTGGGGCGCTGCCGAAGAAAGGGCAGCCCTGGCGAAAAGGAACAAACCAAACTCGATCGAGTGATGAGGCAGGACAGGGAGACAGGTGAGCGAATCGGTGCGGTGATAAGGCCGAAATGGCACGGTCTCGACGAATATGGCGCTGTCGGTAATACGGTGGGTGATCTGCAGCTTTCGAGAAGGCAGGTTGCATCTTTTCTGTGCCAGCCACCGCGGCAGATTTGGGCGTTTCATTGTGTTTGGTGGAGGAGGAGCTGAACACTGTTCGCTGGCACTGCTGCCCTTGAAGCAGCTATTGGCTTTGCTTCCAGCGTCCCAACTCCCATCTTGTTTGTCCCTCCCTTCCTCCTACTCATTATCGTTAATGGTGGTTGAGCTGAACACTGTTCGCTGACACTGCTGCCGTTGGAGTAGCGATAGGCTTTTCTTTCAGCGCCCCCACTCCCACTCCCACTGTGCTTGTCACCCCCTTCCTCCAACTCCTTCTCGTTTATCCCGCCCCCTGTCGTCGACTCCACCTGTGGCCGCTTGTCTCAGTGGCGGCGGTGTCCTCTGACAGAGCGGCATAGGGACAGCACTCAGGAGTTTGAGGGTCTGCAGCATTTTCGTAACACCGATTCCGGGATGTGGGCGAGATGACGTCAGAACATCGTTCGGCCACCGATGGGTTGTTTTTTGGTGTTGCCCTGCCCCTCTCCAAGTATAGCCGACGCGTCCACGCAGCTGTACACGTACCAGAGCCCGGCAGGCCTGTTGGTCTTGGCCCTCAAGGTGTGCATCTTCTGCTGGTTCCCTTTAGGGAAGCTTTGCACGCCTGCGCTTCCGGGGAGGAGGACGACGAGGGGGAGGAGAAGGATCAGAGTAAGCCGAAGATGTATCAGCGATGTTGCAGTGCTCGCGCGGGCCCAGGCCTGGGATAGATCGTTCCATAGTGTTCCCGAACGCCCTCAGAGCGCTCTGGAGCGTTCCAGAATGGCCGCGGCGCCCGACATTGCCTCCAGAACCGCTGGATCTCAGAGGTCCCCGACGTATCCCTGTCCGATTGTGCCTTGGTCCGGGCTCCATCTTGAATGCGCCATCCCGCCCAAGTCTTAGGTCGGGCGTGCTCTTCTACAGGCGGGTTCTGGACGAAACCTAAGACTTTATCCAATACTAGTGATATATATATATATATATATATAGTGTATATATACATATCTATCTATATATACACATATATATATATACATATTCAAAAATGTTAAAAACTCGTCCCCATATGTTTTCAATAATTTTGAATGTTTCTCCTGTAGAGGCACACGCCCGACTTAACCCAAGTCCCCTTTTTCGGAAGCCCCCACGAGCAGTGTTACCAATTGCGCGGAGCGCTCCCGTCGAAAGGCAAGCGCCGCACGGGCCTCCCGTGCAGGCGCAAGCCCCGTTATGAGCAGCGATCATTGCGGAAGTCTCAGGCAAGAGCCGCCTGTTGAAATCGAGCCGCCCTCCATCCATGTAATTCCTCCATGGATGGAGCCAGGAGGGGGAGGAGGAGGAGGAGGAGGAGGAGGAGGAGGAGCAGGAGGAGGAGGAGGGGAGGAGGAGGAGGAGGAGGAGGAGGAGGAGGAGGAGGAGGAGGAGGAGGGGGAGGAGGAGGAGGAGGAGGAGGAGGAGGAGGAGGAGGAGGAGGAGGAGGAGGAGGAGGAGGAGGAGGAGGAGGAGGAGCTCGTATGGAAGATACGAATGCGTGGCTGCCGTGGCCCGCAGCCGGCGGAGTCGGACCCGTCGAGCTCGCTGTTCGTGGACCAGTGCGCAGGATCGGTCCGACCCTGGGAGCCTCGCCTCGAGCGCGGCGTTGTTCGTCTTAGGGGCCACATGCGAACCCTACCCCTACCCCCCACGATTTCTGAGGGGGAGGGTGGGGTTCACTTCGCGCGGGAGCTCCCGAGCGAGGTGAACCCCACCCTCCCCCTCAGAAATCGTGGGGGGTAGGGGTAGGGTTCACATGTGGCCCCCTAAGTCTCGCCTCGAGCGCGGCGTTGTTCGCCATCTCGTCGACGATCGTGTAACCGCTGGACTCGAGCCGGATGTTGAAATCGAGCCGCCCTCCACTGTGGCGCCACGGCGAGTGGTCCATTTTGTAAGCGGCCCGCTCTCCGTGCGTGTGACTGCTGCTTGTGTGCACGACGGACGTGGGCAGCGCCAAGGCGAGGGCCCCATGGTTGCAAACGGCGTGCCTTCCTTCCAAAAGCTGTAAGAAGAATGCGCGCGGTGCCAAGGCGAGCAGTTCGAAAACGCTTCGCTCTACATCCGTGCAAGTGTTGGAAATGCTACTCTTCAAGCTTCAGGCGAAACCCGCGGCCCGCCCTAACGACACGTCTGCTGCCGCGGCAGCGAAGGACGCTATTCATAAGAGAGTGGAGCGGTGGACACAGCAAGGCACAGGAGGAAGTGCGACTTGGTTTGGCACTCGTCGATTCTCACTCTTCCTTACCACTTGATCCGCTGGAGAGAAAACAAGGCACGCGGCTGCGGGGCAGACATCCGAAGAGGCCGGCAAGGAGGCCGAGATTCCCCGGAGCTCGAAGAAAGTGGGCACCTCCTCGGCGAACGCCGAGACGAGCGTACAGCGGAGGCCCATGCCAAGAAACACCCTGCTTGCCTCCAGGGTGCCCTGGCTTTTTTGGGTCTCGATGGTTTTGCTGTGGAAGGCGTGACGTCCCCACGCCAAAAACCAATGGACGTCCTGGGGTCTCAGGGTTAGGTTTCTTGTGGAAGGTTCCTTGTGGTCGAGCCCATACTGTAACACCACATTGACGCATCATGTCGTTATAGCCCAAAGTCCGCGCGGATCTCTTGGGTCGGCGCTGGACACCCCTGGCGGCGCCTTTGGCGCCGCCCTTGGGACGCTCCGCGCACTAGGGTTGGGGTTTCCGTCGCCGATCGCGGAGTTCCGAAAGTGCAGGTTTACGCAATTAGATCTCATCTGAAGAGCCTGCGGAGGGATTACGTATGAGCTCATGTGGGGCTCTTTGTAGCTTGATGAGGGCCCTTGTTGCATTGCATCCTCGGGGGACCTCGTCTTTCCCGTCGCGACCCTATCCGCGTCGAATCCGTGTCGAATCCATGTCGGCCTCGTCGGATCCGTGTCGAATCCGTGTCGGATCCGCGTCGAATGCCCGCCAAATCCGCATCGAAGCCGCATCGAGCCCGCGCCAGGCACAAAAAAAGACACCAATTTGTGGGACAGGCGGGGTCCCCCGAAGATGCAACGTAACCCTTGGGCTGTCCTGGAGGTTCTTTCTGTGGCCAGCTGCGGGCAGTCCTGCGGCCACCTTGGGCCCTTCGGGCTGGTCCTGGGCTGCCGTTGATCGATCGTGGGGTGGCTGTTGGCTGCCTCGGGGCGATCTCCGGGTGTCCTCGGGTGCCGTCCTCGGGGCCATGTCGGGCCCGCTTGGGGGCACCCCCGACATCCTCCGGCCGCCACCCCCAGGAGGAGGAGGAGGACGGGGAGGAGGAGGAAGAGGGGGAGGAGGGGAGGAGGAGGAGGAGGAGGAGGAGGAGGAGGAGGAGGCGACCCATCTTTTTCCTCTTCCCCTCCCTCCTCCATTCATGTTCCTCATGAACAACTCCCCGTCACACCGCGAGGCCAGTCGGAAAGGCGGGCCGGGCGTTTCTCTTGAGATCTCCTTACCATGAATGTTCTTGAAGCTTGGAAGTGGCAACGGCTTCATAGATGGAGGGCGGGCGGTTTTGAACATGTGGTTCTCGCCTTAGTGTTGCGCGCATTCGCTTTAAACATTTTAGCGCCGCGCATATTCGTTTTAACAATGTGCAAGACCTTCATGGTTTTAGGGTGGGCCGTTTTCAGATTATGATTGTTGTTCTAGTGTCGCGCGCAAGCGCCTTAAACATTTGCAAGAGCTTCACGGTTTGAGGGCGAACCGTTTTCAACATGTAGTTCTCGTTTGTGCGCCTCGCAAGCTCGTCTTAAACAGATGCAAGAGTTTCTCGGATTGCAGTGGTCAGCGTACCAGGAACGGTGTTTTCGAGCGATTCAGGATTGCCAGGGCGCAGCAGTTACTGTTATTCGCGGTGTTGAAGTCCCAGGAGTGGCGTTCTGGCGCGATTCAGGGCCAAGAAACAACAGACAGGTTGATTCGTGGCGCTGGGGTCCGGAGAACGGTGCTCCGACGAGCTCCAGGATCTTCAAACAGTTGTCTTCTGATGGGGCATCCTCAGTTGACATGAATCCTTGTCAGGGGCCTCCGAAGTGGGAGTTCGAAGGAAGGTTGATTGCAACATCGTTGGTGAATCAAGGGTTTACACTGGTCCTCCTCCTCCTCTTTCTCCTCCTCCTCCTCCGCTTGTTCCTCCTCCTCCTCCACCTTCAGCTCCTCTTCCTCGTTTGAAATCAGTACCTCGCTGCGGCGTTCGTGCGTCGGTGCCGTCGGCGAGGAGAAGAAGAAGACAAAGAAGAGGAAGAGGAAGAGGAGGAGGAGGAGGAGGAGGAGGAGGAAGAGGAGGAGGAGGAGTAGGAGGAGATGAGACGAGGAGGAGCGGCGAGGAGCAGAGACAAGGAGGAGGAACGAGGGGGAGAGACGAGGGGGAGAGACGAAGAGGAGAGACGAGGAGGCGAGGCCCCATAATGAGGAGAACCCGAGGAGGAGGGACGCTGGAGGAGAGGCTGAGCACCCCCGGCATCCTCCAGCCGGGCCCCCCGGGCGGCCGAGCCTCCCGCCCCCCCCCCCCCCCCCCCCCGGCCGATGGCTGCGGCCCCCGCCCCTCCGCCGAGGTTTGCGCGCACCGTGCGCGCAACCGTCGCGGAGGCGCGGGGGGGGCGCGCGGCGCGCCGCCTTCGCCGCCGCCGCCGCGACGCCCCCTGGCGTCGTCGACGTCGGTGCCGTCGTCGTTGTCGCGGTGCTCGCCGTGGTTGTCATCGTTGAGGTCGTCGTCGTCATGGTCGTCGTCGTCGTGTTCGTGGTCGTCTTGGTCGTCGTCGACGTCGCTGCCGCGCCGTCTCCTCCTCTCCTCCTCCTCCCCTTCCTCCCTCCTCCTCCTCCTCCTCCCTCCTCCTCCTCCTCCTCCTCCTCCTCCTGCTCCTCCTCCTCCTCGTCTACTCCTCCTCCTGCTCCTGCTCCTGCTCCTCCTCCGCCTCCGCCTCCTCCTCCTCCTCCTCCTGCTCCTCCTCCTCCTCGTCTACTCCTCTCCTCCTGCTCCTGCTCCTGCTCCTCCTCCGCCTCCGCCTCCTCCTCCTCCTGCTCCTGCTCCCTCGTCATCCTCCTCCTCCTCGCTCCCTCCTCCTCATCCTCTTCCCCTCCTCCTCCTCCCTCTCCTCCTCCTCCTCCTCTCCTCCTCCCTCCTCCTCCTCCTCCTCCTCCTCCTCCTCCTCCTCTCCTCCTCTTCCTCCTCCTCCTCCTCGAATCCTCCTCCTCCTGCTCCTGCTCCTGCTCCTGCTCCTCCTCCTCCTCCTCCTCCTCCTCCTCCTCCTCCTCCTGCTCCTGCTCCTCCTCGTCCTCCTCCTCCTTCTCCTCCTCCTGCTCCTGCTCCTCCTCCTCCTCCTCCCCCTCCTCCTTAGCCGTTCTGGCACAACTCATTTTCTTGTGCATGCGATCACCGATCTTCAGAACGGCTGGGTGTTCGCGGGCCAGAGTGGCTCGGACACCCTTTCCTCTCACGGCGGCGCTGCGATGTCTCCTGGTGGCAAGCCTCGTAGCGGCTACGACGCCACTAAGAAGTGGACTTGCGGGCATTGCGGATGCCGCAAGAACTTGGGGAACTACACGTGGTGCAAACATTGCGGCAAGAAGTGGAATGAGCCCGTTCCAGGTGACGGTCAGGCCAGAGGTGGAGGCGTCCCCCGAGGAGCGGCTGCTGCTGAAGTTCGTCGTGCTGCAGCAGACGCAGTGTCGGGAAGGCCTCCACCCGCGCGGCCTGCTTCCGCCCCGACTGCGACCAAGTCTGAGTTGCAGCAGCTGGTGGAGCTCAGCGCCAAGGTGGGGGACGCGTCTCTGCTCTCCTTGGCGCAAGAGAAGGTGGCCCAGTTGGCGCAAGCCCCTCCGCCCCCGCAGCAACGGGCGGACGCGGCTTTCAAAGAGACCCAGCGGCTCGAGAAGAAGTTGGATCGCGATCTGGACCACGTCCACGGCCTTGAACGAAAGTTGGCTCAGCAGCGCGCGGACTTGGAGGTCACGCTGCAGGAGCTTGAGCGATACGATCAGGAGTACAAGTCTGCCATCTCAGAGCTGCACCTGTCTGTCACGGTCCAGCCGTCTCAGCCACAGCAGGAGGCCCCAGCCGCCCCAGTGCTGCGCCTGCAGGACATCATGGGTGGCAAGCTGTCCTCGTTCGTGCTCGACGACGGCGAAATGTTTGGGTTGGCGGAGTTTCAGGACGTTACCCCAGAAGACCTACGTGAAGCCCAGTCTCGGAAGGAGCAGTTGTCAGAGCGCATCACTACCTTCACGACGGCCCTGTTCGGGGAGGTTCAGTCTACGTGCGTCGAGCTTAAGAAGAACCACCAGGAGCAGGCCAAGCGGCCCGAGAAGAAGCGGAAGACGGACGCCGAACCTGTTGGTGCTGGTGCACCTGCAGGAGACGCCGTTGCCGCCTCTGAGGCATCGGGAGCGTCGGCCTCGGCTGCTGGAAGCAAAGCCGCCCCTGCGCCGCCCGTTGCCCCAGGCGCCCCGCCTTCCAAGCCTGGCGCCTCTGTCCGTGCCCAGGCTCGCGAGGCGGTCAGTAGGGCACCGAACAAGGCGCCCCCCGCGGTCCCAGACGGGAAGGCGCCGCCACCAGCGGGCCCCCCCC
Source organism: Prorocentrum cordatum (assembly GCA_963575745.1). Classification (NCBI taxonomy): domain Eukaryota; class Dinophyceae; order Prorocentrales; family Prorocentraceae; genus Prorocentrum; species Prorocentrum cordatum. The sequence continues at coordinate 162,056 of CAUYUJ010014615.1, forward strand.
CAGCCAGGGGTGCGGCGTGCTCCTAGCCAGACCTGTGCCGAGCCATCACCTTCTTCCTACCCTAGACTCCCTACCTCCTGCCCAGTTTTGGATGCCCCACGGAATCCGTGCCAGCATCGCCCTTGGGACCATGGAGATTTTGTTGTTGCTAATGAGTCTATTGAACTGGAGATAGTGACGGCTAGCGGCACGGCTTGGAGCTCGCTCCAACAATTTGGGGGAATTACCTCGGCCCACATCGTGCTCGTCCAGGAGCGCAAGCTCATAAGCGCTGAGGACATCAGGAAGGCTTCGGCCTGGTGTGTGCGAAACGGGTGGAAAGCCAGCTTCGAACTTGGAACCTTGGGGCCTGGGGGGGGGGGGGGCTTTCGGCTGGGGTCGGGGCCCTGGTTAGGTCCTTCCGCGGGTTGCACCAATCCGATTTTGGCCCCACGATTCGGCCCCA
>CAUYUJ010014615.1:167500-225000 GCA_963575745.1 Prorocentrum cordatum
TGAATACACCCTAGGCCTGTATCTGGCCCAGCCTCTCGGTCTCGTGTCGCGGGGGCGCGGCCCTGATATATGGTTTCATGGCATGTATGACCCGTCTGTGCCATTTAAGTGCCGTGCTCGACGGCCGCCTGGCTCCCAGTGCCAGGCCGACGGCGGGACGCCGTGGAGAGCAGCGTAGCGGTAAAAAATCCTCCCCCTCCTCCTTTTCTTCCTCCTCCTCGTCGTCGTCGTCCTCCTCCTCCTCCTCCTCCTCCTTCCCCTCCTCCAGCGCACTTGGTAGCGCGCTGGGAAAAGTGGAACAGGGACAGGAGGAGGAGGGGGTGGAGGGCTCGCGCGAGAACGCGAACGGGGAGGAGGAGGATTCACTCTACGTACCCTTTCCTTCCCCCTTCCCCCTTCCTCACCCCCGGCGGCGAGGAACCACCGAAGGTTTGAGAAACGCCTTCTAGCGAGTGTTGAGGAAAGAAAGGCCAGCGCGGTGTCAAGCGTCCAGCGAAAGACGTGTTTTGGAAAGAGGCCGCCCCTCATCCATGCAACCGTTGCCCAAGATCACACGTCTGGTCACCCGATGTGAAAAGGTCCCAGGCTGGAACCCCATGTTGAAAAGGATGCATCGTCAATCGTTGTAGCTGTTGCGCGCTTTCAGGACGACTCATTGCGTCACTGAGGCGAGAGCCTCATTATGAAAAGGGATGTCCATCCATCTCCGTTACTGTCGCGAGTTTTCAAGACGAACGTGTGCGGCGAATTGAGGCGGAGGGCTCGCAATATCGTTTCACGTTCACTGTCAAGGATGCTTTTAGGGGCGTTCTTGGGCCCCCAGAACTCACAGCGGCTGACCCAGCAGACCTTCGGACGACCCGAAACTCCAGAGCCCCACGCCCTTAATGGAATTAAAGTTTTGGCTGCTGCAGTAGCGGCACAACTGTGACCGCTGAGGCACTACACTTCGCGAGCAAGGCACAGTGGCGGATATAAATGAAGGTGCCACTAGTATTACAGCCACATTTGGACCAGGAACCGCCTTCCATCCTTACTGCGCGTAGCGCCTGGACGATAGCTGCATTTTGAAAACGAACCGGCCTCCATGCTCAAAGCGGCTGCAGTGTTGAGACGATTAACACGCGCGACGCTCAGGCGAGAGGCACATCTTGGAAACCACCCCCCTCCGTCATTGAAGCTGATGCAAACGTGTACGAATCGCGCGCGCGGTAGCAAGGCGATGACGCATTTGGAAAGTCACAGTCGTTTCATTCTTGCGGCTGCTGCAAGCTTCAAGTAGGAAAGAGCTCGCCACTACGGCGAGAGCCACAGTTTCACCAGGAACCGACCTGTATCCTTGATGTGGGCGGCGCTTGGGCGATAGCCGCATTACATATAACGGCTTTATGTGCAAAGCTGTTGCATTTCGAAACGAATATGCGCGGTGCTCAGGCGAGAGCCACATATTAAAATTCAGTGTTCTGTCCTTGGAGCTGTTGCAAACGTGTGCGAATCGCGCGCGCGCGGCGTTAAGGCGATGACGAATTTTCGAAAGTCATGGTCGATCCATCCTTGTAGCTGCTGCAACCGTTGAATACGAATGAGCTCATCACTGAGGCGAGAGCCACACCGACACCAGGAATCGCCCTATATCCTTTGTGTGCGCGGCGCCTGGGCGATGGCCGCATTTTCGGGCAGGGGCGGGGCAGCGGGGGCGGACAGCTAGGCAGGGGGTGCACCGCGCGAGCTCGGCGCTTCCTTGGGAGAAGGCGCGCGGCGACCTCGGCCCCGTCCTGCGGATCGAGCGCGTCGGCAAGCGAGCGCAGAAAAAAAACATTGTTGATTTGCGTTCCTCCCTCCTCCCTCCTCCCTCCTCCCTCCTCCCTCCGCGCGCCCTACCGCCCGACCTCGGGAAACCTGGTTGGGGCGTTTGGGCGCCTGTTGGCAGTTTCGTGGGCCCTTTGGGGCCGGAGGGTTCGGGCCTGGCGGCGGTCTGAGGGTCCTTGAGAAGCGAATGGCCCTCTCTTGGGCCCGTGTTGGGGCCTTTTTCGGGGATCGCGGGGGCATCTTCGCCCGTCTTGGAGCTATCGGGCCGTCATGGGTTGTCTTGGGGCGATGTCGGGGTCTTTGGGGCCTTCCTGGGCGGCGGTAGGAAGAAACAACGAGAATGCCAAAACTGTACCAAAACATACGGGCTTGGATTTGGAGGCCCACTTGGGGATTCTGCCCGGAGCTCATCAGGGCGTTTGGAAGGTCTCTCGGGCCATCAGGAGGCCATATTGGACCCTCTTGGGGCAGCCGCTGGCTCGTTTGCACGACTTGGCAGGGACCCCCAGAAGCCCGGAGGTCTCATGGGGCCCTCGGCAGGGGCATCCAGGAACCCAGCTGCCAGGGATTCCGGAAGGTCCGGCCAGCGGGGGGGGGCCACCCCCCCGGATGGTGTACATGTGTATATATACACACATGTATATGTATATATATATATACATATATATATATACAGATGTGTGCATACATATATATATATATACATATAAAAAAGGCAAACATACATACATACATACATACATATGCATACATACATACATACATACATGCATGCATGCATGCATGCATGCATACATACATACATACATACAGTCCGACCAACCAGCCAACCAACCAACCAACAAACAAACAAACAAGCAACATACATACATACATAAATACATACATACATACAAATATACATACATACATGCATGCATGCATGCATGCATGCATACATACATACATACATACATACACACATACATACATACATCTAATCACATACATCGATACATCCATGACACACATATCTACATACACAATACATGCACAAAGACATACATAAATGTGTACGATCACATATAGAAAGATATCCATGTCAAGGGTGCAAGATTTGAGGCCGGATGTGGCCGGCTCTTGGGCGGTAGCCGCATCTCTGAAAACGAAGCGACCTCCATGCTGGAATTTGCTTGACGAAGACGCGCGGCGGTCCGGCGAGAGCCACATGTTGAAAGCCATCCCTCCGTCCTTGAAGCTGTCGCAAACGTTTTTTCCACGAGCGCGCGCGGCGTTCCAGCGATAACCGCATTATGAAAAGCATGTGCCCTTCATCCTGGAATATTCTCGGATTTTGTAGGACGAATGATCACGGCGCTAAGGTGGGAACCGCATTTGGTTGGAGTTCTTAGTTTGTTCGTGCGTCGCTTCAGGGTAATGCGTTGTAAAGAACCTTCAGGCGAACCGCCACGCACGGCCCACCGACACGTCTGGCGTTGCGCCCAGGGGGGGTGGACTGGTTAGAAGGAGGGTTGGAGGAGTGAGTGGGATGACATGGAGGAGGAGGCGGAGGAAGAGGAGGAGGAGGAGGAGGAGGACATGGAGGATGAGAAAGATGAGGATCAAGAGGGGGAGGAGCAAGAGGAGCAGGACTTCGAGGAGGAGTGGGGCGGAGGAGGAAGAGGACCTCGAGATGAAGGAGGAGGGGAGGAGAAAGGGGAGTTGACCCACGACGAGCGAGGAAGAGGGGGACGAGAAAGAGAAGGAGGACGAGGAGGAAGTGGAGGGGGAATAGGCGGAGGAGGAGGAGGAGGAGGAGGAGAAGCAGGACGAGTCAGGAGGAGGAGGATGAGCGGGGATGTGAGTAAGGAGGGAGGAGACAGAGGGGGAGGAGGAGGAGCAGGAGGAGGGGGAGGAGCAGGAGGAGGAGGAGGAGGACCAGTGAAAACCCAAGACGTATCAAGGGTGTTGCGATAAGCTTTTCCATGCTCTTCCCTCTTCATCAGTCCCTACAAGAGTGGATCATCATTGCGGGAAGTACCCCATTGATAGACAAGCGTGTGAAAGTCTTCAATATTGCCAGAACTCCATTCTTGGGACCCCAAACGCCGCGAGTCACTGTGTGTGTTGCGTCTTGACAATCGAAAATCGTGTCAGATAACCGTTCCTAAGACTCCAGAATCCCGAATCAACGTGACTGTTGCGACCTCACACTCCTAGATCGTGTCAGAAGACAGTTCCTTGGTTTTTGCATCACGATTCCTTGAATCGAAATAGTTTGAAACGAATGTGCGCGGCGCTAAGGGGAAGGCCACATTTGGAAAGGAATTGGCCCTCATCCTTGAAAGCGCCGCACACTTTGAAGACGAATGTGCGAGGCGCCGAGGTCAGAGCCGTATGTTGAAAACGATGCGTGCTCCACCTTTTAAAGTGTTGCACATGTCAAGCTTCAGGATCATCAATGAAGAGGAGGTAGCAGGCGAGATGCCTGGCCCGGCATGCTGGGGGTGCAACAGGGAGGAGTTGCTTTTGAGATCAAGAGAAAAAGGGATGGAGGAGGAGGAGGAAGCGGAGAAGGAGGGAGGGAGTGGGGGAGGGAGAGGAAATCGTGCCCCGACCGGCGAGGAGAGCACGAAGGGTTTGAGGTGGTTCTTCGGGCTCCTCGTGGCCATTACGTCGCTGTGGTCTCTGATGGTGCCCGTCACGGTGGCCCTCGCGTTCTTGGTTTCGCCTTGCTGGCGCTACAAGGCCCTCTCCGTCGTCGTCGTCGTTGTCATCCTCCTCTTCCCGCTTCTTTCTCCTCCCTCTCCTGTTCCTCCTCCTCTTCCGCCTCCTCCTTCTCCTCCTCCTCCTCCCTTTTCTCCTCCTCCTCCTCCTCCTCTTCCTCCTCTTTCTCCTCCTCGTCCCTTCCTCCTCTTTCTCCTCCTCTTCCTCCTCCTCCTCCTCCTCCTCCTCCGCCTCCTCCGCCTCCTCCTCCCGTTATGCCCCTTCTCTCTCCCCTTGCTCCTGCTGATCTTGCTGCTGCTGCTGCTGCTCCTCCTCCTCCTCCTCGACCACCCGACCTCTGCCAGAGCGCGCTCTGTCCAAGAGTTCGAGAAGACCCAGCAGCCGCGGCGAGGGGCACACGGCCAGAAAATGCCCCCCCTCGACGGGAGAGGAGGAGGAGGAGGAGGAGGAGGAGGAGGAGGAGGGGGAGGCGGAGGCGGCGGCGGAGGCGGAGGCGAGGGCGGAGGCGAGAGAGCAGAGGGAGGAGGAGGAGGAGGGAGGAGGAGGAGGAGGAGGAGGAGGAGGAGGAGGAGGAGGACGAGGAGGACGTGGAGGAGGAGGAGGAGGAGGGGAGGAGTGGAGCAGGAGGAGGAGGCGGAGGCGGAGGAGGCGAGAGGAGAGGAGGAGGAGGAGGGAGGAGGGAGGAGGAGGAGGGGAGGAGGGAGGAGGAGGAGGAGGAGGAGGAGGAGGAGGAGAGTTGGGATGGGATCGCGGACTGAGCATCAAGGCGTCTGGACGACATCGCCCTGTTCGGGCCTCCAGGGTTCTTCTGAGACTTCTGGTTTTCCGTCACGGGGACTCGTAGGGGTCTCAAATCTTTTGAGGGATGAGGAGGATTTGTTATTGGCGCCCCTCATGTTGGCAAGAACAAGGAAGTAGTGCGGGATGTAGCGCAACATAGTAGGCCTCATTCTGGGAGATACGATCTGATTGTCGCAGCACAAGGCCCGACTGGAGCAATTTCTGCAAATCGGTTGGGTCATATTTGAAACAGGGCGCGGCAGCTAGAGCGTGCTGGGGGACACGCTGCGCGCAGCTCGTGGGCGACAATGTCCGTATCCGCGGCCTCGCCCTCAGGCCGCGACCCAGCGGATACGGGGCGCTGTTTCGCGGATCCCCCGCGCGGAATGAGTCCGTGCGACCGCGTATCGGCGGGACCGCGCCCCAGCGTCCAGACCGCGAGGGCGCGGACACGGACGCGGTCGCCGCTCGTGAGCGGAGGAGCTCCTTGGAGTCGACGTGCCACTGGAGGTGGGCCGGGAGGTCTGCGAGCAGGGCGGCTGCTGGCCGCGGCACGCGCCGCCACCCGGGCGCAGGCCGCCTGCTGCTCTCCGTGTGCAGCCGCACGGGCTGCGCGCCGCGGCCCTCGAGGCGGTGCTGGTGGGCGAGGCCGCGGCGCTCGAGGCCCTGCTCGAGGGCAAGGCACGGCCTCGAGGAAGCTCCGCGGACGACTCGTGTGCACGGTGCCGCGTGGGCGCCTCCCGAGGCGTCGTCGATGCTCGACCTGGGAGCGGCGCGGGGCACGGCTGTGCGGCCCTCGGGGCCGGAGAGCTCTGCGCCGCTCTGCGCTGGAGCGTGGCCAAGCGAGTCCAGACACGGTACGGCGCACGTGCGCCGCTCTCGCAGAAGTGCGACTCGCAGGAGCTCGTGCCGCACGCCGGCAGCCGCCTCGGCGCGCCACGCGTGGGCGGCGGCGAGGCCTGCAGAGGCAGCGCGGGCGCGATCGTGGGCAGTCGCGTGGGGCTCTCTGGGCGCCGCGCAGCCTCGCAGGGAGGCCGGGGAGTTCCTGCCGCCAGCGGCTCAGGGCACGCATGCAGCGCTCACAGGAGCACGCGCCGCAGGAGAGGCCTGGAGCGTGCGCGGCAGCCGCGCGAGAGCCCAGGATCTCGAGCAGTGGTGGACGTGGACACCTGCCCGCCCGCATGGGGTGGCAGGTATCCACACCCACTGCTCTCCGAGTCCCCCAGGACACGGCCCCGCGGCAGTGGCCCCGTGGGCACCAGAAGGCGCACCGAGGATGGTGCGGAGGACGATAGTCCCACAGAGAGCGGGGCCGGGGAGAAGCCGCACGTGCGCGCGGGCTCCAGGCCGACCACACCACGGACGAGAAGGGCGGCTCGGGCGACGGGTCCGTGGGCGAGGGCCGCTTGCAGGCGACCGCGGATGCCCCCGCCGAGCAGGCAGGGGCTCATCCGCTCGTTGAGTTCGCCCTGAGGCTCATCATTGAGGCCGGTGCTAGGCTTCCTCCTCTCCTTCCCCTCCGTTGTCCTTCGCTCTTCCTCATCTTCTCGCCCTGTCGCTGCAACGTCCTAAGGGTTCAGTCGTATCGTCGTTCCACGCTGTCTGTGCTGAGGTCTGCGGTGGGCCGAGTGACGAGTGCATGGGCCTCCTCCTCCCCCTCACGAAACGAAACAAGGCATGCTGCCGATGCTGGCCCAACCCTGCTTGTGCGCGACGCCTGGGAAAAGCAGCTGGGGTATGCTGCGGCCTGCTGCCGTGCCCTCTGCTGCCTGACGGGCCCGGGCGGGACGCGGGGCGGCATGGAGGCCACGGCGGAGAGGAGGCCCACAGGTCGCAGGGCCCTCCGTGCACCATTCAGCGCGTGTGGAGGGCGAGTGGAGGCGCCCCTCGTGCACCGCTGAGCGCGCGCGAGGCGCGCGGGTGAAGGGCGTGCGGAGGCGCCCCGCATACATGCTCGCTGGATAGGAGGAGGCGGCGGAGGAGGAGGACGAGGAGAAGGAGGAGGAGGAGAAGGAGGAGAAGGAAGAGGAGGAAGAGGAGGAGGAGGACGAGGAGGAGGAGCGTGCCCCGGAGGCGCCCCGCCTTCCTCGGCTCGCCGTCGCTCCTCCCCCCATGCTGCTCCGCTCCCGCAGCTGGCGTTTTGTCGGCGACGGGAGGCAGCTTTTCTATCCCAAGTACGGCATGTCCCTCTACATGAGGAATATCCAGAAATAGGCAAAAAATAGTATGGGGACGATTTTTCCAATTTTGTGTTAGTTATTCTTGGGTTGTTGTTGACTGTCTTTTTTATTGCCCAAAATCAGCCTGCAGGAGGACACGTCCGATCGAACCCTGGCGATAACGGGCGTGTCCGAGAGGGGGGTGTGGAGGGAGGGGGAAGAGGGCCGGTCACGTCACGATTCGCGCCGACGCCGCCTGGGATTGTTTTCGGGCCCCCACACGTCGCCGGCGCCAATCGTGACGCGACCAGGGGGGTTCGGGGCCTAAGAGACGGGGGTCAGTGCAAACGGGGTTCAGCCAGGGCGCTGGATCCTGCAGGATCCTGCGAAGACCCCCTCTGGCTGACCCGGGTTAGCGAGCCGCTCGTGGCCGCGAGGCGGCCGCGCCTATTGGCTGACCTGGGTTTGCGAAGACCAGTGATGCAGTTTTTGTTTCCTGCATTGCAGTTTTTTGTTTCCTGCTGACCCAGGTCTGGATTGACCCAGGTAAGAAGATCCCCGAGGGGTGGGGATGGGGGCGGGTCGGGGCCGGTCACGAGCGTTCTCGCCAGTCATTGCAAGCGGGCTCACGACGCCGGGGCACAGAGAGAGAAGCCTCCCACCCCGCCCTCGTCCCGTGCCTTCGCCCCCCCCCCCCCCCCTCCTCGTCGTCCTCCTCGTCGTCCTCCTTCTCCCTCCTCCTCCTCCTCCTCCTCCTCCTCCTCCTCGTCCTCCTCCTCGTCCTCTCCTCCTCCTCCTCCCCTCCTCCCTCCTCCTCCGCTCTCCTCCTCCTCCTCCTCCTCCTCCTCCTCCTCTCCTTCTCCTCCTTCTCCTCCTCCCCTCCTCCTCCTCCTCCTTGGCCAGTTCCCCCCACCCCCCTGGCGCAGCCCCCCTGTGCCTGGCCGTCGCTGGCCCTCTCAGCCTTCTCTCCAGGGCAGGGACGTACTAACCACCGCCTGGGAGACCGATATTCGCCAACCTCCACATGCGGTGGATACGGATATATTTCTGGCCTCCGTGGGCCAAAAGATATCCATATCCACCGCCCGCCGGGGCACCACGACGTCGGTTTGCACCAGGACGTCGGTTTGCAGGCGGTGGCTATGGGTAAGTCCCCGCCTCGCCTCTCGAAGAGGTCGTGACCACGGCCGAGATCGCCGCGCGCCTGCTGACGCAGGCGGTGCTGACGTGGCTGTTCTGCGGCCCGGTGAGCCCCATCACGCCGAGGAGGGGCGGGAACTGCTTCCCGAGCCCCTGCTGACGGGGTGTCAGTACACGGGGTGGTAGTTGAGGGGGCCTCTACGATCGAGAAGAGGGCGACAGGGCATTTGCCTCGCGCTGGTGCGTGGGGAGTCGGGACGACAGAGCCGTCGACACGTCATCACAACTCTGGGCGGGGGGATCCCCTCGCACTTCTGCGCGGCAAACCAAATTCTCGAGGGCACAACTGAAAACGCACCAGCGGGAGGCAGATGCCTTGTCGCCTTCCTCTCGATCGTGGAGGCCCCTAAGCTACCACCCCGTTTACGAGCACCCCGTATGCAGGATCTTGGTCTTCGCCATGAAGAGGGAGGAGGAGGGAGGAGGAGGAGGACGAGGAGGAGGAGGAGGAGGAGGAGGAGGAGGGAGGAGGAGGAGGAGGAGGGAGGAGGAGGGAGGAGGAGGGAGGAGGGAGGAGGAGGAGGAGAGGAGGGAGGAGGAGGAGGGAGGAGGGAGGAGGGAGGAGGGAGGAGGGAGGAGGGAGGAGGAGGAGGAGGAGGACGAGGAGAAGGAGGAGGCGGAGGAGGAGGAGGAGGAGGCGGAGGAGGAGGAGGAGGAGGAGAAGGAGGAGGAGGAGGAGGAGAGGAGGAGGAGGGAGGAGGAGGGAGGGAGGGAGGGAGGGGGGAGGGAGGGAGGAGGGAGGAGGAGGGGGAGGAGGAGGAGGAGGAAGGTGTGGGGTGGCAGGGGGGGGGGAAGGTGGAGGTGGGGAGGGGGAGGGGAAGAGGGTACGTAGTAATAAGAGGAAGAAGCAGGAGTCGGGATCGGAATCGGCCCCATCGCGATGCGACGAGCGACGAGACAACAACAGACCAGCCCGAACTACGAGGCAGTCGCTTAGTTCGAGGATCTCCCTGATCCTTGGGCCACTATCCATCACAAAACCTCTGACTGTAGATTCCACGTGTGTTGTCAGGCGATCGCAAACATGGATCAATGGGGGCGTGGACTGGCGACGGCCAAACGAGGCGGCATTTGGCGAGGGCACCTCCCCCGATCCATGGATTTGGCGACCGCGCGCCAAATCCATGGATCGATAATCCATGTTTGCGCGCCCCCGAGTGTTGGTGAGCGGCTGATCACAACGCTTAGTTAAGGCTGGCCTCAGCTGCCGACTGGCGAAGGATCCGAACGTCTCACAGCCAGCACGTCGGAGACACATGACCCGCGCGTTTTTTTTTGTGTGGAGGGCAAAGGGTGAAATCTGAAATGCCGTGTCGACTGATTCTCGAGGTTCGAATCTGCACAGGGCGAATCACGAGACGGATCGGTTCTCGAAGCGCAGGAGCCCGTGTGTGGATGCCGCCCTGAGCCCTCCACCCTGCGAAGTGTGCCCAGGCGACGCCCCAGCGTGAGATTCCTGGGCCGGGCCTTCCCCAGCGGGTGTCTGCTGACCCTATGGGCAGCCCGGAGAGGGCAGGGTCGGCAGAGGCGGGAGGGACGCGTGGGCTCCCTGCGCCACAACGTGGCAGTCTCGACGGGTGCACGGCTTGAGCATCGCATGGCGCCAACAGCGCAGAGCGGCTTTCCCTCGGAAAGCGATGGGATGAGCCCGGCGTGTGCCGGAGGATTTCGTTCCGGATTTCGGGGTGACGTTCGTGCGGATCTTCTGTTTGTCCAGGAAGGAAGACGAGAACAAATCCACGCGCAATTCATTTCGTTGTTCACTCGCCGAGTCGGGGGTGTGCATTGACAGAAATCCACGCAAAAATCCGCTGCAGCACGTCTGCAAGGTCGGTGCAGTGAAACGTCGTAGGCATTGCCTAGACGTCTCGTCAAGCACATGGGCCGACTCGAAGACCGAGACCGCGGAAGGGGAGGGGGGAGGAGGTGGGCGGTCTTGCTTTGAGCTCGTAGGGCGAGGCCTGGGCGGAACCGCCGCAGTCGCCTCCAGGGTGGAGCGAAAGAGACGCTTGCGGACGAAGGTTACATCTTTTCTCCACTCGAGCAATCCTCGCACGAACTTCCTGATCGATCCGAGCCTCGGCCGCTGATGTGTCGGCCATTCGATTCCCCGCGAACATCCATTCAGGGTGCGAAGAGGAAACCACGAGGTGAGCGTCGAGTTGAGGGGGAACCCGAAGAACCGTTACCAGTGACGGGTCACGGCCCTCGAGTGCAGCACTTTTGGGCGTCCACGCCGCCTGATCTGGCCCCGTCGGGGCCAACTCGAGCCTTTCGAACCGCCCGTGGATCACCCCGCTGCTTTCGGCGACCTACACGAGAGCCCCACTGGAGCACCTGATGGAGGCCGAGCGGCCCCAGGAACTCCCCACGCGGCACCGTCTGCGCGTCGCCAGGAGGCCGTCCGAAGACAGTGGCACAAGCCGTCGCATCGCCGAAGTTATCCAGGGTACGGGGAGGAGGAGGAGGAGGAGGAGGAGGAGGAGGAGGAGGAGGAGGAGGAGGAGGAGGAGGACGCACCGACTCGGCGAAGACGGGGATCACGGCTAGCTTCGCCCCCGAACACGCCCCCGAGAACCACACGATGGTCTTCAGGAGACCTTCGGCCGAATTCAGCACTGTGAGGCACCCGAAGGGGGAGACAGAACTCTGGTCCGGGAGGCTGGTACGATCCCACGGAACCAGGAGCAGGATTCCGAGACCCGACCCGAGACAGCTTTAGGAACCAAGTGTTCCGATCTTTTACATGTAGCATTGCCTGTGTTATACATGTGCACAGCCAGCCGCGGTGTAAAGGTGTCTCGAGGCCTTCGCCACACCTCCGACAAGTAGCATCCACTGCAGCAGTGGCTTCATTACTGATCAGAGGCGACGATAGGGGCGAATAGCCCAGGGAAGAACAATACTTGTATCCGAAAGCGCCGATAATCTATGTCTTCGACAAGGCTCCACAGCGAATACATGTAATGTCTGCCCCTGGGCTATTCGTCCCTATCGTCGCCGCCGAATTGACCCATGAGCGGGGACATGTGCCACCTGCAACGTTGGTGGAAAGAGTCTTTAAGAGACGCGCACCGTGCATCGGGACCCCGGCGAGGGACTTCAAGACACGCCTATAGGAATGGTTGACGGCACCCTACTGCAAACCTTCCCCACAGAAATGCTGGCTGCCGCGGCCCAGAGCTGTTCAGAAGCCTGGCGAAGGCTGACAAATCCGTGGCTGCTAAAACGGAGCTTCGGGAAATGTGTTTTTTCTTCCTGGAAGCAGCCTGTTTACTACTTAGCGCGTTGAGGTTTATTCCGGGAAGTTTTTCTTCATTTCGGGAAGACCGTTTTAGCAGCCACGGATTTGCCAGCTTTCGCCCAGCTTCCAAGCAAAGATTGGCGAAAAGAATCTTTAAGAGGCGCGCACCGTGCTTCGGGACCCTGGCGAGGGACTTCAAAACACGCCTGCAGGAATGGCTGTCGGCCCCCTACCGCAAACCTTCCCTACAGAAATGCTGGTTTCGAAGAAGAGAAGACGACATAGACATCAACTCTTGGCGCTCCGCGCGGATGTCTTGGGTCCGCGCTGGGACCCCCGGGCGGCGCCTCGGGCGCCGCCCCTGGCGCGCTCCGCGCGCCAGGGAGGGGGGTCCAGCGCGAATCCAAGAAATCCGCGCGGAGCGCAAAAGTTTATGTTTATGACATGTTTTTGCCCGCCGACCCCTCAAACTCCTGAGTGATCCCGCTGACATCCCCAGATCTCGACACGATCTGATCGGGGGACGGCCACGTACCACCAGGCCCTTCGTCCTTGAGCGGGGTATGCCGTCCTGAAGTGAGGCGATCGCAAACATGGATCAAGGGGGCGTGGATTAGCGACGGGTCCCGTTTCCCTAGGAAATCGTGGCTTGCCGCCGCCGAACGAGGCGGCACCGCCCGCATTTTGGGGAGGGCACCTCCCCCGATGCATGGATTTGGCGACCGCGCGCCAAATCCATGGATCGCCAATCCATGCTTGCGCGCCCCCGGTGAAGGAGAGGCTGGGTCCCAGCCAAACTCGGGAATGTATGCCACGGCAGCTGCAACCGGGCCTTGAACAGCCTGGGCGGCGTGCCGATGGGGCAGGGTCACGGAGTTGCGAAACGGTTCGCGGCCACGCCGAAAGCACGAGGGGCGGTGATGACGATGCGTAACAAAGGGAGGGGGGGAGGAGGGGGAAACACGGAGGACACAGCATGTAAGCTGATGGTGTGATAGTGATGATAGGCAGGATGGTGGAGGAGGAGGAGGAGGAGGAGGAGGAGGAGGAGGAAGGGGAGGGGAAAGGGGATGGGAAAGAGGAGGGGAAAAGGGGAGGGGAACTGGGGGGAGGGGGAAGAGGATGGGAAAGAGGAGGTGGAGGAGGACGAGGAAGAAGCCTCCCCCTTATCTCACTTCATCACTGTCGTCATTGACGTCATCATTGGCACTGCCATTTTCATACTGGTCAGCCATGAAAGCAGGTTCTTGGAAACTCGATTCGTGTAGGGACCTATGAAGAGGGAACTTGAGGGAGGGCTTCGTACATCATCGTTGATGCGTCTTCGGTGTGCGCTGGTCCTCCTCCTCCTCGCGGCAACGGCTGCCCCCATCAGAGTCTTCTGTCTCGACGCTGATTGGAGGGCACCAACTATACACCTACACCGATCCTGGCCAGGCCGATCCTGGGCCCAGGATCGGTGTATATGCCAGGAGAGCGCATACACCGATCCCTAGGCCCAGGAGGAGCTTGGCTGGGACCGGTGTCGGTGTATTAGCTGGCGTTCTCCTGTCCTAGCGGACCACAGTGCCAGCGCCCACGATCACTGCAAGACTCCGCGAGCTCGTCGGTCTGTTTGTCTGCCTCCTCCCCCCCCTTCCCCCCCCCAGGGCTGGACCGGAACGGTGTGTTGGCCGTCTCGTGGGCCGTTTTGTTCGTCGCTTTGCTTTGCACTCGAGGCGAAGCGAAGGCAAACAGCAAGGCAGACCGAGAAGCAACACGAAAACGAACAACGCCGTGTAGGCTCAGCCCTGTTCCACCCCATCCTTCTTCTCCCGCTCCTCTCTAGGCCTCCCAGACAGGGTCCAAGTAGCTGGGGTCGGAGGAACGCGCCGCATCGCCGATGCATCGGCGATGCATCGCCGATACGGCTCAATGTGGGGCCCACTTTTCTCCACGCCGACGCCGCCGATGCATCGCCGATGTGTCGGCGATGCGGCGAGGTCCTCCGGCCCCCACCTGCTTGGAAACCCCACCTAGGAGTAGGGGAACAAAAAGTGGCATAAACATAAAAACTCGGAGGTCCGCGCGGAGTTCTGGGATCGGCGCTAGACCCCCCTCCCTGGCGCGCGGAGCGCGCCAGGGGAGGCGCCGCCGGGGGGCCCCAGCGCCGATCCAAGAAATCCGCGCGGACCTCCGAGTTTTTGTGTTTATGTCACTTCTTGTTCCCCTAAGGAGGCCTCTGTCCTCCGTGGGGGGGGAGGGCCAGGAACTGCCTCCAGCGGGAGGCGCCCCGCCTCGCGGGGAAGCTCATCGACCTGGAGGACGCTCCAAGGCGCCGCGGCCCGAGAGGCCGGACGAGGACGAGGACGAGGACGAGGACGAGGACGAACAACGAGGACAAACAACGAGGACGAGGACGAGGACGAGGACGAGGACGAGGACGAGGACGAGGACGAGGACGAGCGAGGACGAGGACGAGGACGAACAACGAGGACGAGGACGAGAAGGGATGCACAACGGACAAAACAGCGAGAGGAGGGGCGAGGACGAGGACGAACACCGAGAACTTCGGTGGAAGGAGAAACAACGGCATAACTATAAACTGTTGACGCTCCGCGCGGATTTCTTGGATCTGCGCTGGCCCCCCCCCCCCCCCCCCGGTGGCGCCTCCGGCGCAGGCCCTGGCGCGCTCCGCGCGCCGGGGAGAGGGGTCCAGCGCAGATCCAAGAAAGCCGCGCGGAGCGCCAAAAGTTTATGCTTATGGCGTCATTGTTTCTTCTATTCGGGGCTCAGAATGAAAACGAAGTTCGTGACCAGCTCCCGAGCCCAAGATGGCCTGCAGTGGGGACCCATGCCAAGAAACACCCTGCTTGCCTCCAGGGTGCCCTGGATCTCTTGGGTTTCGATGGTTTTGCGATGGAGAGCGTGACGCTCCCGCGTCAAAAGTCAATGGACGTCCTGAGGTCTCAGGGTTGGGTTTCTTGTGGAAGGTTTCTGGTGGACTGGCCTCCACTGTACCCTCGAACCTCCTGGATTATAGCGAGGACCTTCATCTGGTGTGTATGTATATATGTATATGTATATGTATGTATATGTATGTATATATATATATATATATATTCTGCGGGGCGAACGTGGTGCAGTGCAGATCCGAGTGGTCCGCGCTTACCGCCGAAAGTGAATGTTTGTGCCGCTTGATCTTCCTCCACTGTCGGGCGGGTACGTCCTCTCTTCGGGAAACGCGTGGCGCGTGGCTCACTCTCGCTGCTGGCGCAGAAGGCGCTGGGGCGCTGACGACCCGCGGCCCCTGCAGACAGCTCGGCTCGCCCAGCGCCCGTCCTGTCCACACCTGCGGCCCCACGCGGGAGACCGGGGACCTCCAGGCACATCGCGATTTGGACTCGCTCCTCCTCCTCCTCCTCCTCCTCCTCCTCCTCCTCCTCCTCCTCCTCCTTCGCCTCCTCCTCCTCCTCCTCCTCCTCCTGGCGCCCGACAGCACGGATGAAACAGCTTGGCTGGCAGACACGCGCGCCACTTCGAAGTGCGTTCTTGCGGCACTCTCGAGTCGGAAATGGCGGAGAGAGGACGGGGCGAAGATAGACTTCGAGGGGGGAGGAGGGTCACAGTTCGAGGGCGCGCTCTGGGCTGTTTCTGGCCCCCCCCCGGCTCCCAGTCACACGCCGTGAAAACCTGGGCAGAGCGTGTCTTCCAGGAGGAGCAGGACGGAGGCCCCTGAGGGCTTGACGACTGCTCTCCGATCCACTTGCAGAGGTCAGGTCAGATAACATCGAGGCACACATGCGGACAGGTCGATGCCCGCCCAGATAAATAGAATTAAAAAAACTGCGGGAATCCGGAGACACCCAGGCAGGCCTGTGGGGCAGATCGTGGAGGCCCCAGCGCGGGCAGGGTGACAGCCAAAGTTAAGTCGGGCGCGTCCCTCTACAGGAGGAAGATTCAAAAATAGTCAGAACATGATCTGGGGTGGTTTATATATCTATATATATATATAAAGATACAGTACCAAAAAAAGTGAGGGGTGGTTTTAAATATAAAAAAACATGCTTGGACCATTTGGGAGTATGTTTGGGGTATTCTTGAATTTTCCGCCCAAAATCCGCCTGTAGGGGGACATGCCCGACGTAAAGCCAAAGTCGTGAAGCCCCGAACGAGGAGGAGGGCGGCCGACGGAGGAGGGGCGTGGGGGGGAACTCCTCGACCTCCCCCGCGCGGCAGGCACGCCGCCGGGCAGCAGCGCCTGCCCGACCACGGCGCCCTCGCACCGTGAGCCTGCCCCCATCCGGTGTCGCGTGCGCGGGGAGCCCCGCGGGCCGTCGGGCGGAGGGGCAGCTCCCGCCACATCGGCTCGCGAGCGGCGCTGCTTCGCGCAACCAAGCAGGCGCGCTCCCCCAGGCAGTGCTCGCACTTGGGGGGGTCGTCGTCAGCAGGGAGAAATGGATGCTGGGTGGCTTTCCCAAGGTTGCGCCACGTTGCCACCAGTACCGCCTCGTGGGCGCTCGTGGTCGCTCCGTGTGCTGAGCTCGCACCGATAAGCTCATAGTCCGGGAAGATGTGTTTGGAAATGGACTCCGCACTTGCGTCGGCCCCGCATTGTCTGCGGCGTCGTCACCAGGGTTCCACTGGTGCTTCGCCGTCCCAATTCCTACATGATTGCATGCTTGTTTGTTTCGAGCTTGCGTTATGTCTGAATCCATGTGCGATTTTCTGTCTCGCACGAGAAAGCATTGCCATCGTGACATGACGCGCGCGCCGCGCATTCGTCTCGTCATTGCGGTCGCATGAGACGCGCGGATGTGTTTGGCGTCTTGAGTTTTCTTGCATTTTGAGACAGTTGTGAAGCCCTGTGAGACGCGTGAGTGGTGTTGTTGCCGAGTTTCCTGCGTCACTTGAAAACCTTGTGAGACGCGTGATGTGCTTGGCGCCGAGATTTTCGTGGCAATCTGCGGCCGCGTGAGACGCGCGGATGCGCTCGGCGCCGAGGGTTTGGTGGCACCTGGAGACCGCGTGAGGCTCGCGGATGTGTTCGGCACCGAGGGTTTCGGGGCACCGTGAGACCTTTTCAGACAATTTGAGACCGCCATCGGGATTTATCTGGTGCGTAAATTTGAACCAACCATGAAGATCTTGAGACCCATCCGGCATTTACCCACCGTGTCCCGAACAGTGCTTAAATTTAGGGGTTCCCACTTCTCCCTCAAAAAACTGGGCCTATCTGCCTGTCTCGCGGCTATGCCGCCGTCGCCGCCTCGTCACCGCCTCGTCGCCGCCCGTCGTCTGGGCCTGTCTGCTGGTCTGGCGGCTATGTTGCCGCCGTCGCCACCCGTCGTCTGGGAGTGTCTGCCTGCCGCCGTCGCCGCTTGTCAGTCGGCCATGTTGCCGCCGTCGCCGCCTCGTCGCCAGATAAATTGCGCACCACATACATATCACCACATAGAATGCACAACATAGATTACACAGCATCGATTGCACCACATAAATTGCACCATAAATCATGCACAACGTGCACTGCACCACGTAGATAGCAACGCATAGATTGCAGAGCGCATCTTGGCGCCATCTTGAGGCGTCTTGGATCATCTTAGCGCCATCTTGGCCATCTTGAGGCCATCTTGGCGCCATCTTGAGGCGTCTTGGACCAGGAAAAACCCTTTGCAACCGGGTCCGGGCAAATTTTCGGCATCCTTCCGGGTGGCCGGCGGGACGGGCCGAAGCCCCAGGGGGAGTTCTTTTGGAAAAAGAACCAAAACCAAACGCCATATCATCCGGCACTCCAGGCACCCCTTTGCTAAAGCAAAAGGGGGCGGCGGATCTAGTGGCAGTCGGCCCAGCCCATCCCGCCACCGTGCCTTGGTTGTGGGTTAGAGGCCTCTTGGATGTTAGTTGGGATATCGTGGGAGGCCTCTCGGGAGTCTCTTGGAGGCAGTTTTGAGGCCTTCTGAGGGCCGTTTGGGCCTATGTGTGGGCCTCTTGGGGGCCTCTTGGAAGCCTCTTGAGGGCCTCTTGGGCGCCTCTTTGGGCCTCTTGGAGGCCTCTTGGGGCTTCCGTGGGCCTTTTTGAGGCGGGAGGGTCGAATTGTAGGTTCGTGTTTTACCTCTTGGGCCCCTCTTGGGGCAGTTCTGGTGCCCTCTTAGGCCGACTTGGCGGCCTCTTGGGCCGTGTTGGGGCCCTCTTGGGCCGTGTTGGGGCCCTCTTAGGGGCCTCTTGGGCAGTGTTGGAGCGGTCTTGAGGACCTCTGGGGCCATCTTGGAGCGTCGGAAACCCGAACACGCGAGAACGCGAACCGCATTGAAAACCACACGGAGCATAAGTGATGCATGCATGCTGGGGACCTCTTGGAGATTCTCTTGTAGCGCTCTTGGGGTTTCTGTGGGGCCTCTTGAGCCGTCTTGGGGCCAGCTTGGGCGTCTTGGAGCGCTATTGGGTCGTCTTGGAGGCCTCTCGGACCCTCTTGGGCGCTTCTTGGAGCCTTCTTGGCCCGTTTTGGGGCCCTCTTGTAAAGAAAGCATGAGCAGCGAGTGCTCTGCGTCAAATTAGAGCGGCGCTCTGCTGATAAGAGGAGGAGCAGTGAACGCGCACACGCTCTGAGGCCAATTGTAGCAGAGCGGCGCTCTGTCAATCGGAGCCCGAGCATGATGTGGAGCCCTGCGTTGAGGCAAATGAGCACGGCAGCGCTCTGCGAATGCGGGGAGGGGCAGCGGCTGCACACGCTCTGAGGCAGCTGTGCAGAGCGCCGCTCTGCTGCTTGCAGCCCGAAGGGTCCGAGAATGTGGGGGCCCAGCCCCTAGAATACTGGAGCGCAGGACTCAGGACAGAGAACACATGAGAGACTGGGGCGATGAGACCCTGGGGCGAACTGCTAACTCCACTTCGTACCTCGAGGCACGGTGGCGGACACACGTACACGTACACAGACATATGTGTTTGCATGCGTGGTTGTGCATATGTGTATGTATATATATATATATATATACACCGATATAGGTGTGTGTATATGTATGCCTATACGGATGTATGGATGTAGGTATATGTGCACGTGTATGTTTTCATAGGTGTAGATGTGCATGTATATGGTACCGAGTACTTGTATGTATAAAGGGATGGATTCGTGTATATGTACTTGATATGTACAGATATACAAACATAAATAGAGAGAGGCCACGGCCTTGCCCGCCTTTCGATGGGCCAGAGGATGCTTCGCATTGGTGGTTCGCTCGTTCTTGGTCGCTCCTGGGGCGGGCCATCTTGGCGCAGCCCTTTTGGCGGGTCGCTGCCCGTTGTTGCAGTTTGTTTCTCGAGGATCTTCCGCGGGGCCATCTTGGAGCGTCTGGTGGATTCCTATTGGTGTCTCTGCTCAGGGGATTCGCACCAGTTCATTCCCACTCCTCACTCTGGAAGCCCACACGGGCATCCCAGCTGTCATACCTAGTTCAGTTTGTGCAAGCTCCATCCGCTCAGTTGGCATGAATGTAGGCCAATCTCGTCCGCTCGACTGTTCTTGTCGAAGTGGACCTGCTGAGCCAAGGAGGAGCAGCTGCTCAGTTGGCTCCAATGTGAGCCAATCTCGATCCCGTCGGCTCTTGGAGTCGACGGGGACCTGCTGAGCAGAGGTGCAGGATGTAGATCACCCACACATCCAGTGTGTGTGTGTGTGCTTTTTTGTGACCCTGCGTGGGGGCCTCGTAGAGACATCTGGATCTCGCGCCGCGCCGCCCGCGGTCCTGCCACGGCCCGCTCCCCCCTGAGACCCGAGACACACAGAGCCGCACTGGAAGACCACGACTTGGAGCCTCGGCCCCCATGCGACCTCCCTTTGGGCGCGAAGAAGCACGAAGGGCCGATGCTTTGGGGGAGGGCCGCGAGGGCTGCAGAGGAAGGGGGCCCTTTCTAGGGCCCCATTCAAGGGGCCCCTCTGGGCCCGCAGAAAGGGGCCCTCCTGGGCCCGCAAGAGGGCACCTTTCCCCCCCCCCCCCCCTCCCCCCTCGTGCATCGCCCCTCTTTGATTCGCGCCCCTCGTGCTCGCCCCCCTCGTGCATCGCCCCCCCTCGTGCATCGCCCCCCCCCCACCCCCCCTCGTGTATCGCCCCCCCTCGTGCGTCGCCCCCCCTCCTTGATTTCGCGCCCATCTCCTGCGGCAGCCCTCGCGCCAGGATCGGCCCGCGAGGCCCCGGGAGGCCCGAGACCACTCGGCGAGAGCCCTCGAGGTGCGTGGCCGGTCGCTTGCGACGCCTCCCCCGGGGTCGCGGGGCCGCCGCGGGCGCCCGCGGGCCCGGAGCGGGCGCCGAGCTGGCGCGCCAGCTGCGGAGACTATTTTGAAGCGCTGGGCCGTCCAGGGCCGGCAGCGGCGCCGAGCGCCGAGCGGAGCGGCGCAGGCTCAAGTCGGGCGCGTCCCTCTACAGGAGGAAGATTCCAAAAGGAGTCCAGAAGTCGTCCGGGGACGATGTTTTTGACAATCTGCAAGGTCGCCTGCAGTCCTGAAAACGCGAGGGCCAAGACGAGGCACAGGGTCCTCGAGACTTCGGGGAGGGAGATTTCGGGGCAGGGTGTTATCGGGGAGCGCAGGCCAGACCCCGAAAAATCTTTGGCCGATGTTCGAGCCCTCGGTAAATCCGCGATTTTGTGATGGAGACCATGTTTTTCCTTGGTCCAACGGGGTCGTCTCGGGCCGGCAGTCGCGGCGCAGGCCCCCACCGCGTGAGGTGGCGCGTCGGCGCCCTCGCTTCCAGTGCAGCGTGCCGCTCGGGCGGCCCGCGCAGAGGCCGCCGCGCAGGGCCCGCCGTGTCATCCCTCGCGTGCCGTCCAAACCCGCGCAGCAAGGAGGGGCCACCTTCCCAGGGGCACCCCTACATCCTTGCCTCCTCGGTCCGTCCTTGGCCACTTCCTGGGAGGGCTCGTGGGCCGTCCTGGAGGCCATCTTGAGCGTCTTGGGGGCCTCTTGGGCCGTCTTGGGGGCCTCTTGGGGCCGTCTGGGACATCCTTGCCTCCCCGGTCCGTCCTTGACCACTTCCGCTGGCCGCGCCCCGCCCGAAGAGCGTCGAGCTGGGCGCCCAAGGCCCTTGCATCCTCATCGTGCGTCCTTCCGATACGGTGAAGTCGGGCGTGTCCCTCTACAGGAGGAATATTCAAAAGTAGTCCAGAAATCGTCTGGGGACGATTTTTTGACTATTTGTAATGTTGTTTGACTCTTTGTATTTTGTCGTTAAAAATCCGCCCGTAGGAGGACGTGCTCGACTTAACGATACGGGCCGACTGCAGGACCCGTTTTCGATCGTCGCTCACTTGGTGCCCGGCGCTCTCTCGTGCTCGTGCCGCCGCGCGAGCCCGGGCGCCGGGCCCGGCGGGAGCCGTCTGCGCCCTGCCTGGCGCCTGCGCCGCGCAGAGCGCCACAAGTTTATGTTTATATGGTTTTGTCTTTTTCTATGACGAACCAACAACACACACCCATACCCATAGAGGGGTCGGAGAGAGCTATGGGTGCGTGTTGTCTGGTGGGGGTCCCCGCTCGAACGGGAGCGTTCCCCAGGGTCCGACAACCCGCACCCATACACATAGCCAGTCCTCCTCCCAACGACCCCCCTAAGGGTATGGGTGTGTGTGTTGCTCGTTCGTCATTCTAAGCATGGTGGGAGCCATGATATTTCATCAGATTTCAGGGCGCCTCTTCTTACTTCACTGCGTCCCGACCCCCTCCTGGGCCGAGCACACGCCGCCGGCCATGCTTTGCGCCACCCCCTATCGGACGCCACCCTCTTGGCCGCCCCCGAGCCCTGGGGGGGGTTGTTCGGACGGGGCTGGGACGAGGATGCAGTCTAGGAGGAGGAGGAGGAGGAGGAGGAGGAGGAGGAAGAGGAGAAGCAGGAGGAGGAGGAGTTAGAGGAAGAGGAAGAGGAGGAGGAGCAGGAGGAGGAGGAAGAGGAGGAGCAGGAGGAGGAGGAGAAGGAGGAACAGGATTCCACAGGTCAGGCAGCGACTGCGACCAAGAGTCGAAGACAGCCATCTTACGGTAAGTTCGAGTCGTGTCGACGCGGCGGCGGCCCCGCCGCCGATGTCGCAGAGTCTTCCAAATTGAACGAACTGGTAATGGAAAAGCCGCCGATCGTTCGAGGTTGAACGATCCACGCGGTGTCAGAAAGCAACGCCAGGGTCGTCACGACACGAACTTGCCGTGTAGTCGGACCGAGGTACAAGATCGAGGTCGGCTCGGGGAGGGTACCCTGATGTTCTTCGTGCCTGCTGGATGCTCCGGTGCGTCCTGGGGGGGCACCCTTGGATGTTCTGTGTGCCTTGGCCGGCGGAGGGCTTCATGTTCTTGGAGGATGTTCGGATGGTTTGTCCTAGGTGCGACTGCAAATCCGTTCCAGAGCTTTCCGGAACGCTCTCAGAGCGTCCTGGAACGCCTGGAGGAGGCCGTGGCCGCGTCGCCCGAGACATCCTCCAGATCCGCCAGATCTCAGAGGTTCTCGATTGATCCTTACCCGATGATGTTCTCGTCCTGGCTTCGTCTTACGCGTGCTCCGGGGCTTCCAGATGGGGTCCTAGCAGATGGGGTCGGGGGATCGCGCCACGTCGCCGATGCATCGCCGATGCGGCTCGACGTGGGGCCCGATGTTCTCCACGTCGACGTCGCCGATGCATCGGCGACGCGGCGCGACCCTCGGACCCCATCGGCTCCGACCCCAGTTGGGAGGCACCTCTCCGGAGAGGCTGCGGCACTGCTCGACGATGCGCTGTCGGCCAAACTTGCAGGACCGGCCCTCTCCACGGTGCACTTAGTCGGAGGCCTACACCCTAGGCGATGCTTAAGAAAACTTGCGTTTTCGGCCAGAGTCTCGATTATTCTTAATGTTTCAATGTGAATCCTAAGATTCCAATCGAAATTATAAATTATGGTTTTTATTCAAATTCTGAGACTATGAATTTCTTAACCCATGATTTCTTAAGCATTTCGCGGGGTGTAGAGATGTCGGAGGTGGATCGGCCTCCTACCTTGACACGTCGACTGAGGAATGGGCCGTGTTCGGCGTCGCGGCCGTCATCTTTGCGGGCCCAGGTCCGTCGGCTTCGGTCACAGGCCGTTTTCATGAACGGGAGGTTTCTTAAAGGGAGGTCTGTCCACCGCCGAAGGTTGACATCTGCACCGGTATCGATGGCTGCCTCCACCGAGGAGAGGCTGTTCCGATCTCGGTGGTGGTGGTCGTGCTCGGGCTTCTGGGCGGCTGGGAGGCGCCAGCACCAGAGCCCAGGATCGTACTCCCCCCCGTGGAGGCAGCCCCCGCGTTGTTCAGCGAGCGAAGAACGGTATAAGATAAACTTTTTCGCTGTCGGGGGCGCCTGTCCCTTGGCGGCTGGAAAGTTTATACCCCTACGGTGCCACCGTAAGGGTATAAATTTTCCAGCCGCCCTGGGACAGGCGCCCCCGACAGCGAAAAAGTTTATGTTATATCGTCATTCGCCCGTTAAGTTGTGGCGTTGGCGTATGATGTGCCAACCTGTTTTGGCTTCGATCACCAGAACAAAATTCGAGCAACAAGGAAGTACCGAAGCTGGATGGTTTTCGCGTGTCGGGCCCATGGGAGGCGATACTCGTTCGACACCGTTTCGATACTTCTCGGGCCGCTCGAAATTATTTTTGGGATGCGGTCCTTAAGTACGATGGGAGCAACATACCCAGACTCCCGACGTCATGATTCTTTCATAACATCGACCCTGGAGGTCTCGACCCATTCCCTGGGACCAGCTGTTCATCCTGGATCGTTTCTTAGGCCGAAAATAGAAAAGAAAACAACAACCCCCACCGTTATTCTTTCACTACCCGAAGGGGTTCTGGGTAAGTGTTGGCACCGACTTCGAGGCCCCCGACTTCAGCTCTTTGGCGTCGGCTTCTGCTCCATGTGCTCCGCGAGAAGCGCCCTCTGGCCAGCTCACCCGCTTGCCGGCCCTTCGCCCTCGTTTGCGGGTGCCTCTGCCATTGAAGTCGGGCCTGCCCCGCTACAGGAGGAACCTGCCAAAACTCGTCACGAGCGAAATGGGTACGGAAAGAATGGGTGCGATGCCCAACAGCCGTCCCTGTTCATTTTGAGCAGGACTCGCTGTCGGTGTCGCCGCGGCCTGTGTCCATTTGAGACAGAAGGCCACCTGCCCAACAGCGACCGCTGTTGGTTTGGGACAACATTTGTTCCTAGTCTTTCCGTACCCATTTCGGGCGTCCAAAAAACACAAAACTCTTATGGGGACGATGTTTTGAGTATCTTTGACTATGTCTGAATGTGTTTGCGTGTTTTGAATTCTTTTCTTCCAAAGTCCACCTGTAGGAGGACATGCCCGACCCAACTCTGCCATCGCGGCCACCTGTGAGTCTCACTGCGGGTTCGTCCGACGCGGGTTTTTTTCGGACGCCCCCGCGGGGGTTCATCACCCGGCTGCAGGTCGCCCTCGAATTCTGAGCCCTGGCCAGCGGTTCAGAAATTTGACTTGCAGGGGCAATAGCGGTCACACCCGGGCGTGTCAGTAGGAGCGAAAGTCCGTTTCCCGTCCGCCGGTGGCCGGCGGACACCCGGGGGCCCTCGGGGTTGGTGGACACCATAAAGGATGGGGGTGGTTCTAATATAGAGTCCCGAAACAAAGGTTTCCCGGACACCCAGGGTCCCTCGGCGCCGGTGGACTCCATAAGGGATGGCGGTGTTTCTCATATGGTGTCCTGGAACAAGGGCTTCCCGGACACCCCGGGTCCCTCGGGGCTGGTGGACACCATAAGGGATGGGAGCGTTTCTAATAGTCCCGAAACAAGGGCTTCCCGGACACCCAGGGTCCCCGCGGGGCTGGTGGACACCATAACGGATGGGGGTGTTTCTAACATGAAGTCCCCAAACAAGAATTCCCCGGACACCCAGGGTGCCTCGGGGCTGGTGGACACCGTAAAGGATGGGGGTGTTTCTAATATGGGATCCCGAAACAAGGGTTTCCCGGACACACAGAGTCCCTCGGCGCCGATGGACACCATAAGGGATGGGGGCGTTCCTCATATGGGGTCCCGAAACAAGGGCTCCCCGGACACCCAGGGTCCCCCAGGGCTGGTGGACACCATGACACCATAAGGGATGGGGGCGTTCCTAGTATAGAGTCCCGAAACAAGGGGTCCCTGGACACCCAGGGTCCCTCGGGGCTGGTGGACACCATAAGTGATGGGGGTGGTTCTAATATAGAGTCCCGAAACAAGGGCTTCCCGGACACCCAGGGTCCCGCGGCGCTGGTGGACACCATAAGGGATGGGGGCGTTTCTAAGATGGAATCCCAGCACAAGGGTTTCCCGGACACCCAGGGTGCCTCGGGGCTGGTGGACACCATAAGGAAAGAAGGCGTTTCTAATATAGAATCCCGAAACAAGGGTTTCCTGGACACCCAGGGTTCCTCGGCCCTGGTGGACACCATAAGGGACGGGGGTGTTCCTAGTATAGAATCCCGAAACAAGGGTTTCCCGGACACACAGGGTTTTTCGGGGCTGGTGGACACTATAAAGGATGGGGGTGTTTATAATCTGGAATCCTGAAACAATGGTTTCCTGGACACCCAGGGCCCCTCGGCGCCGATGGACACCATAAGGGATGGGGGTGTTTCTAATATAGAGTCCCGAAACAAGGGCTTCCCGGACACCCTGGGTCCTTCGGCGCCGATGGACTCCATAAGGGATGGGGGTGTTTCTAATATAGAGTCCTGAAACAAGGGCTTCCCGGACACCCAGGGTCCCGCGGGGCTGGTGGACACAATAAGGGATGGGGGTGTTTCGAATATGAAGTCCCCAAGCAAGAGTGTCCCGGACACCTCCCGTGCCTCGGGGCTGGTGGACACCATAAGGGATGGGGGTGTTTCTAATATGGAATCCCGAAACAAGGGTTTCCCGGACACCCGGAGTCCCTCGGCGCCGATGGACACCATAAGGAAGGGATGGGGGTGTTTCTCATATGGAGTCCCGAAACAAGGGTTTCCCGGACACCCTGGGTCCCTCGGCGCTGGTGGACACCATAAGGAATGGGGGTGTTTCTAGTAGGGGGCTGGTGGACACCATAAGGGATGGGGGTGGTTTTAATATAGAGTCCCGAAACAAAGTTTTCCCGGACACCCAGGGGCCTTTTTCGCTGGTGGACACCATAAGGGATGGGGGTGCTTCTGATATGGAGTCCCGAAAGAAGGGGTTCCTGGACACCCAGGGTCTTTCGGCGATGATGGACACCATAAGGGATGGGGGCGTTTCTAATATAGAGTCCTGAAACAACGGCCTCCCGGACACCCAGGGTCCTGCGGGGCTGGTGGACACAATAAGGGATGGTGGTGTTTCGAATATGAAGTTCCCAAGCAAGAGTTTCCCGGACACCCAGGGTGCCTCGGGGCTGGTGGACACCATAAGGGATGGGGGCGCTTCTAATATAGAGTCCCGAAACAAGGGTCTCCAGGACACCCAGGGTCCCTCGGCGCTGGTGGACACCTTAAAGGATGGGGGTCTTTCTCATATAGACTCCCAAAACAAAGGTTTCCGGGACAACCAGGGGTCCCCCGGGGCTGGTGGACACTATAGAATATAGGGGTGTTTTTCCATATAATAGAATATACAAAACAGAGTCCCAAAACAAATAATTCACCGACACCCAGGGTCCCTGGGGCTGGTGGACACCATAAGGGATGGGGGTGTTTCTGATATAGAATCCCAAAACAGAAGATTCCCGGACACCCAGGGTCCCGCGGCGCTGGTGGACACCAGAAGGGATGGGGGCGTTTCTTATATAAAGTCCCAAAACAAGGGCTTCCCGGACACCCGGAGTCCCTCGGCGCTGGTGGACACCATAAGGGATGGGGGTGTTTCTAATATAGAGTCCCGAGACACCCAGGGTCCTGCGGGGCTGGTGGACACCACAAGGGATGGGGGTGTTTCTTATATGGAGTCCCGAAACAAGGGCTTCCCGGACACCCAGTGTCTCTGGCGCTGTTGGAAACCATAAGGGAGGATAGGGGGTGTTTCTAATATGAAGTCCAGAAACAAAGGTTTCCCAGACATTCAGCCGTCCCTGGCGCTGGCGAACACCATAAAGTATGGGGGTGGTTCTTATACAGAGTCCCGAAACAAGGGTTTCCCAGACACCCAGAGTCCTTCGGCGCCGATGGACACCATAAGGGATGGGGGTGTTTCTGATATAGAGTCCCAAAACAAGGGTTTCCCAAACACCCAGGGGCCCTGGCGCTGGCGGACACCATAAGGGATGGGGGTGTTTCTTATATCGAGTCCGAAAACAAGGGTTTCCCGGACACCCAGGGGCCCCTGGTGCTGGTGGGCACCATAAGGGATGGGGGTGTTTCTTATATGGAGCATCCCCAAAACGAGGGTTTGCTGGACACCCAAAAGCCCTGGGGCTGGTGGGCACCGTAAGGGATGGGGGTGTTTCTTATATAGAGTCCCCA
Organism: Prorocentrum cordatum; assembly: GCA_963575745.1. Lineage (NCBI taxonomy): Eukaryota > Dinophyceae > Prorocentrales > Prorocentraceae > Prorocentrum > Prorocentrum cordatum. The sequence goes on from CAUYUJ010014615.1 coordinate 194,846, forward strand.
AGCAAGGGTTGCCCGGACACCCAGGGTCCTTGGCGCTGGTGGACACCAGAAGGGATGGGGGTGTTTCGTATATAGCGTCCCAAAGCAAGGGTTTCCTGGACACCCAGGGGTCCTTGGCGCTGGTGGAACCCATAAGGGGGGACGGGGGCGTTTCTTATGTAGAAAACAGGGGCTTCCCGGCCAGACAGGGGCATTGGGGCTGGTGGACACCATAAGGGATGGGGGTGTTTCTTATGTAGAGTTCCGAAACAAGCGTTTCCCAGACACCCAGGGTCCTTGGGGCTGATGGACACCATAAAGACGAATGGGGGTGTTTCTTATATATAAAGTCCGGAAACAACGGTTTCCCGGACACCCAGGGGTCCTTGGCTCTGGTGGACACCACAAGGGAGGATGGGGGTGTTTTTTATATAGAGTCCCGAAACAACGGTTTCCTGGACACCCAGGGGCCCTGCAGGGCCCCTGGGTGTCCGGGAAACCCAGCCCATGGGGCTGATGTGTCCCTATGGGGGTGTTTCTTATATCGAGTCCCAAAACAAGGGTTTCCCGGACACCCACGGGTCCCTGGCGCTGGTGGGCACCATAAGGGAGGATGGGGGTGTTTCTAATATAGAGTCCCGAAACAACGGTTTCACGGACACCCAGGGACCTGGGCGCTGGCGGACACCATAAGGGATAGGGGCGCTTCTTATATAGAGTCCCCAAAAAAGGGTTTCCCGGACACTCAGGGTCCCTGGCGCCGATGGACACTAGAGGGGAGGATGGTTTATGTCTTCTTCGGTCATCGCCGTGTTCGTTGGTCGTCGTCTTCGTTGGTCGTCTTCGTCGGTTGTCGTCGTCTTTGTCGGTCGTCCCCGTCTTCGTTTGTCGCCAGCGGCGGTTTGCGAGTGTATACGGTGGTAGCATGAAGAGAATGAACTCTGGATTAAATTGTTGTTGACGCGGTGGAGATGGTAAAGATTAAATTCGGTTTTATTGTTTGGTATGAAATCGTGGGACATACGAATACTAAATCTGGATTTAATTCAAAACAAATGCGGGTTCCTTCGTCGCCGAACAAACATTGAGTGCATCACTATGTGTCAGTGTTTGTTACCTCTTCGGGGTGTATTGGATTCCTCCTAAGGAGGTATCTTGGGGCCATCTTCAGCCGTCTTGGGCTTTTCCGGCCATCTTCGGATCCTCCCGGGGCTGTCTTCGAGGCCTCTTGGGCGCTTCTGGCCGCGCGGTGACGTACAGGAATCCTGGGGCGTGTAGAATGGCCAGGAATTTGGGCTTACCCTCCGACGAAGTCCTCGTTTGACGCGGCATGCCCTGTGGTAGACCGTATAAAGGGAGCCAGACTGGGAAGGCAAGTGACAAGCGGCAACACAAGCAACACGAGACAGCAGTCCACTAGGAATTTTCCAGCCTTCAGGCCAAAAGGGGGCCGGCCGATATGATATTTATCCAGAGCAAAGTCTTCACTCCTACGTAGCACCCCGCATTTGCGGATAAGAGTGAGGGGGCGGCGGCGCGGGCGAAGTCTGCCCCCGAGTGGCCCCTTTGTTTAGCCCCCAAGTGTCGTCCCCATGTGTAGCCCCCAAATGTAGCCCCATGTGTAGCCCTCAAGTGTCGCCCCATATGTTAAAACCCGCCGCCTTCACTAATTCTGGCAACAAGCCGCTTCAGGTTGAACATGGTTTGGTTCGTATCATCATCGGCATACTACGGCGAGGAGGAGGAGGAAGCGGCGAAAAAGGAGAAGGAAGAGGAGGAGAAAGAGAAGGAGAGAAGGAGGAGAAGAAAGAGAAGGAGAAGGATGAGGAGAAAGAGGAGGAGGAGGAGGAGGAGGAGGGGAAAGAGGAGGAGAAAGAGGAGGAGTTAGGAAAAAAAAGGAGAAAGAGGAACTGGCCAAGCACGCCTTTTATCAGGCGCAGGCCCTCGGCACGAATGGGCGCGGCTGGCGCGGACTGATCAGATCAGCTCGTTCCACGAGGCTCCTCGAGAGAGCGACGGGGGCCAAGGACGACGAGGAGAGGGGGAGGACGACGAGGAGGACGACGAGGAGGACGACGAGGAGGACGACGACGAGGAGGACGACGAGGAGGACGACGAGGAGGGAGGAGGAGGACGACGAGGAGGAGGACGACGAGGAGGACGACTAGGAGCATCCTCGGCCTGTTGTCGGCCCAGAGAGACCGCACGTCCGCGAAGAGGAAGCACGAGCAGGAAGGATGGCTGGGGGGAGGGGAGGAGGAGGAGGGGAAGGAGGAGGGGGTGGAGGAAGAGGACGAGGAGGAGGAGGAGGTCACAAACGGGGATCTTCTGGATCCCAAAACTGGGCGATCTCATCGTACAAGCCCTGGAAGACCACCATGACGCGGATGTCAAGATTCTCCGCCACGCGAACCGACGAGGGTAGGATCGCTACCATCAGCCTCCTCTTCCTCCTCGTCGTGCTCCTCCTCCTCCTCCTCCTCACTTTCTTTTCCTCCTTGTCCTCTCCCACTCCTCCCTCCTCCTCCGCCTCCTCCTCCTTCTCCGCATCCTCCTCCCTCCTCCTCCTCCATTGGGTCGGACGTTGGGTCGGACGTTGGGTCGCTGGAGGCGTTCTGTCGCGCTCCGTCCGATTTGTCGGTGGCCCAACTGTGAAGCTACTTCTTCCTCCTCCTCCTCGCCGCCCTCCTCCCACTCCTCCTCGTCCGCTTCCTCAACCTCTTCCTCCTCCTCCTCCTCGCCCCCCTTTACTCAGTTCATCAGTGCAGTGCGCTCGAGGACAGAAGAGCGTTCATCAAAACGCTAGCGCCCGCTGGGGACAAGGCCACCCACTGTGGCCCGAACAATGGAGAACATAAGCCGCCCACCCAAACCAGGATGATCGTTAACCTCACGCTGACTCTGTCCTCCTCGTTTCCTCTTGAGGCATCCTCCTCTCACAGCCTCTTGAGGCCTTTGTGCCTCCGATCGCATCACCCTGATCATCATCGAAATTGTCATCGCCATCGCCATCAGAGTGATCATATTCATCATTATCGTCGGCATCAGCATCTCCATCATCATTGTCATTCTCTTCGTCATCCTCCTCCTTCCCCTTACATCTGACACCCTCAAAAATGGAGTGTGGGGCCGCGAGATCGCCTCCGTCGGGTCACTCCAATTGATCCCTTCGTGGTACACCATGCCAAAGACTTCGCACATCTCTGGCCACCACTCGGCATAGAACCAATCACTCCAGGGCATCCAATTCTCGATTTTGATCGCCTGCTGCCAGGCGACCCGAGAGAAAGAGGATGAATATACCCAGGAACAGGAGGAGGAAGCGGATGAGGATGAGAAGGAGGAGGAAGAGTGTGAGGAGGAGGAGGAGGAAGAGGAGGAGGAGGAGGAGGAGGAGGAGGAGGAGGAGGAGGAGGCCTCCTTGTGCCGTTCCCGCAACTCTTCGAGGAGCGTGGCGCGGTCGGCCTCGGCCGCCTCTGCCTTGGGAGACAGCCACGGACAGCGGTGTGGGGCGGGGGTTGGCTGAATGGCGTAAGCCTCTTTTTTTGTTTTGTTTGCTCCTCCTCCTCCTCCTCCTCCTCCTCCTCCTCCTCCACACCCTTTTCCCATGCTACCTCGCGGCGTCTCTGCTCCTGCTCGCGCTTCTTGAGGCGGTCGCGAGCCCTTTTGGACATGCCCTGCATCCGCCCACCCCTCTTGGCTCGCTTACCGAACCGCCCCAACCTCATCACGGCCGAGGGAAGAACGCACCGACGGGAGCGCACCGCTGGTAAGCCGAGGAGGAGCAGGACGAGGAGGAGGAGGAGGAAGAACATGAGGAGTAGGAAGTGGACGAGGAGGAGGGATGTTGATGAGGAGGAAGAGAACGAGGAGAAGGACAAGCAGGAGGAGGAGGAGGATGATGAAGGAGGAGGAGGAGCAGCAGCAGGAGAAGGAGGAGGGGCCCGCAATCAGGAGGAGGAGGAGGAGGATAACGAGGAGGAGGAGGAGGGGGAGGAGGAGGAGGAGGAGGAGGAGGAAGAGGAGGAGGAGGAGGAGGAGTGCAAGCAGGAGGAGGAGGAGCAACAGGAGAGAGAGGAGGAGAACGAGGAGAAGGGCTCGGTCGCGCCCCGTTCGATTTGGAGCCAGGCCGCAAGAACGTGGGCCAAGAACGCGGTCGCGGGACCCATGGGGAGACCAAGCCGAATTAAGATTGAGAATCGTAGAAGGGAGGTCCAAAAACAAGAAAAAACATAACGCACGACAAGCTCGCGCCGCGTCGACCCCGACGATGGCCCCCGACGCCGCGGAGATCGTTCAGCCCTGAACGATCGGCCGTTGCTTCAACGGTGGATCGTTCAATGCTGGGCCGCTTCTAGGCCGCCAGCGGCGTTAAGCCTTGAACGCCATCGGCGGGTCGTCGCTGGTCGACGCGACGCGAACCTTTCGTAAGGGCACTTTGCCTCCCAGAAGCCGATGAGGATCTGAACCCTCGCGCCTCGCGCTGGCGGTAATTACCCTTCTCTGCGCTGCCTGAGCGAAGCAGCAAGCGGACGAGACGCAATCGCCACATTTCCTGCTAACCCAACGCATATCAAACAATCATTGCAGGCAGTGGGAGGAGGAAGAGGAGGGGTTTGGGTGGAGGAGGGGCAGAACGAGGAGGAGGAGGAGGAGGAAGAGGAGGGTGAGGGTCGCTGGAGGGCGTCGGGTCGGGCTTTTGGTCGGACGTTGGGTCGGACGTTGAATCGGACGTCGCTGGGGGCGCTCGGTCGCGCTCCGTTCGATTCGCTGGTGGCTCAACTTTGAAACTAATTCATACAGCTGGAGAAAAGCCACAAGAACGTGGGCCGAGAACGCGAGCCCCTCCCCTGAGGGTCGCGGTGCCCATGGGGAGGCCAAGCCGACTCAAGATTGAGATCGTAGAAGGGATGTCCCAAACATATAAACGAAGACACGCGACAAGCTCGCGCCGTGTCGGCCCCTACGATGGCACCCGACACCGCGGAGATCGTTCAGCCGTGAACGAACGGCCGTTGCTTCACCGCTGGATCGTTCAATGCTTGGCCGTTTCTAAGGCCACCAGCGGCGTTAAACTTTGAACGCCGTCAGTTGGTCGCCGCGGGTCGACGCGACGCGAACCTTTCGTAAAGGGTACCTTACCTCACTGCCTGAGCGAAGCAGCAGGCGGACGAAAAGCAATCGCCACATTTCCTGCGAACCCAGCAAGACAGAAACACATACTGCGAATTGCGATCGCCGCGCAAGGCGCAAGGCGCAAGAACTCCTCGACCTCCTCCCTCATCCTGCGTCCTCCTCACCCCTCATCCGTCATCCTCTGCCCTCCTCCTTCCTCCTCCACGACCCTATCGAGCGGCACGCCCGCGATGCTGCCGCGGTCGCCGACTCTCAGGTCTCTGCGATCATGCCCGCGGTGGTGCAATCGCTGAAGACCCCGCTGCCGAGCCTAGCGGGGCACGGCGGGTGTGAAAGAACGAAATTGGTATACAACCCAAGCCGTATGATGGACACATTCCCCCATTACCACTACAATAAGTAGGAGGGAAGTGATGCGGAGGGGCAGGGAAGGTCTTCCTCAGCCTCCTCATCATCATCATCCTCCCCTCGGCCCCCTCCAATTTATGGTAGTGGTAAGGAGAAATGTGCCCGCCATCGCAATCATGCAAAGTACTTGGGCGTCAAATATGTAAATCCTGGGACATAAAATGTTCTGGCGCAACAAGGATGCAAGGGTTGCGTCGTACGTGTGCTGTGTCCTTACAGCCCGCGTGACATTGAACAATTTCGTGGCCGCAGCCTCCTCCCCCCTCCTCCTCCTCCTCCTCCTCTCCTCCTCCTCCTCCTCCTCCTCCTCCTCTTCCTCCTCCTCCTCCTCCTCATCCTCCTCCTCCTCCACCTCTTCGGGGCCTGGCGCCCCCTGCCACCGCGGCCACCACCAAAGTTTTCCGCGAGGGCGCCCCGAGGTGTGGACGATTTCCACGAGGCCACAACTCGCCTCTCTCCCCATCGTGGGAACGGGCAGGGAGAGGGACGTGGGGCGAGGAGGGCTGGTCGTGATCCCCCCAATCCTCCCTCCTCCTCCTCCTCCTTCACCCTCCTCTCCTCCTCCTCCTCATCCTCCTGTCCTCCTCCTCCTCCCCCCCTCCTCCTCCTCCCCCCTCTCTCTCCACCTCCTCCCTCCTAGCTCCCCCTCAGGGGGGAGGAACACAATACAGATACAGCTCTCTTGGCCCTCCTCCTCCCCCTCCTTCCTCGGCCCTCAGCCCCGCTCGAGGAGGACGGTGGCAGGAGGAGGGCCAAGAGAGCTGTATATGTATTGTGTTCCTCCTCCTCATCACCCCCTTGCGCCGTCCGTCGAGGGGAGGACGGGGCGCATTTCAATCGACTAAAGGAACGCCCGAGCGACACGAGCCTGTCGGCCAGCGGCTGACCCCGTCCATCAGGCGGACGGCGTCCAGAACGGCGTGGCAGCGTCCTCTCGGTGACCCCACCCATCCCTCCCTCTATGCCCGTCCCCATCCGTCCCATTCCTCAGCATCCTCTCCTCCCTTCTCATCCCCCCTCCTCCTCCTCCTCCCTTCTCCCCCTCCTCCTCCTCCTCCTCCTCCTCCTCCTCCTCCGCCTCCTCCGCTCCTCCTCCTCCTCTCCCTCCTCCTCCGCCTCCTCCTCCTCCTCCTCCTCCTCCTGCTCCTCCTCCCCCTCCCATCCCCCTCCTCCCTCTCCTCCTCATCCCTCCTCTTCCTCTCCTCCCTCTATCCGCATCCCCTCACCCTCGCTCCCCCCTCACCCTCCCCCTTCTCCCTCCTCCTCCCTCCTCCTCCCTCCTCCTCTCCTCCTTCTCCTATCGCTATCGCTATCGCTATCGGCGCGATGTCCTGTCGGACGCAGCAGCAGTCCGCGCGGCCGGGGCTACACGCGCGCGCCCGAAGCGCGTAGGAGGTTCGGGGGTGGGGGGGGGGGGCTCCCGGAGGCCAAGACAGCCCGCTGCACTTAAGGGGCCCTTAAGTGCAGCGGATCTGCTCCTCCTTCGGGGGGGTCCCCCCGGAGGCCAAGACAGCCCGCTGCACTTAAGGGGCCTTTAAGTGCAGCGGATCTGCTCCTCCTTCTCCTCCTCCTCCTCCTCCTCCTCCTCATCCTCCTCCTCCTCCCCACGATCAATCCTCAGCGCCTCGTCCGAGACCTCTTCGCAGCTGGCTCCGTCACCTGCGCCGCGCCCTCCTCGCCCGCGTCCTTGGCCGCCTGCTTGGCCTCCTTGGCCGCCTGCTTCTCCATCTCCGCCTGCTTCTTCTTCTCGGCCTTCTCCGCCTCCGCCGCGGCCTCCGCCTGCTTCCTCTTCTCATTCATCTGGGCGATGAGGGGGTTCCCACCTGGCAAGACGGCCGCCGCAGCCTTCTCCTTCTCCAGGCGCTCGGCCTCTGCGGCCGCCTCAGCCTTCTGCGTCTCCAGGCGCTCGGCCTCAGCGGCATCCTCGGCCGTCTGCTTCTCCAGGCGCTCGGCCTCAGCGGCCGCCTCAGCTTTCTGCTTCTCCAGGCTCTCGGCCTCAGCCTTCTGCTTCTCCAGGCGCTCGGCCTTAGCGGCCGCCTCAGCCCTCTGCTTCTCCTGGCGCTCGGCCTCAGCGGCAGCCTCAGCCTTCTCCTTCTCCAGGCGATCGGCCTTAGCTACCGCCTCAGCCTTCTCCTTCTCCTGGCGCTCGGCCTCAGCGGCCGCATCAGCCTTCTGCTTCTCCAGGCGCTCGGCCTCAGCGGCCGCTTCAGCCCTCTGCTTATCCACGCGCTCGGCCTCCGCCTTCTCCTTCTCCAGGCGCTCGGCCTCAGCGGCCGCCTCAGCCCTCTGCTTCTCCTGGCGCTCGGCCTCAGCGGCCGCCTCAGCCTTCTTCTCCTTCTCCAGGCGCTCGGCCTCAGCGGCCGCCTCAGCCCTCTGCTTCTCCACGCGCTCGGCGTCAGCCTTCTCCTTCTCCAGGCGCTCAGCCTCAGCGCCCGCCTCGGCATTCTCCTTCTCCTGGCGCTCGGCCTCAGCTGCCGCCTCAGCCCTCTTCTCCTTCTCCAGGCGCTCGGCCTCAGCTGACGCCTCAGCCTTCTCCTTCTCCAGGCTCTCGGCCTCAGCGCCCGCCTCGGCCATCACCTTCTCCTGGTGATCGGCCTCAGCTGCCGCCTCAGCCTTCTTCTCCTTCTCCAGGCGCTCGGCCTCAGCTGACGCCTCAGCCTTCTCATTCTCCAAGCTCTCGGCCTCAGCTGCCGCCTTAGCCGCCTTCTCCGCCGCGGACTTGGCAGCGGTCACGGCGGGCTTGAGCCCCGCAATCACGGCCTGCATTATGCCCTGGTCGGGGACCTGGGTTCTCAGGGGGCGTGGAGCAGGGGGAGCAGATAGATGAAAATGAGGATGGGGAGGAGGAGGCGGAGGAGAAATAGGAAGAGCAGGTGCCTGGGATAGGGAGGAGGGGAGGAGGAGGCGGAGGAGGAGGGAGAGGAGGAGGAGGAGCTTGGGATGGGGAGACGGGTAGGAGGAGGCGGAGGAGGAGGAGAAGGAGGAGGAGGAGCTTGGGATAGACAGGAGGTAAAAGCTTGGACTAGGGAGGTGGGGAGGATGAGGAGTAGGAGGAGTAGGAGGAGGAACGGTTAGGACGACGAACCCTCTCGATAGTCAGCAGCGCGTTCAACGTTGAAATCGTGCTCGTCATGTGCTTTATGTTGGTCGTGTTCCACATTGGCTGCCTGATCCCGTAGCTGCCCTCGATCGTCCGCTCTGCCATGAGGTAGCCAGCTGGTATATACATCACCTGGCGCGGCCGCCCACCCAGAAGGAAGCCTGGACGGCTTAGGCCATCTTGGGGCCCTCCCAAGAGGGCCCAGACAGCCTCAAGAGGGACCCGAGAGGGCCTGGGGGGGGCTCAAGATGGTCCCAACACGGCTCCAAGGGTGGCCTAAGAGGGCTCCAAGAGCTCCAAGAGGGCCACCAAGTAGAGCTCCAAGAGGGCCCAACAGCGCCCCAAGAACACCCCAAACAGATTTCGACCATTCCGTCGAAATCCGTTTGGAGACCCCCGCTCGCCCAAAACATGTCCAAGAAGCCCCCAAGAGGGCCCCAACGCGGCTCCACGCTGGTGTTCTTGGTGGTGGCCCGAGAGACCCCAAGAGCCCCCAAAGAGAGAGCCACCCCCCCCCCCATCCCCCTCCCCCCTCCCCAAAGCGGACCCCAAGAGGGCCTCGGGCCTCAGAAGGGGCACAAGAGGGCCTCAAGAAGGTAAAGGCGGCTTGGGTATGCAAGCTGCACTTGCCGCACCGTTTGTTTGTGCATGCAAGCAGCACTTGTCACCTATATCTGACCTCCTCCTCCTCCTCCTCCTCTTTCGCCTCCTCCTCCTCCTCTTTCGCCTCGGAGGGGGAAGCCTAGAGGACTCACCCGTTATATGTTTAAGAAACATAGGTGCGACAAGTGTTGCTTGCATCCACCGAAAAAAAAAAACAACTGCTCGGAGGAGAAGGAGGACGACGACGACGACGAACCGTACGCGGCTGCTGCTTGCAGTGATATATCGGGAAGCCGAACTCGACCTCAAACGTGCTACAGGCGCGGAACGTGAGGGCCATGCGTTGAAAAGTAGGCTTCTCGCCGCAGTGTGTCGTGAGGTAATTCGCCCAGTCCTCGCCGCTCACTCCCCATCCCCCTCGTCCTCATTCCTCGACCTCGGCTTCGTATGAAACTTATCCACGCTCATCCTGCTGTCCTTTCCTCCTATTCCTCATCCTCCTCCTCTCCTCCTCCTCCTTTCTCCTTCCTCCTCCTCTCCTCCTCTCCTCCTTTCCTTCATCCTTCCTCTCCTCCTTTCTCCTTCCTCCTTCTCCTCCTCTCCTCCTCTCCCTCCTCCTTCATCTCCTCCTCCTGATCCTCCTTCTCCTCCTCCTCCTCCTTCTCCTCCTTCCTGCTGCTCTTTTTCCTCCTTCTCCTCCTCCTCCTTTCTAAATCCAGGTCCTCTTGTCTGACGAGGAAGAACTCCCGAGTGCCGTGGTTCTGGTACCGCACGCTCCCTATCTGCCCGATCTCAGAGCCAACGAAGATGTTGTCGGGCGACGAATAGAACAAAAATGTTTTAGTCAACCCAGAGACTGGCGCACCTGGGCGCAAGGCAAAACAGAATGAGGATGAAGGAAGGAGGGAAGGAGGATCAGGAGGCGGAGGGGAAAGGAGAAGGATGAGGAGGAGGGGTAAGAGGAAAAGGGTGATGAGGAGGAGGAGGAGGAGGAGGAGGAGGGGGAGGGGGAGGGGGAGGAGGATGCATTTCCGTTGGTGCGAATGCTCCTGGGGCGCATGCCCCTGGGGCGTGGTAGAAGGAGGAGGAGGAAACGATATAAGGAATACGAGGAGTAAGACCAAAGCCTGATGGGTCTTCGACGAACGGCTTGAAAAGCTTCGCCATGTCCACTGCAACCGACTCCGTCGCCATCACCATCTTCCTGCCGCTCATGCTCTTGGACGTCCATATTTTCATCATCTCGTGGCACGGCGGAGGCAAATCTTGAAACCGAGCACCATCGACGTCCTCTCGAGAGTCGGTTGGCACTCGGAATGGGAGGAGATGGAGGAGGAGGAGGCTAGGCAATTTTGGCAACCTTTATTGGCATGATGGGGGGGAGGAGGAGGAGGAGGAGGAGGAGGAGGAGAAGGAGAGAAGGAGGACTGACAGAATTTCGACACCCTGGCCCAGGAGGAGGAGGAAGAAGAGGAGGAGGCGGAGGCCGCGGCGGAGGAGGAGGAGGAGGACGACGACGACGAGCACGAGAACGACGAAGGGCGACGTCCTTGACGAAGAACGGCATGTCAGCCGCGATGCTGTTCTCAATCTGCTCCCACTGCACGTAAGGCACCTCCTTCACCGTCGTGCTCGTCTTGTCGAACTCTGCGAAGGCCGTCTTCACGCCAAGCACTGGGGCATCCTTGGTGGCGCCTTTCACCAGCGACATCGCGAACTTCTTCGCCTTCGCCGTGCTCTCGCGGGCCACCTTCTGGAGCGCGCTCTTGGCTTCCGCCTTCTCCTTCTTGACGGCCTGCAGCACTGCGCTCGAAGACTTCTTGAAGCCCTTGGCGAACCCCTGGAACGACTCCTCTAACTTCGCCAACTCGCTCTCAAGCTGCTTGTACAGTCGCTGGTCACCAGCCTTCTCAGCCTTGATCTGCATGTGCCCCTTGACGTCTGCATGGCAGCTTTGAACTTTCTCGAACCCCATCGGCAGCTTCTTGTCCTGGGCCACTCGACAAACTGAGGAAACGTCACGTCGAACTCCTCAAGGGATGGGCAGGTTGACACCCAACGACGGCGGCCCCCAACGGCAATCCCCAACGGTAACCCCGACGACGGTGCCACCCCCCACTGTGAGCCCCAACGACGGACCGTCGTTAGGGGCCACCGTTGGGGGTCACCGTCGTTGGGGGTCACCGATGGGGGTCACCGTTGGGGGCCACCGTCGCCCCAGCGGTGGAGGAGGAGGAAGGAACAAAACACCAAGAAACGAAACGCCTTTAAAAGAGGAGCGGCAACAGGAGTCGGCATATGATGCGGATGAGGATGAGGAGGAGCAAGAATCGGCAGAGGAAGAAAAGGAGGTGGAGGAAGTCCTCGGCCACGCGAACGACACTCTTAGCCTCGATGCAGATGTCCTTCGTCATGTTCATGCTGTCGTTGTCGCTTGCGTCCATGTATTCCTGGGCGACTGGTGAGGGGGAGGGGCGACGGAGTGTGGGCGGGGAAGGGGTGGAGAGGCGATCAGCCCTAACGACTGCGACAATGCAGGATCGCATGTACAAGGGCGCCTAAGTTCGCGCTTCGCGCTGCGCGATGCGCGAAGCGCGAACAACTTCGCGCTCCCACGCCACCCCTCCTGTGAGAAAAGGGATGACGAGGAGGAGGGGGAGGAGGAAGGAAACCGCGAAGCGCGAAGCGCGAATGAGTTCGCGCCCCTTTGGGAGCCCTTGAATGTAGAAGGTCCTTCAACCGAGGGAACGTGGCAGCATCGATGTTGAAGACCTTCTGCGCAAGGACGCCCTTGAATACCAACCCGTGCAACAACATGCTCATGCCCGCGCTCGGCGGCCAACTATGGTTCGCCACCTCTTGGAACACGGAAGTGGTGAGCCCGTACGTGTTCACTACATCCTGTCGAACCTTGGCAACCGACCGCTCCCACTTGCTGAAAAGAGACGCAGCCTGGTCATGATAGTCATCATCGTCATCGCTGCTCTGCACATCGGAATTCGACGATAGGTCATCGGATGGGCTCTTCGGCTTCGAGCGACGGCGCCTGCTCTTGCCGTCGTCCTTGTCCTTGCTCCTGAGGTCTGCCTTGCTCTTGCCGTCGCTCTTCCGAGCCGAGCCTTTCTGATGGCTGCCAGGGCGGGCCGAACCTGACAAGGCAGGGAGGACAGACAAAAACACAGGCGGAGGAGGAGGAGTGGAAGGAGGAGGAGGAGGAGAGGAGGAGGGAAGGAGGGGGATGAGGACGACGAGGGGGAGGAGGAGGAGGAGGAGGAGGAGGAGGAGGGGAAGGAGGAGGAGGGGAAGGAGGAGGAGGAGAAGGAGAAGGAGGAGGAGAAGGAGAAGGAGAAGGGGGAACCTGCGGGGGACTGTGGCGAGCGCTCTGCCTTCTCCTCCCTGGAAGGGGCAGCCCGAGACGGTGACCGCCCTCTCTTCAACTTAGGGTCCATGAATGTGCTGCCAGCTGCTGTGGGCGAAACCCCCGTAACGCCAAGCTGGATCCTCGAGCCCCACGTCGAGTCGCCAATGTTGCGACCGAGGTCCTCGACCTCGTCTTCGTACTGGGCCAAATCTGCTTCCTGAATGCGCTGGTTCCCCCTTGGGCCCTCTTGGGCCCCTCTTGGGGCGCTCTTGGAGCCCCCCAAGGGCCCCAAGAGGCACCCAAGAGTGCTCCAAGAGGGCCCCAAGGGGGGCCCAATATGAAACGAATTCAATGGTTGTCGGCCCTCTCGGGCACCTCTTTTGGGCCTTCTTGGCGCCCTCTTGGGGCCCTCTTGCCCCCCGTCTCCTCCTCCTCCTCCTCCTCCTCCTCCTGTTCGTGGGCTGCGCGAGGGTCGACCTCCAAAAACCATCCTCCTCCCCCTCCTCCTCCTACTCCTCCTCCTTGTCCCACCCCCCTCCTCCTCGTGATTTAGGCAATGGTCCTTTGGGTTCTTCTTCGCGTTGTCACCGCATGTCATGGTCCGCCCTATCTTGCCCTCATCGAACCACATCACGAAGTCCTCGATGCCGACGAGAACTCTCCTCTTGCTACCCTCTGGGCCATTATCGTCCTTCTCCTGCAACGAATCATCGGCCGACTGCTGGGCCCACTTACCGAGGGCCTCGGTCTCCGAAAGGTTGTACTCCTCTTTCCAATGCTTCACAAATTTCCATTTGTGCATGAACACGCCTTTCGTCCCCTTCTGAGTCACCTGGGATTTGGAATACACAATCTCGAACTTCACAAAGTCGAACGATCCCCGTGCGAATCCGCGTCCTCTCGCCTGACAGGGCAACGATCCAATCCTCTAAAATGGGGTCGTAGCAGATGGGGTCGGAAGATCGCTCCGCATCGCCGATGCATCAGCGAAGGGGTTCGATGCGGCGCTCGATTTTCTTCACGGCGACGTCGCCGATGCACCGCCGACGTCGGCGATGCATCGCCGACGTTGCCGATGCATCGCCGACGCATCGCCGATGCATCTCCGATGCATCGTCGATGCATCGGCGATGCGGCGCGACCCTCAGACCCCGCCTACTCGAACCCCATTTGTGAGGCTTCCAACGGACCAATATGACCACAGAGGGGGCGAAGTAAAGGGGATGGGGTGAAGGCAAGGAGGGAGAGAAGGCGATGGCGACGATGGCGGTGATGAGCGCTCGGCTGCCGAGCCTGGCATTTCTGCGTGTACGTCTTCAGAAACGTGGTCCACTCATCCCCGCCCTTGCGCTGCATTGCGGCGAAGGCTTGTGCCTGCTTCACACCCTGCCTCTGCGACTCCTGCCTGGCGCACCGAACCGTCGTCACGTGGGGTCTGCAATATCTCTCATTATCGCAGGCGTTGTCCGTGCAAAGCGGGAACGTGCACTGTTTTTTAGGCTTCGTGTCTTTCTTGTCGTTCTTGTGTTTCGTGTCCTTTCTGACTTTGTTGTCCGTCTTGTTGGGTTTCTTGCCAGATTGTTTACCCTTCGATTTCTGAGCCTTTTGTTTCTTTTTCTTTTTCTTCTTGTCTTTCTCGCTCTCCGAATCTGATGTGTCATCCGATGAAGCCTTTACGGCATTGCCGAGCTCGATCGGGCCCCACCCCCCTCCTCAACATTTCACAGCGTGCCCTAACGTAACCCTGTTTCCCCCTCCCCGCTGAACCAAGCACCCCACAGAAGAACCCCCTCCACTACACCCCACTCCAGAGGACCCCAGGGTATCGGCAATGCCCATGCCTGCCTCCTCGCTCGGGCTGAACTGTCGTGCGAGCTGATCGAGAGCACCGTCGTCCACAAATTGCGCGCCATCGTCGTCTTCGGCATCCAGAAGCAGTGCAGCCATGGCACCACAAGAGGAGGAATGAGGGACGCAAATATGAGAGAGCCCCTCCCTTGGGTGAGTCGTTCGAGCCCCTCCTTGGGTGAGTCGTTCGGGCCCCAGGAGGGCCTCAACCCAACTCTATGCATAGAGTTGGCTTGAGGCCCTCTTCGAGCCCAAAGCCTCAAACCCAACTCTATCATGATAGGGCTGGGTTTGGGCCCTCTTGGAGCCCTCTTGGAGCCCTCTTGCGGGCCCCTTGAGGCCCTCTGGGGGCTCCCTTGATGCCCTCTTAGGGCGCTCTTGGAGCCCTCTTGGGCCCCTCTGGAGCCCCCTTGGGGGAGCCAAACCCAACTCTATGCATAGAATTGGGTTTGGACCCTCTTGGAGCCCTCTTGGGGCGGTCTTGGAGCCCTCTTGAGGCCCTCTCGGGGCCCGCTTTGGGCCCTCTCGCTGACTCTCTTGGGGCTCCAAGAGACCCCCAAGAGAGCTCCAAGAGGGCCCCGACAAAGGCCCAAACCCAACTCTATCATGATAGGCCCAAACCCAACTCTACCTGTTCACTCAATGTTTGCCCCTCTGCTGCTGTCGCTCACCGTCCTCCGCTCTTGGAGCCCTCTTGGGCCCCTTTGGGGGAGCCCAACCCAACTCTTCTAGGAGGGCCCGAACGACTCACCCAAGGGAGGGGCCCGAGTCCCGAACGACTCACCCAAGGAGGAGGAGGCCTCCTGAGGAGTATGGACAGGAGGAGGAGGAGGATCAGGAGGAGGCAGGTAGGGAGGGAGGGATACCTGATAAATACTTTGCCCCCCCTGGCACCTCGCAAGCCCGCTGGGACTTCGGCGGCCCGCTGCCTATGCCCTCTGGGAGGGCCTCCCGTCGTCTGGGCGCTCGGACCGAAAGGCGCCACTCATCAGGGTGGTGAAGGGATTGCCGATCCACGGAGCAGGCGTGCGGATGGAAAGGAAGGACAGGGCGAAGAGGAAGGCGAGAAAGAGGGGGATCAGGGGGAGGAAGAGGAGGAGGAGAAGGGAAAGGTGGAGGGCCAGTGAGCAAGAGCTCCTAAGTTCGCGCTTCGCGCTCTCGCGCCGCCGCCGCCCCTCAAAAGGGGAAGAAGAGGACGAGGAGGATGAGGATGAAGGAGGAGTCCATGTATGCCGTCGCTCCTCATACCGCCAACGCCTGGTCCCTCGACCGCGGAGAAGGCCCGCTGATTTTTCCATCTACGATTTTGTCTGGTAGGGGCCGGGGCACCGTTGCGACGACGACGGCGTCTCCATCCGAGGAGAAGCAATCGGTGAGATGGGGGGCGGGGAGGAGGAGGGGGAGGAGGGGGAGGAGGAGGAGGAGGAGGAGGAGGAGGAGAAGGAGGAGAGGTGTGAGGTAGAGGATATGGTTCAGGATGGGGTGGATCATCCTTCGCTTGCTGCACCTTTCGCTGTCCGTGCTGTGTTTCCGACTTGCTGCGCCTAGGCTTAGGCCTAGGCCACTGACACTACAGCTCGGGACGGGCTGCGAGTCGGCACAAGAAAGAAATGAAGGAGGACAACGAAACGCGCGAAACGGGAAGCGCGAATAACTTCGCGCCCTCTTGGGGGCCCTTCGTAAGCGGACCCCGCGAAGAGGCCGAAATCCATTTCACGAACGAAGAACGCAACCGCGATTGGCGCAGTTCTGCGCCTTCGCACAGCCCAATCAGATGATGCCCTCGTTGTGGAACCTGGCTGGCGCTCGGGGAGGGGGGGGGGATTTGGGAACGCGGGAGGCAATCGCCCTGCACCTTCTCCTCCAACACCCGTGCTCTGGCCCCCGTCCATCTGCCCCACCCCTTTCATCTATCTGCACCCACTGTCCCACCCTCTCTCTCTCTCTCTTTCTCTCTCTGTTCCCCGAAGTCAAATCCAGCGCATGTTAATGTTAAGACGATTAGGGTTGCGAGTTACTGTTAGGGCTCAGCTATGCGAGTATGCTATGCCTAAGCCCCAAGTGACAAACCCAACGTTAAGGATTCGTATCTGGATGAAGATATACGTTCAGGGAATTAAGGCTAGGGCCAAGGTCTTGCGGAGCTGGCCAAAGGTAGCCTACGCATTGTTCTGATACTGGAGAATGCAAGGCCTCAACAAAGTCCCCTAAGGTCTGCTCAGGTCTGCTAGGTCCTAGGTGGTCCCGCCCGACTACTACTTGATACTATGACTACTACCACTACGGCTGCTCCATATATGTGTGTATATACACACACACTCCTCCCACCCTCTTTCTGCCTCTTGGGTCAATCTTGCGCGTCTTGAGGTCCTCGTTGGGCTGTTTTGGGGGCGTATTGGGTGTTTCCTCGGATGACTACTACTACTACTACTACTACTACTACTACTACTACTACTACTACTACTACTACTACTACTACTACTACTACTACTACTACTACTACTACTACTACTACTACTACTACTACTACTACTACTACTACTACTACTACTACTACTACTACTACTACTACTACTACTACTACTACTACTACTACTACTACTACTACTACTACTACTACTACTACTACTACTACTACTACTACTACTACTACTACTACTACTACTACTACTACTACTACTACTACTACTACTACTACTACTACTACTACTACTACTACTACTACTACTACTACTACTACACTACTACTACTACAACTACTACACTACTCCTACTGCTACTACTACTACTACTACTACGACTACGACTACTACTACTACTACTACTACTATCAGTGCTAATACTTTGATTGTTGATACTACTACGAATACAAATATGCAAAGCAATGCAAAGCAACGCAATGCAATGCAAAAGCAATGCAAAAGCAATGCAAAGCAACACAACGCAGCACGAAGCAACGCAACGCAATGCAAACAAACGCAAACCAACGCACAGCAATGCAAAGCAATGCAAAGCAACGCAAAACAATCGAAAGCAACACTCGAACATACAAACATCATTGGACAACAACAACAAATGCAAAAATACTCGCGAAATCACAAGAAACAATAAAAAAAAAAAAAAAAAAAACATAAATTCAATAAAAAACATAGAAAAAAACAAAAAAACATACAAAAAAGCCAAAAAAATCATCAAAAAACTAAAAAAAAACAAAAAAACACTAAAAAATTAAAAAAAAAATCAAAAAAATCATTTTTTCATCAAAATGGCTAAAGGCGGACCAAAACCGACCGAGCGAGCCGAAAATGCAGCAGGAGAAGTACTGGAGAAGTACTGGAGAAGTACTGGAGAAGTACTGGAGAATGCCTGGAGAAGTACTGGAGAAGTACTGGAGAAGTACTGGAGAAGTACTGGAGAAGTACTGTGCGCCTCCTGGGCGACGCCCGAGGGCGCAACGGAGCAAAAACACTCCCGTCGCAAAAAAAAAATTAAAAATCATTTAAAAACATTAAAAAATGACAAAAAAAAAAAAAAACATAAAATTTCAAAAAAGTATAAAAAACTTTAAAAATCACAAAAAAATCATTGAAAATGCAAAGAAAATCACAAAAATGCATAAAAAAGTACAAAAAACTTTGGAAAACAAAGAAAAACAAAGAAAAACATAAAACATAACAAAAAAACTTAAGGGGCAGCAAACACAACAAAAAACTTTAGGATCACACACAGCACACAGCAACGCCGCACACTATCAACAACAACAACAACAATAACAACAACAGCAACAACAACAACAGCAACAACAACAACAACAAGCAGCAACAACAACAACAACAGCAACAACAACGACAGCAACGAGCAACAAGCAACGAGCAACAACAACATCAACAACAACAACATCAACAGCTGCGCAAGGCAGGAGTGGAAGCAGAAAAGCGCGAGCGTTCGCTTTCCAAAAAGCGTGATGCTGGAAACAAAGCGTGACCTTGAAAGCGCCTCCTGGCAGCAGCCGCTGCCTTCAGCCGCAGCGGCGCCCGCCCTCTGCCGCGCCTGAGGGGCGGGGAATCATGCGGGAAGGGATGAACGCGCGCGCTTGCTCATGCCCGACAATGAGATGCGTGCAACAACGAAGGCGTGCGGATCAGACGTGCCACTCGGGACAACAACACGCAAACAGCAACAGCAGCAAGCGCAACAGCAGCAACAACATCAACACCAGCAACAACATTAACACCACCCAGATCAACACCATCAACAACAAAAACAAGACCAACACCAACCAAAATAAACTCAAGAAAAAAACGTTAACAACAATGCGTTCGTTTCGACAACACAGCAACAACAACAACAACAACAGCAAGCACGCTCGCATGCGAGTGTGGAAGCGGAAAAGCGCGGGCGTTCGCTGTCCAAAAAGCGCGATGCTGGAAACAAAGCGTGACCTTGAAAGCGCCTCCTGGCAGCAGCTGCTGCCTTCCCGCGCGGCGGCGGCTGCCGCTCGCCGCGCCTGCGGGGCGGCGGGAGGGGGGGGAGGGGGATGGTGATCGAGGGGTTTGGGAAGAAGGAGGGGGGGGGGGGGGGTGCATGGGAATGCGGATAGGGAACGGTGGAGAGGGGACGGCGTTTGCACCACCCACGAGCGCATGCATTATACAAATATGCGTGCGTATATCGATATATATATATATATATATATATATATATACATATGCGTGCGTTGCCTTCCCACGGCAAGAGGGCAGAGAGGAATGAGGAACCGACTGCCCCTCCAGAAGGCTATACCAGAAGCGCCCCGAACGAAACAGAGCGCCACGCCAGCCCCGCACAAACGGAACCAACGCAGCGTGGGACGCCTTACTCCCCCCAACGCACGAAAACAACAATGCATCTGCCCTCGCTGACTGCCGCACTCAACCCCGCAAAGTCACGCCTTCTTGGGCCCGAACATCTGTCCAGCGAACGTTGCCGAAATGCGGGCTCCCGAGTCAGAGGAGAGGGGCAGGCGGAAGTAAAACTTTACATGGCACTCCTGGGCTCCCGAAGTTGACGGAAGCAGGCGGAAGTAAAACTTTACAGGGCACTCTTGGGCTCCCGAAGTTGACGGAAGCTGGCGGAAGTGAAATTTTACAGGGCACCCTTGGGTCACCGAAGTTGACGGAAGCAGGCGGATGTAAAACTTTACAGGGCACCCTTGGGCTCCCGAAGTTGACGGAAGCAGGCGGAAGTAAAACTTTACAGGGCACCCTTGGGTTCCCGAAGTTGACGGAAGCAGGCGGAAGTAAAACTTTACAGGGCACGTGTGTGTATGTTCGTACGCATGTACAGCTGTGATTGTGTATGTACGTCTTTCAGTGCGCCTATTGGTATAGCTAAACGCATGTCCGCCTGTTTATATGTACATATGATTGGGCTTGCCGAACAATTCTGCGCATCGCACGGTGGATCAGCAGCCGCAGCGACTCTCAGAGAAGGCTTGCTCTTGGGGCGCCGTCGGGCTCTCTTGGAGCCTACGTGGGGGCCCTCTTGCGGCTCGTGAGCCCTCTTGGTGGCCCTCTTGGGGCTCTTGTAGCCATCTTGGGAGTCCCGCGTCATGCGCGCATGGCTGTGTGCGTGTTCGCCTCATACATACATACACACATATGCAAATTAAATGCATACTTACGTACGTACATATAACGACCCCTCAAGGGGACCCCGAGTAGCCCCAAGAGGCCCGCAAGATGCACCGATGGTGCCCCAAAGAGGCCCAACGACGCCCCAGGACTGCCCCCACGAGGCCTCAAGAGGCTTCGAAACTGCCTCCCTGAGGCCTCAAATAAGCCAACCACGAGACCCCAACCAACATCCATAAGGCCTCTGACCCACCAACCAGGCACGGTGGCTGGATAGGCCGAAGGCCACTAGATAACGACCGATATCTTTCTTTACAAATTTACACATGCGTTTATGTTTTGCGTCTGTCGGCCACATCCCCCTTCCGTCGCTCTCGTCTTCTCCATCGGCCATTCCGTCTTCCGCATGCCCCCCTCCCTTGCCCCCCGCCCTCAGCATCCTCCGCCTCTTCCCGCCCCCGACCTTCCCTGCACTCCGCAGCCGCCCATGCCTACGCAATCGCAACCTCTCGCCTGGTACCCCCCCCCCCCCCCCCAGCCCCCCGCAGCCCGACGACCAACGGGGCGCGCGGCAATGCAAACATAGGCAAAGGAACCGAAATTAGCAACGATGCCGCGGCACTCGGGGCCGTAGGCGATGGCAACGATGTAGCGGCCCTCGGGGTTGTAGGAGCTGGCAACGATGCGGCCCTCGGGGCGGCAGTAGGAGACGGCAACGATGCCAAGGCCCTCGAGGCCGTAGGAGTCGACACGGATGCCGCGGCCCTCGGGGCCGTAGGAGTCGACAACGATGTCGAAGCCCTCGGTGCCGTAGGAATCGACAACGGCGTCGAAGCCCTCGGGGCCGTAGGAATCGACAACGATGTCGAAGCCCTCGGGGCCGTATGAGTCGACAAGGGAGCTGATCCTGTGAACCAAATCGAAGTAGTCGATGGAGCCAGTCCACAACTATCCAGCAATTGGCGACGAATACCAACCCAACTTAGCGGGGAGGTTACCTCACGTAACTCAGGGGCCACCAGTGGCAAACCCTGCGCGAGTGGCGCCTCCACCGCGGGGGGGGTGGTCCCCCGTTCTGGCTTTTCGAGGCTGTACGTACCTGCGAGTTGATGGTCACTGTGCTCCTCAGACGAGGAGGAGGAGGAGGGGGCACTGAGGATGATGAGGAGAAGGAATGACACCCTGGCGTTTCTTGGTTGCGGCGGCCCATTTTTACCAGACCCCTCCCCCTTTTGCAACGCCACCACCCCCCTTGGGGCCCCAAGAGGGGCCCCTGGAGATGGAGCGTTCAAAAAACTAACTCTTGGGGCCCCAAGAGGGGAGCGTTTTTTAAAAAAAAATCAGGGAGGGGCCCGAACGACTCACCCGAGGAGGAAGAGTAAGGACTCCTGCTGCTCCATCTCCTCCTCCTCATCCACCTCCTCCTCCTCCTCCTCCTCCTCCTCCTCCCTCCCCCTCCTCCTCCCCCTCCTCCCTCCCCCCCCCTCCCTCCCCCCTCCGCGCCGCACCACCGACATGACATTGGACAAGTTCGTGATCGCAGCCTCCTCCCCCCTCCTCCTCCTCCTCCTCCTCCTCCTCCTCCTCCTCCTCCTCCCCTCATCCTCCCCCTCCTCCTCCTCCTCATCCTCCTCCTCCTCCTCATCCGCTTCTCCTTCTCCTCTTCATCCTCCCCTCGGTCCGTAGGAGCTGACAACGATGCCGAAGCCCTCGAGGCCGCATAGGCCGTATGAGTCGACAACGACGTGATGCCCTCGAGGCCGCATGAGAAAGCAACGGCGCCGCAGCCCTCGAGGCCGTAGGAGCCATCAACGATGCCGAGGCCCTCGGGGCCGTAGGAGTCGACAACGATGCGAAGCCCTCGAGGCCGTAGGAACCGACAACGATGTCAAGGCCCTCGAGGCCGTAGGAGCCGTCAACGATGCCAATGCCCTCGGGGCCGTAGGAGCCGACAACGATGTGAAGCCCTCGAGGCCGTAGGAACCGACAACGATGTCAAGGCCCTCGAGGCAGTAGGAGTCGACAACGATGCCAAGGCCCTCGGGGCCGCAGGAGCCGACAACGATGTCGCGGCCCTCGGGGGTGCCGAAGCCCTCGAGGCCGTAGGAGTCGACAACGATGCCGAAGCCCTCGAGGCCGTAGGAGCCGACAACGATGTTGCGGCCCTCGGGGCCGTAGGAGTCGACGGGGCCGAAGGAGAAAGCAACGATGCCGCAGCCCTCGAGGCCGTCGGAGTCGACAACGATGTCGCGGCTCACGGGGCCGTAGGAGAAGGCAACGGTAACGCAGCCCTCTTGGCCCGAAAAGGTGGCAACGATGTTGCGGCCGTCAGGGTCGAGCCTGGCTTGCCAAGGGGGGGCGTCCTCGTCGTCGTCATTATCCTCCTCGCGCGCACGGCGCGACTCTCTCGTTCGGGAGACGACGAAGGGCGAGGAGGAGGATCAGAAGGAGGAGGCTGGTCAATTTGGCAACTCTTATTGGCAAGAAGGGGAGGAAGAACAGGAGGAGGGGAAGAAGGATGCCTGACGGAATTTCGGCCCCCTGGCGGAGGCGGAAGAGGAGGAAGAGAGGGACGACGACGACAACCACGACAACGACGAGGGAGCGGGGAGGCAGTCCGACGACGCAACGGATACTGAAAACTCACACCCTCTTCCCGTCGTCTTCGCCCTCCCCCTCCTCCCCCTCTCTCTCCCACCTTTCCCCTCCTTCCTTCCTCCCTCTTCCGTAACCATTTTGGTTCGATCTCCGCTTTGGCTCAAGCCGCACACGTTGTGACGGCGAAAAGAGTGCCTCATCAAAACTCATCTTCGCCCTCCGCTCCACTACCCCCCCACACTCCTCCTTCTAGGGGCGTTCCTCCTACTGTCTGCACTTCCTCAAGCCGTCCGTCGCAATTTATCTCAAGCGCACCCCTCGCCGAAGGGGACCAACAGCATAAGAACCAGTACGCAATCGTACTAGTCGCTGTCGCTGGAGCTGTCGCTGCTGGAGCTGTCGCTGCTGGAGTTGTCGCTGCTGGATCTCTGTCCCAACGCGTCGGTGACAGCAGCCCGAAGAGCATCCCGAACGGGATGCGCAGGAAGTTCACCGTCCTGCCAATCTGCGTTGGTAGTGCCTGGCGGCGGCAAGGCGCCCTCCAACTCGTGCTCGTCGAATGAGTCGGGCAACATTTCTGGCTCGACCTCCCTGTGCCCATGCTCTCCCTCCTTACCTGCTCGGCGCTGGATGCGAATGCCAGCGAGGCACCACGCTTTCAGGCGACGCTTCACCACATCGACGTCTGAAGGATCATGGACGGTCCTGGTCTTTGTGCACTTCGTGGAAGGATGATCGCGTTCGTCTTTGTGGAAAGGGCACGTGGCTTGCCACTTCAAAGTCCCTTTAGTATGAGTCAGCGTGAACCTGAACGCGCCCCAAAGTCCCGAGCTGGGATCGTTCGTGCGCCGCCTGCGGGCCCGCTCCGCGGGATCAAGGGGGGCGGGCGGCGGCGGTAGCGGCTCGGCAGGCGGCGGCGGCTCGGCAGGCGCACCAGGCTGCAGCCCAGGAGGACCAAGCGGATCTGACTGAACGGGGGGCGCGCCTGACGAGCCTGCAGGGATTGGCGCTGGACCATCAGGGTCCCTGTCAGAGGGCGCGCCCGTCGCCCCAGGTGGTGGGGCGCCGAGGGGCTCGTCAGAAGGTGAGCTTGTCGCTGCGGGCGGCGTTGGCGCAAGAGGCGCGCCAAGTGCCTCGGGGGAGCCAGGTGGTGTTGGCGCGCCGCCGCCTGGCTGCACGGGCGGCGTGGGCGTCTGCGGCAGCGGCAGACCAGTAGGTGTTGCTGTGCCGTGCACTGGCGTCGCGGGCGTCTGCGGCAGCGGCAGACCAGTAGGTGTTGCTGTGCCCTGCACTGGCGTCGAGGGAAGAGGCTGCTCCATATGCGGCTGAGGCTGCCCCGTGCTGTCTTCGTCCTCCTGCTCGCTGGCCTCGTCCTCACTCTCCTCGTCCTCTCGCTCGCCGGCGTCGCCGACCTCGTCCTCGAGGGGCAGCAGCTCGTCCTCGAGGGGCGGGTGCTCGCCCTCGAGGGGCAGCGGCTTGTGCTTAGGCGCAGGCGCGCTCGTCCGAGCCCGCTTCTTGGGCCGCTCCGCCGCGGCGACGACCACGGCCCCCAGGTCGTCCTGGATGGCCAATCTGCGCTGGCGGCCACCAGAGAGGTCCGAGTACGTTTTCGAGTCTGCCCCGTGCGGGACCACCTTGTCCCCCGAAAGGAGGCACTCCAGGTACTTCTGCGGCACCGACCAGCGGGAACGCTTGTAGTACCACACCTTCTGGCTGCCATCCTCGAGCGGGTTGCACGGCGGGGGTTGCGCCCCCTTCTTGTCGGGGAGCAGTCTGGCGGTCCACCCTGCGTTGCTCGCATCGCTCAACACCTCGAACGTCGTCTTGTCCTTGTCCTTAATGCCGAGCCTGCGCTGCAAGGCAGCAGTGGGCTTGCGTATCTTCTCATACGCAGACAGGCTGGCCAAACCGAAGGGACTGAGGCGCCACTCCACGAGCTGGCCGCCGTGCGGGTGCTCCCTCTCAACGCTCGCCACCAAGCCCGCGTCCTGGAGGCGCAACAACACCTGCAACTCTGGCGGGCTGGCGTCGTCCACGACCGCGGTGGCGACGCCCGTGTCTGAGTCGGGGAGGGCGCCGCTGACCACGAGGTCTGTCAGTGCTTCCCCAGCATACCCCCACATCTCGCGAGGGACTTCGGGCGACCAAGCCCGCGGCTGGTAGAACACGTCGCCTTCAGGCTCCCACGCAAGCAGGTCGTCATGAAGGCGTGGCAGAGCCTCGATGCGGCGCCTGCTGAGGAGCTTCGTGGATGCGGCGTCCAATTTCCCCCCGTCGGCGATCTCGTCGACGCCCTCTGCCTCCTGGTGTGGCGGTCTGGCATGCACGCCTCTGAGGGCGACAAGCACCTCGGTCGATCCGCCCTCTGCTTTCTGGAAGCCAGCAACTTCGTGCACTGATATTGCGATGTCATCGGAGCACAAATTTGACCCAAGCGGCCGTAAGAATTTCCTGGAGGATGGCGACTTATGGACGATCTTGAAGAAGACGTGCTTCTCCGGCGCCGTGGCTCTCAAAGAAATCTGCGTCAATGCCTCCTCAGACAGCCCCATCGTCCTGCACGGGTGCGCCAAGTCCGTCGTCCGCGATCGGAAGCAGAGCTGGTGGAGTGTAATCGCAATCAGCGATGGCCAACAAGGCAGGCTGGTGGATGTCCCTCTGACCTGACAGCGCCGAGTCCATGTATGGCAGAGATTCTGGCGGCACTGCGATCGAATAGAACACGTTTGGCTTGCAAACCTTGCGCAGGTGTTGCATAGCGTGGACCGAAAGAAGCCTCAAGGCATGGTTTGTGGAGTCCTCTGCACGAACCTTGCTGGTGTCCTTCTTCTTTTTGGGAAAGGCGGCGGCTAGTGGCGCGTGCTGCTTCTGCTGCGTCTGCCTGTCCAATCTGTAGATAATGCTGGTGGCAGTGGAGAGACTGATGCGCCCGTGGCTGGCCAATTCCTTAAGGGCTGTCGGGTGGGCCTCCAGACTGAAGGCTTGGAGGAGCCTGCGTGCTGATGTTCTCATCTCAGCCATAGTATCTGCCACGCGGTCCAAGAGGCCCAAGTCGGTGCGCAACCGACGCTTGAAATCAGGAAGTCGGAGGTGGACGTTCACGAACGATCCTGAAGCGTGTGGTGCCCTGGATGCAGCGAGCGCGGTAAGCCGATGCTTGGCTTCGATGCTCCTTTCCCAAACGGGAATCCCCAACACTATGCCCGCCATCCGCTGCAGCGCGGGCAGCGACTCCAGCGGTGCATGTTGTTCAGTGAAGGACAGCACTTCCGAACGTAGTGGCGAAGCGGGGTCCAGGATGTGCTTTGCTATCGGCCACAAGCTCGACCTCTGCTCGTCCGTCATCGCAGCGTACTCGACGAGGCACTCCTTCAAGCCTACTCGGGCTGTGTCTGTGCTTGTGCCGGCGCCGTCAATCAAACCTAAGACGCAGACCTTGTGGGGCAAATGCATCCAGTGGCAGAATTTGATACCGATTACTTCAGACATCTTGCCGCGAGCTAGTTCCCAATCGCGTACGATCATATCCCTGTCTTTCCTGGGAAGCGTTTCGGTCCGAGTTAAAAGCAAACCAACACCTTGTGCAACGAGCTGTTGGAGTTGGTCCTGGTGCTTTGAAGCTGCAAAGTCTGGTGCGCGTCGCCCACGCATCGGGCACGTTGAGTGCCTGACGCCTGTTTCGCCTATGAACTGGGCACGTCGTGCAAAATAGGGGCGTCCAGCCGAGTATCCGTCTTTGCGCCGAAAATCAACGCAGTGACAGGGACAGGATTCGGACCAATTTTGCCATTCATATAGTACCCCATGGACTGTGATCATAACTGCATGGCTATACGCCCAAAACGTCGGATTGTTCACAGCCTGTGGTGCGATCGACAAACTCACAGTGGGTTGGGTTGGGCGCGGGGAAGGCATGGGGGCGAGAAAAGGAGCGGAGGGGGTGGGGCGGGAAAGATGGGAGGAGGGGAAGGGGCGGGAGGGATGGAGGAGGTCATGCGGAAGGGCAGGCGGAGTAGAAGGTGGGAGGGGGAAGCATGAGGAGGGAGGGAGGAAGCACGCAGCCGATCTGAATCCTTATGGGTCACTCTGTCAGACCCCCCCCCCGCCACAAGAAGAACCTCCCCGCGGCTCTGACGGGAACTGTCTGCACGGCGCACACCTCCCGCACGAGTGGGGGGTCCTGGCACGCGGGAGGACACTTCCTGCCAAAGGTTCGTTCCTCGGGAGGCGGGGGGGGGGAAGAGGCGGAGGAAGAGGACGAAGGAAGAGGAGGAAGAGGGAAGAGGGGGAGGAAGAGGGAAGAGGAGGAGGAGGAGAGGGAAGAGGAAGAGGGGAAGGAAGGGGGAGGAATGGGGTGCCAATGGTTAGGGGGAGGAAGAGGGAAGAGGAAGAGGGGGAGGAGGAGGACGACGAGGACGACAAGCGAGAGAAGGATGAGGAGGAGGAAGGCGACGACGACGACGACGACGACGACGACGACGACGAGGCGAGGTCGCGTGCGAGGTCGCGGGCGGTGGTCGCGGGCGGTGGTCGCAGGTTGTGGTCGCTGGCATGGTCGCCTTTGCTACGGTTAGTGCTACGCGGGCGGAGCCCGAGGTTTAAAGCGATTCAGATCGGCTGCCGTGGATCTGGAGTGGTCGGTGAATGTGTTGAATACCCAAAGCCTCGTCAATAAGACCCAGATCGGACTCGCCCACGTCTCCAGTATCGTCCTGCTTCGGCTTTGCTGGCTGCGCCTCTGCGTCCACGTCCATGGCGGTTGGCTGGTTCCTGTCGTCCCCTGGCCGATTCTTGTACTTCGCCAAGTTCCAGTGATTGCGTAGCCCAGTCTCTGCAAATTGCAGCTGCTGCAAGGCAGGAATTATTGAAGAGAACCTCCACTCGGTCGGCCTGCTTGTGATCCCCTTGATTGCAACTTCGTGCACCTTTGCTGCATCTGACGAGAAACACCTTTCCAGAAGCCGTTGCTTGGTGTGAGTATCTGCGCAAAGGATGATTAATGGTTTCGCACGCTGCATAAACCATTCCCGATTGGAAAAGGCGTGAAGGACATCCTGTAGTGCATTATTGCACACGTGCAAAACTCCAGAGATCGGTATGCTGCCATCGAAAAACCCACGGGAATTGAGCGTTGCCTCGTCGGCGACGCCTCGCTGGCCCGTTGAGACTGGTGGCGCTGGCGGAGGAGGCGCGCACACATCGACGCCGTCGTCGTCCACCACCTCCAGCTCGTGATCCTTCTGGTCGTCGGCGGGCTGGCCAAGCTGGTCGCGATGGCGGGGCTGGTCGTGAATGCCGTCGTCATCAATGATGTCCATATCAGGGATGACATCGTTGCCGTTGTCGCCCGCGTTTTGCTCGATGCCATTGTCGTCCTGTTCAAGTAGGCCGAAGTCGTCTTGGATAGCCGCGGTGTCTGCCATGTCTTGGCACATGCCGTTGCCGTCAAATACGTCGGGCATGGCGTCGTCCTTCGGGTCGGGCGAAAGGGGGGGATAGCAAAGGGGGGGTTTGAGAATCAGCTCACGTAGCTGATTTTCCCGGCGCCTCCCGGCGCCGGAGGCGGCTATGCATCGAGGAATGGGCCCCTCGGTGAGGCCGAAACCAGCTGCATGCAGCAAATTTCGTAACCCCCCCTTTCCCAATCCCCCCCTTTCGCCCGACCCGAGTCCTGGGGCGTTGGAGCAGCGTGGTCGCGGCCGTCGTCGTCTTGCTCCGAAAGGTCCACCCAGTGCGGGAACGCGTCGGCCAACGACACGGGGAGAGCACCCGCTAGGGCGGATTCGGTTCCCAGGTCCGTCGTAAAGGATACGATGTTTTGCGTCCTGCGCTGGCAGTTCGCCATGGAGCCAGATGCCACCCGAAAGGCGTGCACAATTGCGTGAAGTTTGTCAGCGGCAGTAGTTGCTTGCGCCCCCAGACCGACCGCACTCAACTGATGGTGCTCCCAAAGTCCAATGAGTTCTTGCGAACCCGACATGAATATGCGAGATGCTTCCGTTGCTTCGTGCTGTCGGTCGTCGCTCATCTCTTGAAAATCCAAAAAGCCGCTGGCAAGGTCTTGTGCATCTTGCTTGTAGTACAAAAGCTGCCTCGTAAGTTCGTACACCCTGGCTGGGTCCTTGCAGCGAAAGGTTTCGGTCATCAACCAATCTGTCCCAAGAATAGGCGAAGCGTCGGACAAACCATATTCTACACTCTTCTCGGCTGGATCAGTAGTGAACTTGTTCCATCGGTCCTGCTCGTCCCGTAACATAGCGACGTCGAAGGTCACGAAGTAGCGCTGCACCGTACTTGGCGAGGGGATTGACCCAGGCTCTTCGAGTGCATCCAAGACGCCCTGGGCAACCGAGGGATGTACGCAATACCGAATAGCGTCCCGAAGCACACCTTCTAGATGCCTCGCTCCATGTAGCCTTGTCGCGATCAAGATAGCATGAAGGATCTTTGATGCTGCGTGAATACGGCCAACGTTCATGCTATATACTCTCCCTCTGTCGCGCAACGCGTCTGAGGTATGCCCAAGAAACTGGAGAGCCTCTGATACTCGTTGGCGGTGTTGCTGCTGGTCAGTCGGCGCAAGGGTGTCGAAAATGCAACGCATAGTTGCAGCGGCCTTGTCTACGTTGTGAGCCTTAAGGAGCATCGCTGTCGCTGACAGGCTTGGGGCCTGGACTGCTACCGTAGCGTCGTCGTGGATGCCGAAGGTTGCGTTGAAGGCGTGCTTCGCAACGGCAGTGGTGGCGCCGTTCCACATGTAGACATGCTGAAACCTGCGCTGAAGCAGGAGGTCGACCATTGGGAAGGGTGGTGCGTGTGCGTATGCCTTGGGCTGCACGTCGAAATCGCGGCCTTCTTCGCGCCACTCCGCCAGCGCACGGGATACAGCAGGCACTTGAAGCAACGATTGTACACTCCCCTCTCCCAGTAACAGGTACGGCTTCCTAGCTGAAATGTCGGAGTAGGTAACGACATCGTCGGCGGCAAGGCTGGAAAACATACGAACTGCTTCAACTTTGCATTTCCACAGGGTCTGATCACCTTCGCCGAACGACCGCAAGGCACATCGCGTTTCGGAGTCGCCTACGTCCAGATCTGCACGTATTGGAACCGCAGGCGTCCGCACAAGCATGATACCGCCCACCATGGCCACACGAATATCGTATCCCAACCCACCGTCACCACGGGTCTGTTGCATACCTCGGCCTGCGGGCTTGCAGAATCAATGCTCGCATGGGGGATGACGGGGGTTAATCTATACCCATCCCCCTCGCAGCTGGCCCCCTCCCCGAGCCCCCCGACCCTCGTACCGAGCCTCCCTCCCATCCATCCTCTCCTCCTCGCACTCCTCCTCGTGCCTATCTCCTCGTGGGGACGGGTGATGGATTGAGTAGCGGGTCTGCCTGTTTCAAGAATGAACTCGGCGTCCGCCGCACTGCTTATAAACGAATCCCGTCGCTCATTTCTCCCAGTGGTTGCACGAGCAATAAGAAACACTGGAACCAGCGTC
>CAUYUJ010014615.1:230000-267500 GCA_963575745.1 Prorocentrum cordatum
CGACGGGTCTGACCTTGGACCCCATCGAAGACGAGGCCATCTTTCGGAGTGTGCACCGATTAGGGAGCCCACAAAGGACGTACGCGCCCTGCTATGTACATGAACACGGCCCCTCGATCTGCGAGACCGGCCGCGTGATACGAACTTTCGAGCAATGCGTACTCTCGAAACCAGCGTGGATTCATGTACGTGTACGTCCTTCTTTCGCTCCTGACCGATGCTGTCCAGGCCCACCCTGAGCCCAGGATCGGTGCCCTCGTCCTGCCAGCCCAGCCAGGGAACGAGCACAGCCATTCCGCGGAGCAGGGAAAACGGAGGGGGGCAGCTCCTGGCCACGCCCAGCCTCGGCCGCGAACCGGCCCCCCAGCCCAGGCCGAAGGAACGGCCCGCCATCCAGAGCCCCATCCCGAGCCCAGTGTGGTCCTCGCTTCGGCGTGCACACCGGCCCCGGAACCAGGACGGTCATGGCCAGGATTAGCCTCAGGTCGGGCATGTCTCCACATAATTAGGGGGATGCTTGGACGAACAGTAGTAAGTAGTCAAAACAATAGAAACAGCTAGTCGACAAGTATCCAAAACATCGTCCCCAAAATGTTTTTTGTTTATGTTTAAATTCTCCCCTGTAGAGGGACACGCCTGACTTCAGACTGGACTGGTGTCTGGACAGGGTCTGCTCTGCATTGGCCCACCCAGGCCTCCGCTGTCGTCTTTTGAACTCTCCACAACGGGCTCCCGGGAGTCCCGACCCTTTTCACAGGGTTTTTTTTTTGTTCGAAATCTCGGGGGCGTCCAAGAGGGGGACGTGCCCGACATAATTCCAATCGAATCGAGCTGGAGATATCGAAATGAGCCCCCTGGGGCGCGAGGAACGTCCTCTCCGCCGCGAGCCACCGGGGCCCGAACGAGGCCTGGGGTGCCAGGGAGGCGGCTGACCGCCAGAGGGAGGGGGCAACGGAGGGTTCGGGGGCGGCCCAGAGGGGGGCGTCCAAGAGGGGGGGGCGCAAATCATGGCCGGCGGCGTGTGCGCGGCACAGGGGGGTGGGCCAGGGACGCAATGAAGTAAGAAGAGGCGCCATGAAATCTGGGGAAATATCATGGCCCACGCGGAAAATATCCCCCCCCTGGTCATCACATGTGATGACTAGGGGGGATGTGATCACATCCCTCTTTGCCGCCCCCGGGAGGGTGCCCCAGCCCATCGGGCGCCGGAGCACGTCGACCGATCAGGGCTTGCCAGCCCCGATCGAGTGCGGGCACGCTTCCTCTGTTTCGGCCCCTTAGGGGCCGTTACCCGGCAACAGGACCATCAGAGCCGATGATGTGATGCTTCGAATGCGGGCACGTTCCCTCTATTTCGGCCCCTGGGGTGGCGTTGTCGGGCAGCAGGACCATCAGAGCCTCTGTGGACCGTGGTCAGGCCCCAGGACCCCAACCGGGCCCTGTGATGGAGGCCCTGGGACCCCCTGGGTCTCGTGATGGGTTGCTCCAGGGGCCTCCGTGGCCTCCCTGTCGATCCTGGGGGCACACTGAACCCTTGGCACCCGAGCCGACGCCCCCGCAGTGACCAAACCCAGGCCCCTGGCAGCTCGGGACAGAAGCGGTCGCGACGCGAGCCTGCGCGCGACGCTCGGCGCCAGGGGGCCCGCCTCCGAAGGCCCTGCATGGACCGTCAGAGAAGTGCTCACTGGGCGGAGCTTGCCGGTCAGGAACTTTTGGATAGCGTCGGGGGCGCACTGGCCCGGGTCAGTCCAAACCTGGGCCAGTCGGGCCCTGCAGGATCCTGCAAACTCCTGCAGGATCCTGCAGGGCCCTGCGCCTAAGCCATGCTCCGTGCACCCCTGGCTCGTCAGGATCCTGCAAGATCTAGCGCCCTGGCCGACCCCCGCTTGCATCGACCCCGTCTCTTGAGCCCCGATGGCGTGCCGCGGCGCAGGTCTCGGGGACACGCTGTGCCCTGCGAGCGGGTAGCTTACCAGCCTGGAGCATATCCCTATCCCTATGCTGGGCACCTCCTCACCACGATGCCAATCTTAGGGATTCCCTTATTTTTTGTTTGGCGAATCCCTGAGATTGTCACCGCCTTCTGGCGTGTCAATCTTAGGGATAGGGACACGTTCGAGGCTGGCTAGCGTCCGCTCCGCGGGGCGGGAGGCAGGGAGGAGCTCGGGACGTGGACGCTCGGGGACTGGAAGGTGGATCGCATGTCGTTCCGAGGCGCGGTTGGCCAGAACCTTCCACCATTATCTCTACTTAGGCGATGTTTAAGAAAACTTACGTTTTCGGCCAGAGTCTCGATTATTCTTAACGTTTCAATGTAAATCTTAAGATTTTAATGGACATGTTGGGTTTTTATTCAAGTTCTGAGACTATGAATTTCTTAACCCATGATTTCTTAAGCATTTCGCAGGGTGTACTTACGCCCCTCTGAGCTCAGGGTGAGAAGTCACGTCAGGGAGAAAGGGTCATCGAGACGCCCGCGGGCGCCAGCGACTCGACAACATCGAGCCGACGGACCACGATCGGCCATGGCTGGCAACTGCGCCCGCTGGAGGCCCCGCTGAGCTCCGAGATAGCCCACTCAGAGGCCCGCCTCGAACCCGCGCAACTGTCGCACTCTTTTAAGCCACGCCAAACGCCAGCAGCTCGGAGCGGATAGCTCGATAGATCGAGGCGGGACTCTCAGCAAGAAAGCCTGAAAGCCTCCGAATACGCAGACCTCTAGCGTCGTCCCCTGGGTCCCCGGAACTCCCCGCACCTCTCCTGGGGCCGGGTTTTCGTCGCAGGTCGTTTCTGGTGCAGTGGTCACGGTGCCTCCGGAGGCGGAGGCGGACATCTGCGGAACAAGGCAAGATGGCGGTTTAAGCACAAACAGTCCGCAGGATTTCTGTTGAGCAGGGACCGACCATCCCGGCACTCCTCTTGCCCTACCACGAAATGTGCTGCTTAGAACCCCCAAGATGTTCTGAGAACGAAACAACTTTCTCAGAGCATGAACCCGATGCGTTAAAACAAGACAGCCTCGACCCGAACTGTTCCAAGAACATCTCCTGCAAACCACAGGAAGGGTTCTCAGAACATTCTCGGGTGAGACTACAGGCGAGCCAAGACGCTTCGCCACTGCTTGATCCTGGGCCCCTCGGACGGCCTGCCCCCCCCAGACGGAGGGCCTCCGAGGTGCCCGGAGAAAGGGCCCCGAGGAGCGCCGGCCGGAGTGGCGCGGCGGAGGGCGGGCAGGGCCAGGCGAGAGCCCCGAAGCGATCCATGGGGGCCCAGACCTTTCTGCAGCGGTGGGCCCGTGTTCCACCACCACTACCAAAGCAGGAGAGAGAGAGAGAGAGAGAGAGAGAGAGCGAGAGAATGAACAGATGGAGCATATATAGAGCAAGCCTCACGATCGAGGTCAGAGTCAGGGGCGGATCCAGGGTCAGAGTCAAGGGAATGAAGCGGGGAGAAGCGACAGAGAAAGCGAGATGCGGGCAAGAGATGAAGAATAGGCAAGTGGAGATCTCGGGCGAGGCCCAAGGCGATAGGCAAGAACAGGAAGCGGAGAGTTGGAGATCCAGCACGTGGCCGAGCATCGGACTCCCGACTGGCGCACATGAGCAAGAATCATGTACGAGGCGCCTGAAGTGCGTCGTTGCCTTTCAGCTTCTCCGCCGCCCACCTCTGAACTTCTGCTGTGTCGCCACGCTCCAGAGCTTCCCCTGACGAGCAAAGGGGTGGAATGTGGGAAAAGAGGAGCCATTGAGACAAACACGTCATATGTGAGACACCCGAAACTCGATCTAAGGATCTCATCGCGACAGCCGGGGATGCACGCCAGCCGAGTTCGCAGAGGAATTGGATTCGTTAAACAGCACAGGCACCGAATCTCTGGGCGAGTGGAGCGGACGCTATTGAAAACACCACCGGCTGCACATACCCAGTGGCCCACACTCAAACCACGGCAGGCCAATGTCGAGCGCGCCAGTGCCGCCAAGCGTGCACACGGCTTTGATGGGCCAGGCGGCAGCGCCAACCTCTTCTCGGGGGCGCGCAGACATGGATTAGCGATCCACGGATTTGGCGCGCCCAAGTTGCGGCCGGTGCCGCCTCGCTCGGCGGCGGGAATCCGCGATTTCCCATGGAAACGGGACCCGTCGCTAATCCACACCCCTTGATCCAGGCTTGCGATCGCCTGATCTTCCTCCTCCGTTCCCTCTCCATCCCCTTCACAACCCCGCACCCTCCTCCATTCGGCTCCTCCTCCTCCTCCTCCTCCTCCTCCTCCTCCTCCTCCTCCTCCTCCAGCTCCTCCTCCTTCTCCTCCGCCCTCCTTCTCCTTCTCCTCCTCCTCCTCCTCCTCCCCCTCCTCCTCCTCCTCCTCATCCTTATCTGCCCTCCTCCGCCCCCTCCCCCATTCGGCTCCTCCTTGTCATCCTCCTCATCTTGCGCCTGCTCCCTGTCCTGCTCCTGGCCTTCTCGCCGCTCTCCTCCTCCTCGTCCTCCTCCGCCTCCTCCTCCCCTTTTGTTGGGCAGGGTAGAAGGCGAACGAGTGCCCCCGTAGTGTCAGCGGTGTCTGCTGGCAGCAGGCGGGCAAGACAGGCGCCTCGAGCCCGATGGCCATCATGGATGAGAAAAGACAGGCGGCAAGGAGGGGCTGGCACGATGATGGGATGAGCGGAGCATTTCAACAAGGGAGGGCCAGCAAGGGGGGGTAGCGAGGAGGGCCAGGAGAAGGAAGAGGGCAAGGCAGAAGAAGGAGGATCTATATATATATATATATATATATATATACATATGTGTGTGGAAGAGGAGGAGAAGGAGAAGAAGGAGGAGAAGGAGGGCAATGGGGAGAAAATGAAGGAGAAAAGACCAGACCGAATCAATGCGATCCATGACCGTGAGCGCCTCACACAATGATCATCACTCGGCTGTAGTTTATGATGTGCTCAACATGTGACTGGGTGCTGCTGCGGCGGACGGAACAGGA
Source organism: Prorocentrum cordatum (assembly GCA_963575745.1). Lineage (NCBI taxonomy): Eukaryota > Dinophyceae > Prorocentrales > Prorocentraceae > Prorocentrum > Prorocentrum cordatum. Next base: position 234,973 of record CAUYUJ010014615.1, read on the forward strand.
TGAAGGAGGATGAGGAGCGAAAGGAGGAGCACCCGAACCCACGAGGAGGGGGCCGCGGCGGCACGAACACGAACAAGAGGACGGGGGAGATAGGTCCGTCCTACGGTGCAGCCGCATTTGTCGCCACGCTGCCGCGCAGGATCAGACGGAGCGGGAGGAGGAGGAGGAGGCGGAGGAGGAGATGGAGGAAGTGGAGGGAAGAGGAGGAGGCGGAGGAGGAGGCGGAGGGAAGAGAGAGCGAGGACGAGGGAAAGGGGGAGGCGGGGCAGCGGGAGGAGCAGGAGCAAGAGGGTCCCAATCCTTCGGCGGTCATGGCGTCCGAGATCGCGGTGAGCACCGGGTTCGACTCGTCGAGCTGCGCGGTGAAGGCCTCCACCTGGCGCTGGGGCCGAGGAGGCTGGCAGGGAGGAAGGGGACGGAAGACGAGGACAAGGAGGAAGCGGGGGCAGGAGGAAGGGAATGAGGCGGAAGGAGGAGAGCAAGGCGGGAGGAGGGGAAGAAGGAGAGGTAAGTAGGAGAAAGAGGGGAAGATGGGGAGAGAGGAGGGAAAGGAGGAGGAGAAGGGAGAGAAAGGAAAAAGGAGGATGACGGGGAGGAGTTTCTTCGGGTGAGAGGCGGTGGGAATATAAGTCAAAGGGGAGGATAAAAGGAGGAGGAGAACAGAAGAAGGGAGGAGAGCAAGGAGGAGCAGGGTGGACGAGGAGGAGGGGGGAGAAGTGGGGGGACCCCAAGAACCGTTTCTCTCAGGATTCCTTCCCTTCTGGCGACTTCTACACCTGCCCCGCCAGCTAAATCCACCAGCGCGCCAGAGGGAAGCGCGGCGCGGCGCGTGCGCTGCTCCCTGACCAGGACCGCGGCGGCACCCCTCGGTGGTTCAAAGATGGGGTCCTGAAGATGGGGGTCCTGAGAACAACGTGCATCAACAAATGTGGATCTACCCTTGGATCCCTTCCCATCCTTCGGACCCCATCCCTCCGGACCCAATGTTTGAACCACCGATCCCCTCCCTCTCCCTCCATCGCGGCCAGTCCTCCTCCTCTTCCTCTTCCTCCTCTTCTTCACGATCGAATTTGCATTACGCAGCTTCTCACTTTTCCCAAACAGGGCTTGCACCGAGAAGGCCTTGCTTCGGCGGTTGAATGGATTGAAGGGGTCAGCAGACGTTTCACCACGTTGCCACCGTGGCCGCCTCGTTGGAGGAGGAGGAGGAGGAGGAGGAGGAGGGAGGAGGGAGGAGGACGAGGAGGAGGAGGAGGAGAAGGAGGGAGGAGGGAGGAGGAGGAGGAGGACGAGGAGGAGGGAAGGCCGCCCACCGCACCTGGGGAGCCCGCCGACGCTTCGCCACGCTGCCGCCCGCTGCCGCCTCGGCCCCGCCCGCCGCGCCTGGGTGCCGCCCGTCGCCCGCTTCGCCGCCGCCGCCCCTTGCGGGTTCCGGCGTCTCTCTGGCCGGCTGGTGGCCGCCCCGTCGCCGCCCCGCGGCCGCTCGACGCGGCCCGTCGCCGCGTCGGCGCCGCCCGTCTGGGCTTTGTAAAGCTGGGCTGGTCCCTCCAGAGTGTTCAAAGATAGTCAAAACATAATCAGGGGACGATTTTCTTCTGGCATTTTAAACCTATCCTGCACATGTTCAATGTCTTGTATCTTTCGTCGAAAATTCGCCTGTAAAAGGGGCATGCCCGACTTAAGTCTGGACCTGCGTGCCAGTCTGGCCGGCTTGCGGCCGCCCGTCGCCACATGTCACCGCCGCCCGTCGCGATGGCATGTTGGTTGCGGGTCTGTTCGGCCCCCCTCTGGGGATGTGCGCTCGACAAACAATTTTGCCCAATCCCCCGATCCTACCAGAAGAAAACCGAATACACCACAGAAGCACCCCAATCAATGGATGGTAATAAATTGGATCGATCAAGGGATCGATGAATAGATCGACCGGGAACCTGGAAACCCGGGAAGCCGGAACCCACCGAAATCGGCCCGGAACCAATGACCAAGAACCCAGGAACCCAGAACCGGGAGACCGGGAACCCAGCCGGCCACCAAAATCGGCGGGAAACGTTCGCCACATCTGTCAATATCCGCTAGCACTGACTGGGGAATAAGACTATGCGCGCGCACGCGTCGATCAAACATCATCCAAACGCAACTTCGCAACAATCCGGACGAAGTCCACGCGCGCGCGTCGTCGCACGCGCATGCCGATTCCTTCAAAAACTTAAACTGTTTCGCAAGGCTTTCAAAACCCAGCGGCCCGGAAACATGCAAATTCAAAAACACATGGGGTTTCACAGCAAGGATGTTCAAACAAACCTGCGCCCGCGCTTTTGGGAATCCTTAAGAAAACAATGGGTGCATCAACAGAGTCATATCAAGCTACCAAACGGGCCTCGCGCGCGCATGCCAAAATCGCTCGAACGTCCTCGCGCGCATCCTGTCGCAAGAAACAATCGAGAAAAAAACAGAAACACACAAATCGACAACAAAAGCACAAAACGGGCGAACGCGCGCGCGTCGTCGCGCGCGCATGCCGACACCCTTCAAGCATCGAAGGTTCCGCGCGGATTCAAAAGCGAACGCCCCGGAAAAACAGAATATATAACGGCGTCGCAACATCCGTTTTGAACCAACAAAAAAACTAAAACGCGCGCTCGTGCTCTTGTGATTCCTGACGAAGAACAAAAGTTTTAAACGCGCTCATGAAATATTCCAAACGGCCTCTCGCACCGCATGTCGACATTATTCGAACGCCCTCGCGCGCATGCTAGGGGGGGCAAGATCCGTCTCAAATAATACCACGCGGGTCACTCTCAAGCGCTGGCCGCGCGTGCATGTCGAACTCCTTCCAGAACCTTCATCGCCGATGCGAGGGTGCCGTCATCGTCGCCGGCGCGATCATCATCGGCGCCGTCACTGACCGCGCCGTCGTCGCTGTCACCATCGCCACCAGCATCGCCAGTATCACCATCGCGTCCACCGTCGTCGTCGTCGTCGCCATGATACCGCGCCCGCCCAAGTCGCCGACTCGCATGGAAGCGCCCGCTGGGTTGTGCCCAGCGGTCAGCGCCACCGCGTCAGTCGCGCCAAACGAGCTGGCCGCAGCGCGCTCGAGCACGCGCGGGCTAGCGCGGCCGCAGCGATGCATCAGCCAACGCCAAGCACTCATCGCAATCGCCGCCGCATGCTTTTTGCTAACCGAATTGAGGGCGGGCGGGCGGGGTGGTTGCGCGAGCTGCGAACGGAATTCAATTGCACCGCGCAGACTGCGCAAAACACATCGCACCACGCAGATCCACCCACTTTAAGACATGATCCGGATCGACCCTTCCCCCCGCCCCAGATTCCCTGCCCCCGCTGGGCATCTCCTGTTCACGCATGATTGGCCACGTCGTTTGCCATCCCAACCAGGCCACATCCGCCCCACCACCCTTTCCACCTTTTTGCAAAATCAGAAAACACGATGCGGGTGTCGCGAGAATCCCAACACCGAGCGCCCCAATAGAAAATAAAACACACGGCTGTACAGCATGATCTCGGGGACAGACCATGGGATCTTCCTGACATTCCTCCTTCCATTCAACCGAACGGCCCTCCAGCGCGCGTTCGTCGACATCGCCCTTTGCGCGCGATCCGCGGGGGCCCGAACCTGTCAAGTCGCGCCGCGCGGCCCAGCTCGCCCTGCCGGCCGCGCGAGAGCCGAACATATTTCACGAATTTCGTCGGCGACGCGTCGTCGTCGGCGCGATCGACATCGGCGCCGCCATTGGCATTGCCGTCGTCATTGTCGCCATCGCCACCACCACCGCCACTACCATCATCGCGTTTAGCGCTGTCGACGTCGCCGTGATACAGCGCCCGCCCATGTCACGGACTCGCATTCAAGTTCCCACGCGCCAGCGCGGCCTGCGAGACGCGCGGGAAACGCCCAGCGGGCAGCGCCGCCGCGGCCACTCAGGTCGCGCAAAACTATCCGGCCGCCCTGCGCGCCAGCCAACGCGCGCCAGCGCGGCCGCAGCGACGCGCCAGCCAGCGCCGAGCTGTCATCGCATTAGCCCCCGCATCGGTTTGTTTCAAAACAAAGTTGCGGATGGGCGGGAGGGGCGATTGCGCTAGCAGTGGAGCTAACAACCTCAAGTTCGGCAGGGTGAACTGCGCAACGTAGACGACACCATATCCATTTATGTGTATGTACGTGTGTATATATATGCATATATATATATATATATATATGTAAATATATATTAAAAAAAATTACACCATCTGCATTGCACCAAGTGGATTCTGATACTCAGATTGCACCAGTAGGTCGCAACACATAGAGCGCGTTTCATAGAGTGCACACCACATGTTGCAGAACGTGGATTCCCCATTCTGAACGCGAATTACGAACCCGTGCCATCCCAGCCCAGCCGACATCGACCCCCCCCCCCTCGCCCGTTGGAAAAATACCGCGCGCACGTTCGCTCCTCAAGAAAACATAACCATTTTCAAAACATCCCCTGCGACGCAAAAGGGCGCAGCGCACGCGCGTGCGTCGTCGCGGGCGCGCGCCGAAATCCTGCTGAAATCTTGGGCTTCGCGTGCGCGCCCAAGCCGAATGCCCCGAAGGCATAAAACAAGAACGCATGGACTGACTACGTGGCCCTCCAGACTAGACTCACAGTCTCGCGGCAACCATCAGTCCTCCAAACGTTCTCATCCAACGCGACCAAACGGGCCTCTCGCGCGCGCGCACGTCGAAATCGTTCGACAGCCCCTGCGCGCGTGCTGGGGGGGGGGGGGGGGCGATCCCTATCAAATAGTGCAACGCGGGCCGCTCGCGCGCTGCGGCCGCGCGCGCATGCTGAACCCCCTCCAAAATGTCCATCGCCGGCGCGCGGACGCCATGGTCGTCGTCGGCACAATCAGCATCGACGCCGCCTTTGGCCACGCCGTCGCCATCGTCGCCATCGACGCAGTCATCACTACTATCCACATTGGGCCCACCGTTGTCGCCGTCGCCACGATGCCGCGCCCGCCCACGCCACCGACTCGCACTGAAGTGCCCGCGGGCCAGCGCAGCCTGCGAGACGCAATGGGAAACGCCCAACGGCCAGCGCCACCGAGGCCGCGTCGGTCGCGCACAAATAGCTGGCCGCTGCGCGCGCGAGCACGAGCGGGCTAGCGCGGCGGCAACGACGCGCCGGCCAGCGCCGAGAGCTCATCGCAAGTGCTGCCGCATGGACTTTGCAAACAAAGCTGCGGGTTGGCGGGCGGGGTGGTTTCGCGAGCAGTGGAACTGACAACTCCAATTTTTTCCCCATCAACTGAAGCTCATAGATCACTCCATTCTCATGGTGTCACATAGATTGGACATCGAACAGAGCTCCCTTCAAAAAACGAATTTGAATTTGTTCCCATGCCCCCCTCCCCCCGAAGATACAAGCACCCCGAGGGGAAGTCAAATTTGCATGCGTTTCTGCCGCATTCTTCAATCTTAACTATGAATCCAAACCATCTCAGCCCAGCCGGGCACCTGCATCGACGACCCCCTTCCCCCTCGCCCCTGGCTAAACAAAAAATCAAAACCAAAATCCGCGCGCACTACTTCATGATGAACAGTGACAGTTCAAGAACCCTCTTCAGCAGATGGGGCCAAGTGCACGCGCTCGCGTCGTCGCGCGCGCATGCGGGAACCCTTCAAAAACCGCAGGCCGCACTTGGGTGTCCAAACCGACTGCCCCGAAAACATATTGAACAACAAACATATGCTTGGCAACGTGGCTGTGCAGAAATAAAGTATGCGCGCACGCCCTTGCAAAATCTGGAGAACAATTTCCGCCATTCCAAACGGAATGCCTCTCGCGAACGGATGTCGGCATCGATCGAAAGGCCCCTGCGCGCTTGCTGCGGGGGCCCGGTCCCTGTGACATAATACCACGCGGGCCACTCCCACGTTTTGGCCGCGCGCGCATATCGAAATTATACCAAAACGTCCATCGCCGACGCGCGGACACCATTATCGTCAGCGGCGTGATCAACATCGGCGCCGTCATTGGCTTTGCCGTCGTCATCGTCACCATCGTCACCATCACCGAAACTACCATCATCGTGCCCGACGTGATCGACGTCGCCCGCCCAGGCCACCCACTCGCATTGAAGCGCACGCGCGCCAACGCGGCCTGCGAGACGCGATGGGACATGCCCAGCGGCCAGCGCCACCGAGGCCGCGTCGGCCGCGCACAGATAGCTGGCCGCTCTGCGCGCGAGCATGCGCGGGCTAGCGCGGCCGCAGCGATGCACCAGCCAGCACCAAGCACTCATCGCAATCGCCGACGGATGGGTTTTGCAAACCCACTTGCTAGTGAGTGGGTGGGATGATTGCGCGAGCCATGGAATTGCCCACGAAGGTTGACCTATACATACATGTACCTGTATGTATATAGGAATGTACGTATACATGCGTATATGTATAAAATGTGTTCATCGATTGGTGGCACCAGAGGGGGTCATACTCCGGTTACTAAGGGATGCGATAGGTCAGCCGCCCGTTGCCGCCAACTGCCGCCCCGTTACCGCGCACCGTGCGTGAGGCGTCCGCCGATGTTTCGCCACGTTGCCCCCCCGTTGCCGCCTCGTTGCCGCCCACCGCGCTTGGGGCGGCCGCCGAGGCTTCGCTGCATTGCCGCACCGCTGCCGCCTCGTTTTCACTACGTTGCCGCCCGTTGCCGCCTCGTTCGCGCCGTTGCCGCCTCGTTACCGCCTCGTGCCCTGGGTGGGTGCCCCGCGGATTCGCCACGATGCCGCCTGTTGCCGCCCGTTGCCGCCCGCTGCCGCCCCGTTGCCGCCTCATCCGATGCGTGGATGCCACGAGGATTCGCCACGTTGCCGCCAGTGGCCGCTCGCAGTCGCCCGTACTTGCATGCACACGAATGTATGTATGCGAAACATGTATATATGCATTGCATGCATGCACGTATGTATCGATGTATGTATGTAGGTATGGATGTATGTATGTATGAGTGCATGCATGTATGGATGTATGCATGTATGTATACATGCATGTATGTGTGTATGTATGTGTATGCAGTGTGTCTGTATGTCTGAATGTGTGCACGTAAGCATGAATGCGTGTATGCAGATATGCATATGTACATGTGTGCATACATTCGTGTAGATATGTATGTGTGCGTGGTTGTGTGCATGCGTGTGCATGATTGGACGTGCGTACATACGTATGTGTGTATGTATGTGTGTCTGTAAGTGTGCATGCATACATGTATGTGTATACGCATGTGCTTTTACATGTTTGCATGTGTGCATGTATGGATAAGCGTGGATGTAAAGTACATGCGTGTATATACGTATGTATGTATGTATGTATGTATGTATGTATGTATGTATGTATGTATGTATGTATGTGTGTATGTATGTATGTGTGTATGTATGTATGTATGTATGTATGTATGTATGTATGTATGTATTTATGGTTGCATGTAGTTGTTACGTACGTGTGTATTCATGTATGTATGGAGGTACCTATGTAAATATGTACTCATGTACACACGCATGTGTGTACGCATGTACGTACCTACGTATGCACGCACGTACGCATGTACGAATGTACGTTTGTGTCTGTGTGCATGTATGCTGTATGTATGCATGCATGCACGCATACGAATATGTAACTATGTGGGTCTATGCATAGTCGTATACAGATGTAAAAGTATACACATGCATGCATGCTCTCCATATGCGCGTGCGTGCCCGAAAGAAGCATGGGCCGCGCGGCTGGGACAACCGTTAGCGCCCGTTGCAGCTCTGTTGCCAGCCAGCGCCCTTAGGGTGCCCGCCGATGTCTCGCCACGTTGCCCCCCCCGTTGCCGCCTCGTTACCGCCCACCGCGCTTGGGGCGTCCGCCGAGCCTCCGCTGCATTGCCGCGCCGTTGCCGCCTCCTTGTCACCACGCTGCCGCCCGTTGCCGCCTCGTTCCCGCGCCGTTGCCGCCGCGTTGCCGCCTCGTGCGCTGGGTGGATGTCCCGAGGATTCGCCACGCCGCGCCAAAACCTTGCAATGCCCGGTGCCATGGCTCGGGTGCTGGTGCAGCGAAAGCCGCGTCCAATTGGAGGGGGACAGGGAGGAGAAGGATCGGAGAAAGGCGAGTTGAGACAACGGCAACACAACATCGGTCCCTGCACCCCTCCTGGGGTCCAAACGCTCCAGCTCCCCGAGCTGCGCTGCGCCCAACCATGGCGACAAGCGGCCCCCAAATGTCAACTACAGTTATGTTGCTCCAAACCTACTTAAGGACAACACCCCAGAAATAATTTCGAGCACCCAGAAAAGTGCCGAAACAGTGTCGAACGAGAATCGCCTCCAAGGGCCCGGCACGTCAAAACCCTCAAGGGTCGGTACTTTCTGGGTGCTCGAAATTCTTTCTGGTGGTCAAAGCTAAAGCAGGTTCGAACATCACAAAACTACCGCTGTCTGAACTCGCCCTCCTCTGAAATGAAAGGAGAATCGGGCCGGGCGAAAGGGGGGGATAGGGAAAGGGAGGGTTACGAAATCTGCTGCATGCAACTCAGCTGGTTTCGGCCCCGCCGCCGGGCCCATTCCTCGATGCATGTTTCGGTGTCGTGCATGTTTTTGTTTGCTCGATGATCCAGGATGTTCCTCCAGGGGTCCCCACGGAGGAAAACATGCACACGTCCGAGCGATGCCGGGAGGAGCACAACCGATCCCCTAACGACTGCTGCGAGCGCCCGGGAGCCAGGGCCCGCCGCGGCGCCGAGGGCAGCCACGCACAGCCCCCTAAGTACCCACCCCGCCCGACAGCGGAGCGGGGCGGCCAGCGGCGGCTTTTGCGGCAGGCCCCGGGTGCACCATCTGGCGGCCGCTTTTGCTGCACCCAGGAGTAAGCACCCGACGACGACGACGACGACGACGACGACGCTCACGACGACGACGACGACGACGACGACGACGACGACGACGACGACGACGACGACGACGACGACGACGACGACGACGACGACGGGGGGTCAAGCGCCGACGATCACGACGACGACGACGACGACAGCGGCGTCGGCGGCGGCGACGACAACGGCGACGACGACAATGCCAACGACGACGGCGACGACGGGGGCGCCCGGCGACGACGCTCACGACGACGACGACGACGATCACGACGACGACGACAAGGACGACGACAAGGACGACGGGGGCGCAAGGGCCCTGTCATCGACGTCGTCGTGATCGCCCTTCGTGGTCGTCGTCGTCGTCGTGATCGCAGTCGCCGGCTTCACATAAAATCACTGGTCGTCCCCTGGGCCCTGGCTGGCAGCACCCTCGCACCCCGCCGGCGTTACGACGCAAGGCTGACCCGACATGGAGAAAGCGGCCCTGAGGGAAATGGCTCCTGGACTCAGGTCGGGCGTGTCCCCCTACAGGCGGATTTTGGACGAAAAATCAAAAATACCCCCCCAACAAATGCCACTAAATGATAACAAATAATAGAAACTCGTCCGCATACGATTTTTCCACGATTTTCGAATTTCCCTCCTGTAGAGGGACAGGCCCGACTTAATCCTAAAGCGTGGGTTCGTCTTGAACTGCCCAAGGCCAGGGAAAGGCCCCAGGAGGCCGAAGATCGGCGCTGCCCCCTCAGTGGCGCCAAGGGGTTGCGGCCCAGCGCCGACCTTACGAAACCTGCGCGGACCTCTGCACAAAAAGCTGTTGCCAACGATTTTGTTTTTGCTTATATTATTTGTATATATATATATATATACACACACATGCATGTACACACAATTATAAAAAAAGCCCCGCGGCTCCTTCCCTTCCGCTGCCCTCCTCCCTCCCCCTCCTCCCGCTTGTCCCTACTTCACCCGTCACACCACGCTTCGTGGTTCCATAGGGAGCTCCACCTGAGGCTCCACTGGCTGCGTTCGCATGCGTCCGCACCGCGCATGTCAGCAAACCCCTCACACGTTTCGTGGCTCCACAAGGAGCTCAACCGAAAGTCCCTGTGGCTGCGCTCGCATGCGTCTGCGCAGCACGTTTCGGCACACCCCTCACACGCTTCGTGGCCCCACAGGGAGCTCCACCGAATGCAACTGTGGCTGCGTTCGCTTGCGTCCGCGCCGCACATGTCGATACACCACTCACACGCTTCGTGGGCACACAGGGAGCTCCACCGAATGTTCCTGTAGCTGCGTTCGCATGCGTCCGCGCCACACGGTTCTGCACTACACACCTCACACTCTTCTTGGACCCACGGGGAGCTCCACCAACGGCCCAAATGGCTGCGTTCGCATGCGTCCGCGCCATACAGTTCGGCACACCCCTCCCACGTTTCGTGGCCCCACAAGGAGCTCCACCGACGGCGCCAGTGGCTGCGTTCGCATACGTCCGCATCGCACCTTTCGGCACACCCCTCGCACGCTTCTTGGCCCTTCAAGGAGCTCCACCGAAGGCCCCAATGGCTGCGTTCGAATGCGTCCGCGCCGCACATGTCGGCACACCCCTCACTCGTTCCGTGGCCTCACGGGGAGCTCCACCAAAGGCCCCAGTGGCGACGTTCGCATGCGCCCGCGCTGCACATGTTGGCCCACGCGCAACGGAAACAGGAAGAGGGGAGAACGAATTGGGAAGGAACTGGGTATGAAACGGCTGCGCTCGGGGCTCGGGCCAAACAAAACTTCCCCCCTGGCGCGCCCGTGGTCGCCGTTCTCCTCCTCATCCACGCCGCAGTCCTCTTTGCAGGCCCCCCATCAGCCGTCCCGCCTGCCTCGCGAGACTCGCAGCCGCATGCGGTTGGGTCCTTCGCCAGGCAAGCGTTGCTCCTTCAACACTTCTCCGACACCTCAGCGCTGGGCGTCCCTCGCTGTCGCCCTGGAGGCTCGCCAGACGCTCTTGGGGGCTCTCGCCGCCACGGCCGGGCGCAGCTCGGAAAACTGGCTCGGACGAGAGAGGGGGAGGAGGAGGGGGAGGAGACGCGGGGCACCGTCTTGTCAAAACGAGGGCCCAACACCTTGGGATGGTTGGACGGCAGAGGCCTCCGGACAGAGCTCCATACCAACCTCCGAGAACCAGCCTGCCTTCGAGAGCAAGCCTCCACGGGTGACCCAGCGTAGGGGGCCGAAGAGCCGCCCTCAGACTTGACCGCAACAGAAGATGTCTTGTGAAATACGCAAGACACGCTCTCAACATTACCCCAAGACGCCACCAATGCGAAATCAGATTGCGGATGAGCATCCCGCCGGGGACTTATGGCAACCGTCTTCTTTTGGCAGGTGGGATTTTCCACGTCCCTGTACTATTAGATTATACCAGTGGAACGGGATCCCCGCCAGACCACGCGAGACGAGTGCCCTGCTAGGCTTCGAAAGGGCTCGATGGGGTTCAATGCCTCCTGAACCCCAGCCCCCGATCAGGGCTGACGTCCCGGCGAGGTCGTGCCTGCGAACCACGCGTGCGTTCGGGCGCACCCACAAAGAAGCAAGGAACTCTCGGCGTGGCGATGCGCCCTTGTTGTTGCTCCCAAGACAGCAGCAAGGCAACAGCAAGGGCTGTTTAAAATTCACTCAGAGCCCCAAAACAACAGCCAAATGGCGGCAAAGACACGGCTTTTCGCAAGCGCGAACGGGCGCGTCGCTTTCCACATTCAAGGCGACAGCACGCGTCAGAGGCCACCAAAGACGAGAGCAACGCGGAGGCAAGAATACAGCTTTGCGCACGCGCGCACGCGCGAATGGGCGCGTCGCTACTCACTCAAGACAACCGCAGCGCGTCAGAACACCAAAACGACAGTAACGCGGCGGCGGGATATGGCTTTGCGTAAGCGTGAACGGGCGTGTCGCTGTTCACCCTCCAGGCGACAGCAGCGCGACAGCAAGGACGCGGAGCTGCGCATGCGCGAGCAGGCTTGACCACAACAGATGTTTCCATGGAAGCGCGCAAGAGACGCTCTCAGTATGACCCCAAGACACCGCCTGCGTGATTTACATCTAGCCGGGGGGATGTATGGGAAACATATTTTTCAGGTCGGGATATTTCATCTCCTGAACTACAAATGTCTGATTAGCCTTGACCTGCAATTATCGACCTCGCGGCGTTATCCGCAACATCAGAAGCCTTAATCCGCCGGCCCCCTTGCAGGGCCACCAGGCTTTGAGGATGAGGGTTGCAGCTCCCTGTTCCAGTTGCAGCTTCCAGTTTCCACTGTCACAGTCCTGCTTTCTCCTTCCTTACTGTTAATTGTTGCTGTCCGCGCGAGGGGTGGGAGCCACAAGCCAACTTGTTTTAACACGTCTAGATTGCGGTGTCTGAATTCCTGGGGGGGCGTGGGGCATGTCAAAATACATGAAACTCGCATCCCCAAAGCTATAATCCTTAGTGAACTACACCATGGGGGGGGCCGGGGGGGCTCTGCCGGGGTAGGGGGGTAGGGGGGGGGAGGGCGGGGGTTCATCGGGTCCACGCTTTCTTTCCCCCCCCCCGGGAATCCCAAACCGCCCCAAGACGGGCCAAAAGGGGCCCAGGAGGCCACCAAGACGGTCCAGGAGGCGCCCGAAACGGCCCAAGAGCGCTCCTGGACGCCCAAGATGGCCTGGAGACGGCCCAAGAGGCCTCCAAGACGCCTTAAGGAGATCCCAAGAGGACCCCCAAGAGGGCCCCAAGAGGGTACAATAATAAAATTGCGAATAGGTTTTGAAGCATTTTAACATTATCGCCTTTTCCGTCTTAGAAACGCCGAAGACGGTTTAAGAGGCCCCCAAGATCGCCCCAAGACAGACCAAGAGGCCCCCAAGAGGAGCCAAGACGGTCCAAGAGGGCCCCAATATGGCCCTGGAGGCCCCCCAAGACGACCCCGAGAGGCCCCCAAGATGGCCTCAAGAGGGTGAACCCGAACGGACCCTTCTAGTCCTCCACCCCAAGATGACCCCAAGAGCCCCCAAGATGCCCCCGAGGCGCCCCCAAGGGGCCTCCAGAGGCCCCCCAAGAGGACCCCAAGAGGCCCCCAAGACGACCCCGAGAGGCCCCCAAGAGGCCCCAAAAGCCCCCAAGAAGCCCCAAGAACCAAGCAAGAGGCCCCAAGAGGCGCTCACTCGCGTGCTGCCAGGCCAGAGGTGCACGGCCTGACTTGGTATTGCTCGGAAGCGAAAGCGATGAACGAAGAACCTTCGACCCGTCGCCGTCACCAGTCGTCGGTCGTCGGCCGTCGGCAGCCGTTCGCCGTCAGTCGTCGTCGTCGTCGTCGTCGTCGTCGTCGTCGTCGTCGTCGTCGTCGTCGGTTCGTCGTCATTAACTCCTTCGTCGGTCGTCGTCGTAATTATTCCGACCGTCGACCGTTGGTCGTCCGTTGTCGTCGTCATCGTCCATTTCAACAACAATAGCATCAGGAGCGCCCCGGATCGGCGGCACTGGCCGGAGGCCACTACAATCAATTATGCAATACTTGCGTCCCCGAAGACAAAATACTTTATAATTACGAAATAGTCGCGTCCCCGAAGCCGTCAACCCTTGTAAATTACTAAATAAATATTCGCGTTCCCAGAGCCATAAAACCAAGAAAACTACGCGATAGTTGCGTCCCCGAGGCAACAAACCTCACAAAGTACAAAATATTCGCGTCCCAAAAGCCATAAACTTTGCAAGTTAATCCATACTTGCGCCCCCGAAACCATTAACCTTTGACAACTATACAATCTTCGCGTCTCCGAAACCATAATCCTTTTGTAATTTACTCTGTAATTGCTTCCCCGAGGCCACAAATCCTCATACGTTACACCATGTCCGCGTCTCCGAAGCCATACACCCTCGTAAATTACGCAATGCTCGCGCCCCCGAAACCCTAAGCCATAGAAAATTCAAAAAATATGCACGTCCCCAGGGCCATACACCTTCGTTCATTACACCATACTTGCGTCCCCGAGGCTACAAACGCGTGCAAATGACGACAGATTCGCGTCCCCGAGGCCATAAACCGTTGTAAATCGTACAATAGCTGCGCCCCCGAAACCATAAACCTTCGTAGATGACGCAATATTTGCGTCCTCGAGGCCTCAAACCTTTGTAAATTACACAGTGTTCGCGCCCGCGAAGCAATACACCATCGAAAATTACCTCCTATTCGCGTCCCCGAAGCCATAAACCTTCGTAAATGAATATTCGTCCTCGCGTGAAGTCCCGACATTGATTCATGTCAGCGTCCAGACATCCCAACACAGCTCTGGCAAGTCCCATTCGGAGAGAGGGGCCGGCGGCATGGGGGCGAAGCCCTTACGGATTATTTCTGGATCCTCTGAAAGGGGAAACAACGGAAATAACCTAACTCCCGAGGGAAGGGGGGGTCGAGATGGTGGCCCTGGGAATTCGCAAGCACCGCTACGTCCAATGGATCGTGGCCTTGGGAGCGCGGGCGCCGCGCAATTTGCGAGGATCGTGCCCTGGGAGCGCGGACTCAGCGCAATTTACAAGAGATCCTTCAGCAACCTGCAAGAATCCTCATAAATCCTTCAGGGATCCTTCAGGGAACACTGTGGACTCTTCCAGAAACTTCGAAAATCCTCCAGAATCTGAAAGGGGCTACAAGAGGCCTTGAGGAAATCTTGGCGAACACTTTGAAATCCACACAAGCCCCCGAAGAGTCGGCAGCGAACCTGCGGGAATCCTCAGGACCATTTTCGGAACCCCACAGGAATCCTCTGAATTCTGCACCAAAGTCCAAGAATCTCCTGGAACCCTAAGAAACCCGACGGATACTTCAGAAACCCGATGGAACCTCAGGAACCATTCAGGAATCTTGAAGGATCCTTCAGCAACCTGCAGGAAACTTCAAACAAGTACACAAGACTCACGCTCCCAGGATCCCGATCCCTCGTGAATTGCGCTGCGTCCGCGCTCCCACGGCCACAATCCTTTGTAAATTGCGCGGCGCCCGTGCACGATCCTTTGTGAAAAACAATGCTTGCACGTTGTGAATTACGCTGCGCCCGCGCTCCCAGGAACAGGACCCCTAATTCCGCCGACCCCCCCGCCGGAGGAGGGGTGACAAGGCGTGTGAAGTATTTGGCTGTCCCCCTCCCCCTTTCCCCGTCCCCTGGGACCCAAAATTCGGGGGGGGAGGTCTTCGGGGCCTCCGCAGGCTCGAATTCCATACTCCGTGGCCTCCAAGACGCCCAAGATGCCATCTACGCGGGTTCACGCTGCCTCTGGAAACTCCGAGGCGTGCCCAAGACGCCTCCGAGACGCCCAGAGCTCCGAGAGGACCCCCAAGAGGGCCCCAAGAAACAAAAATTGTTGAATCCCTATGTAAATATTTATATGTTCGGAATATCCACCTCTATTGTCAGCGCGCAAGACGGCTCAAGAAGCGTTCAAAACTTCTCCAAGGCGGCCCAAGAGACCCCCGAGAGCGCCCCAAGACGGCCCACAAGGGCCACATGATGGCCCAAGGGAACCCCAACCGGGCGCAAAAAAAGACAAAGAGGGGCAGCTTAAGCTGACATTTCCAGCCCTCTGCCCCAAGAGAGCTCCCGAGATCACCAGCAGAAAAGATGAGTGTCCTGCTAGGCTTCTAGGAGCGCAGGAGGGGTTCAATGCCGCCCGAAACCCCTGCCCCCCTCAGGGCAGCCGTAGCGGCGAAGTCGCGTCTGCGGGCCACGTGTGCTTTCCAGCGCACTCGCAAACAAACAAGGAACTTTCGGCGCGGCGATGCGCGTTTTTCTTGCATCCTGAGACAACAACAGGGCGACAGCAAGGGCAGTTCAATATCGCTTCAGAGGCCCAAGCCAACAACAAAGCGGCGGCAGGGACACGGCTTTGCGCAAGCGCGAACGGGCGCGTCGATGTTCACATGCAAGGCGACAACAACGTCCAGTAGGCAGACGACAACAACGCGGAGGCAAGAATACAGCTTTGCGCAAGCGCGAACGGTCGCGTCGCTGCACAACCTCGAAGAGACAGCAACGCGAAAGCAAGGACGCGCAGTTGCGCATGCGCAAATAAGCTTCACCGCAACAGAAGTTCGCTTGGAAACGGGCAAGTGACGCCCTCAGCATGACCCCAAGACACCGCCAATGTGAAATAAAACAGCGGGATTTGCAGCCCCGCCCAGAATTCATGGCAACCACCTGTTTTGGCCAGACCGCACAAGACGAGTGTCCTGCTAGGCTTCTATAGGGGAATAAAAGGGGCTTCAATGCCTCCTAAAAACGCGACCCCCTCAGGGCTACCGTCCCGGCGAGGTCATGTCTGCGAGCCACGCGTGCCTTCGGGCGCACCCACAAACTTTGAAGGAACTCCCGGCGCGGGGATGCATTGAGCACTCCTGCAAGCGGAGCCCTCCAGTAAAATCACCAAATGAGGGAACCGAGCAGGGCGGGACTGTCAGTAAACGCCCAGGATTGCTGGCCAGATGCCAGTTGTGAGGGTCGTAGCGGCTTTCCCTTGGCACGAGAGGCCCAGGACACTGCCGCGAGGCCTCGATGCTTGAATCTCTGGCCTCGGTTCTGGGTCTCTCTGGTTGAGCCCGTGGGCCCGAAAGCCGCCCAAGGCGCAGGCGGCCCTGAAGGGCGCAGCGGCGCGGCAACGACACGACCACCGACCGAACAAAACCGACCGGACGGCGGGCGACGGCGACGCAGCAGAGAACGACCCGACCGCGGACGCCCTTGGTGATCGCCGTCTCGCCTTCAGCTCATAGCTCGGATCTCTGGCGGCCCTTCGGGGCGGTCGGTTCCCCCGCCCCGGAACGCCCCGCGGCGAGGCGTTCAACTGCTGGAACGCGCCCCCCTGGGCAGCACAGCCTCGGGGAAGCGCCAAAAACGCCCGACGTCCTGCAACCTCGTTTACCTCGAACCTCCTTGGCGTTAGGTCGGACGTGTCTCCCTGCAGGCAGATTCTGGCCGACAAATCAAAAATAGTCAAACAATACCCACAACATGCTCAAAAATACTAAACAAAATCGTCCCCTGACGACTTTTGTTGCTATCTTCGGATGCTCCTCCTGCAGAGGGACACGCCCGATTAAACCTTGGCGGGCTCCGGCGCGTGCGAAAAACAAAAGCAGGCTCTCCTGGCCGAAGCGCGCCTCGCCCGCGGCATCGCCGGCCGCGCGGGCGTCCTCCCTCGCCTTGGCGGCCTTCGAGACCTGGAGGATGCCGCGAAGGAAGGGGGGGAGGGCGGAGGTCCTGGAGACCCACGCAGCAGCCAGGGGGCCTGCGATGATCCAGGCGTCGCGCCTCTTGTGAACACCATTCGATCCTCCTCCTCCTCCTCCTCCTCCTCCTCCTCCTCCTCCTCCTCCTCCTCCTCCTCCTCCTCCTCCTCCTCCTCCTCCTCCTCCTTCCTCCTCCTCTTCCTCCTCCTCCTCCTCCTCCTCCTCCTCCTCCTCCTCCTCCTCCTCCTCCTCCTCCTCCTCCTCCTCCTCCACAATTACTCAATATGAAAATACTCTCCCTCTTCCCCTGATGGCGTCCGGGTGATGGCCGCGCACCCTCCGCGCACTGTTTTTTTACACACAGGATGCCCGGGAAATCCCGGGAAACGACTCTCGCTGAGGCGCCGGCGTCATTTTTTCCCAAAATGCTGCTCTCGTTGAGGCGCCGGCCTCATTTCTGCTCCCGAATCGTTCCGAATCGTGCTCCCGCTGCAGCGTGGGCCTCATTTTCGGATCGGTGTTTGGCCTCCGTCGTTCAGGATGGCGTTCTCGCCCCAGCGCGGGCCTTTTTCTCGCGCGCCCATCCGCCCGCCACCACCGCGCCGCACCGCCACCACCACCACCACCACCACCACCACCACACCACCACCAGCACCAGCACCAGTACCAACACCACCACCACCACCACCACCACCACCAGCACCACCACCACCACCATCACCACCACCACCACCACCACCACCACCACCCACCACCACCCACCACCACCACGACAACCACGCACACACGCACGCACGCACGCACGTGCACCACCACCCACTACGCACGCGCGCGCGGAGCCACAGGTCCGCTACGACACGCGTCCGCGGATAGAGAAAATCAGCGTCATGGTAAGGGATGGGAGGGAGGGGTAGGACGTCAGATATGACGCGAGCGCACCTAGCTTGTCGTCCTCCCCCTCCTCCTCCTCCCCCTCCTCCCTCACGGATCGATCCTGCTCGAGACATGCCGCAGGACGGGCCACGGTCGGGGTTTCTCACGGTGCTAAATGTCTCGCGGCGTCGCGACACTGGTCAGCAGCAGAAGACAAAGCGACAGATCACAAACTTCAGGAGGTCCGCAAGAGATTCTCGGGTCGGCGCTGGACCGTCTCCACATGGCGCGCGAAGGGGGCTCCAGAGCCGATCCAAGAAATCCGCGCGTACCGGTACCTGCGGAAGTTTCTGCTTACCCAGCTTCCTATTCTTCGCAGGAAGGGGCAGAGAAACACAACAGGCGAGAGGGTGACATCCACTGTCCTTCAAGAGGGCTGCACGTCGGCCGGAAGAACCAGGTAACAATTAGCCTGGCGAAGGACCCAACCATATGCAGTTGTGAGTACCGTCTTTGTGAGCAACTCATTCGGTGGGGCTCCCTATGGGGCCACGAAATGCTGTCCTGGGCGGGGAGACGCATGCGAATGCAGCCACTGAGGCCGTCGGTGGAGCTCCTTGTGAGGCCACAAAACGCTGTCCTGGGTGGGGGAGACGCATGCGAACGCCCCCATTGCGACCTTCGGTGGAGCTCCCTATGGGGCCACGAAACGTTGTCCTGGGTGGGGGAGACGCATGCGAACACCCCCACTGGGGCTATGGGGCCACGAAACACTGTCCTGCGTGGGGGAGACGCATGCGAACACCCCGATTGAGGCCTTCGGTGGAGCTCCCCATGGGGCCACGAAGCGCTGTTTTGGGTGGGGGAGACGCCTGCTAACACCCCAAGTGGGGCCTTCGGTGGAACTCCCTATGGGGCCACGAAACGCTGTCCTGGTGGGGGAGACGCATGCGAACATCCCAACCGGGGCTTTCAGTGGAGTGCCCTATGGGGCCACAAAACGCTGTCCTGGGTGGGGGCGGCGCCTGCTAACACCCCGATTGAAGCCTTCGGTGGAGCTCCATATGGGGCCACGAAGCGCTGTCCTGGGTGGGGGAGACGCATGCAAACACCCCTACTGGGGCCTTCGGTGGAGGTCCCTATGGGGCCACAAAACGCTGTCCTGGGCGGGGGAGACGCATGCGAACACCCCCCTTGCGACCTTCGGTGGAACTCCCGATGGGGCCACGAAGCGCTGTCCTGGGCGGGGGGGACGCATGCAAACACCCTCAGTGGAGCCTTCGGTGGAGCTCCCTATGGGAGCACGAAACGCTGTCCTGGTGGGGGAGACGCATGCGAACACCCCCACCGTGGCTTTCGGTGGAGCTCCCTATGGGACCACGAAACGCTGTCATGGGTGGGGGCGGCGACTGCTAACACCCCGATTGAAGCCTTCGGTGGAGCTCCCTATGGGACCACGAAACGCTGTCCTGGTGGGGGAGACGCATGCGAACACCCCCACCGTGGCCTTCGGTGGAGCTCCCTATGGGGCCACGAAGCGCTGTCCTGGGTGGGGGAGACGCATGCGAATGCAGCCACTGAGGCCGTCGGTGGAGCTCCCTATGGGGCCACGAAGCGCTGTCCTGGGTGGGGGAGACGCACGCGAACGCCCCCAGTGGGGCCTTCGGTGGAGCTCCATATGGGGCCACGAAACGCTGTCCTGGGTGGGGGAGACTCATGCGAACACCTCCAGTGGAGCCTTCGGTGGAGCTCCCTATGGGACCACGAAACGCTGTCCTGGGTGGGGGAGACGCAGGCGAACACCGCCACATTGGCCTTAGGTGGGGCTCCCTGTGGGGCCACGAAGCGTGTGAGGGGTGTGACGACATGGGCGGTGGGGGCGATGATGGTGACGATAATGAGGAGGATGTGGATGAGGATGATGCTGCAGATGATGATGCTCATGGATGATGGGTGACGGTGATGATGGTGACGATGGTGTAGGGAGAGGGAGGGGATGATGATGATGATGATGATGATGATGATGATGATGATGATGATGATGATGATGATGATGATGATGATGATGATGATGATGATGATGATGATGATGATGATGATGATGATGATGATGATGATGATGATGATGATGATGATGATGATGATGATGATGATGATGATGATGATGATGATGGTGATGGGAGGGGAACAGGAGGAGGAGAAGGAGGAGGAGGAGGACGAGGAGGAGGAGGAGGACGAGGAGAAGAGAGGAGAGGAACGCGGGGCGCTGTCTCTTCAAAACGAAGACCCAACACCATAGGATGGTTGGGAAAAACAACCAGCATGCATGCAGGCGGATGAAGTATGTAGGGTCCCGGCCCTCCCAGCGAATCCCAAAACGCAGCAAGAGCAGATCGATTCCTGATGTAGGAAAGCGCTTGAAATAGACTGGGATCGGGCACGTCCCTCTACAGGAGGAAAATTCCAAAGTAGTAAAAAAAAGTCTGGGACGATTGTTGGGGGATTTGTGTGACAATGTTTGAATATGTTTGGGGTGCCTTTTGAATGCTCCATCAAAATCCCCCTGTAAAGGGACATGCCCGACATAAACCTACCTTCAACAACCGACCAGTATTCCGACCGCGCACAGCTGAACCAGCTCGCTCTGACCAGGCTTCCGAAACGGATCCAGCGGCGGTGACAAAGACCCACAGTAAGAGCCACCCCACAGAACGAGAACAGGGGAGGCGCATCGGTAAGTTTTCCTACCCTGATTTGGCTACCTACCAGACCGCCCCCTTCCAACCCGAAGACCCGAATTTCGGGTTGGGGGGGGTCCCGGGCTTCATATATGGGTTTCGATCTTCCCGACCCCCCCCCCCATGGGAAAGGAAGGCAAATTGGCACCTTCGGGTCGGGTTGGGGTGGTTTGGTGAGTGGTGATGATTGCCGAGGGAGACCTCGATGGAAAGAAACAGGGTCAGGAAGTTCCGGATGCCGAAGCCACCGCAGCCCGGCTTGATCTTCCTCGGCTTGCACGTGGCTGGGTCCGTGCACTCCGAGCAGACTCGCTGTTCAGCCGCTTTTCTGCTTGCCAAGGTCTCAGGCCAAAGAGCTGAAAGCCCAACAAAAAAAACTCCGAAGATGACTTACGAAATTACCCCAATCACTCATCTCCCGCACGCTGGAAACCAAAACCAAGTGAAAGCTATGTTGCTCTCTCTATGTGGTGTTGTATATGCGTGACTTCTACATGCCGTAATCAATGTGTGCGATGTGTGTGTGTGTGTGTGGCGCCCTCTGTATGGTGCAAGCTATGTGGCGCAATATACGCGCTGCAAATCTACATGGTACAATCTACGTGGTGAATGCTGTGGTGCATGCTATGTGGTGCAAGCTGCGGGGCGAAACAGACAAGCAGTGCAACACACAGGGCGCAAGCCGACCGTGTGGTGGTCTCCGTGGCGCACGCCATACGGCGGTGAAAGCTATTGGGGCGCAGGCGTGCTGCTAGCCGTGTGGTGCAATCGACATGGTGCAGGATGTCTGCGCTGTGAAACTTGGCGGCGCGCCCACCGGGCGCCCACGAGCGCCCACCAGTCCACCGGGCGAAAGCCTGCGCACGCTGACCCCGGGCGCACGAGGCGTCCACAAGCGGCGCCCACGGGCGCCCACCGGGAAAGGCCTCGGCACACCAACACGCACGAGGCGCCCACGAAGCGCCCACGGAGCGCCCACGGGCGACCAGGGGGCGAAACCCTGACATAACCTCTGTGAGCCTGTATGATCCCCCCCCAGAGCGTAAACTGATTCTCTACTCGAGGCCCCTATTGACGGACTGGGGTCCAACCAAGGAGGAGGAGGAGGAGGAGGAGGAGGAGAAGGAGGAGAACCAGCGTAAACCCAAGAGTCACCAACGATGTTGGAATACACCCTCCCTCCAAGCTCCCTCTTCGCAGGCCCCTGCGACGGTTCATTCTCATTGAAGGAAATGCCGAGTTGGAAGACAACCGTTTGAAGACCCTGAAGCATGCCAAAACATCGTTCTCGGGATTCCAACACCACGGATCAACCTGACTGATGCGTCTTGACGATCCTGAATCGTGCTAGAACGCCATTCTCGGGACTTCAGCACCGCGAATTAACGTAACTGTTGCACCGGCATCATCCTGAATCCTTCAAAAACACCATTTCTGGGACAAGGAACCGCCCTCAATCCGTGAAATTCTTGCAAATGATTCAAACGAATGTGCGCGGCGCTAGAGAGAGCCACACTTCGAAAACGATTCGCCCTCAATCCGTGAAACTCTTGCAAATGTTTAGAACGAATGTGCGCGGCGCTAAGGCGAGAGCCACATGTTCAAACGACCCGCCCTCCATCTGTGAAACTCTTGCCAATGCTTAAGCTTCAGAGGCATAACTGGTGAGGAAATCTCGGGCGAAACGCCCGGCCCGCCCTAAAGACTGGCCTCGGGGTGCGACAGGGGAAAGTTATGTATAAAGAAAATGAATGGAGGAGGAGGAGGAGGAGGAGGAGGAGGAGGAGGAGGAGGAGGGGCAGGAGGAGAGGGGCGAGTTCATTATCCGCCAAGAACAACAGGGGAGGGGAGGGGGATGCAATGCCAAAGACCTCCTGAGGTTTGCCCCACACAGCGCATGAGCCGCAAACGGAGCACCCGAGGGCACCAGCTGGGCGCAACGCCAAACACGATGCGCCCACAAAGCGCCCCCTGGCGCCCAGCGGGCGAGACCCCAACACATGCACAGAGCTGCTCGGCAATAAACTCTCAGAGGCCCGCGGGGACTTCTTGGATCGGCGCCGCCCACCCCCCCAGCGCGCGGAGCGCGCCATGGGGCTGCAACCGAGGCGCCGCCAAAACGGGCCTGGTACACACTCGAAACTCTGGTCAAAAGAACACGCAACACGTACCGTTTTGATACGGAATGCAACACGTAGACTGAACACGTGGGTCTGACGAAACACGTCCGCCAGAACGTGGACCCATACGCTGAGCCAACACGCAACGTATGGGCACGAACGTGTTGAACACGGCAGGTGTTGCGTATCAAAACAGGCGTATCGAGGCAGCTTAAGGCCCTGAGAGATCCTCAGGGCCAGCTCCATGAAAAGATGGCTCGGAGGCCGAGCCCAGCCCGCTTGAGGCCCGCGATGCCTCGGGAGGGTACTGCGACGCCCGACTCGGAAGAAGGGACCGGCCGAGTGGCACACAGGAGATGGTCGGCCTCGAAGGTGGAGCGACCCCAGATTTCTTCACGAGAGGCCCCAAAAAAACCAAGGCAGTGCAACTTCGAACAGAAATTCAACTCAAAATGATCCATGTCGTAGACTCGCGGATGCGGCCAACGAAATCTTGCGTCTGTTAGGGCCAGCACTGGGGGCGCACCGCTTCTCTCCCGCGCCTCGAGCACACTGGCCCTCGGGCTCTCCACGCTCTTCTCGCCACCCCTAGGCAGGCTCCCCTTGGCGGACTCAGCCACGCAACAAACAAAGACTTGGAGTCCCGAAACGGTGCGGTGACAGACCGTGCGGTGACCTCGAAATCCCCCAAGACCTCACTGCACGGTCCGTCAACGCACGGCTTTGGAACCCTGGAGCTCCAGTCGCCCGAGACCTCCTCGGAGAACGACCCGAGTGCCAAAACCGCGCGGTGACCCCGAATCCCCACCGACTCACCACACGGTGTGGTCACCACCCCGTTTGGGCCCCCCCCCCGAAAAGACAGGCACGATGGACGCATTGCCAGAACACGAATGGGGCAACTGTTCAACGAAACAAAAATCAGCGCCACCATGAGCCCATCGGGTGGGACCCACCCCTGGGCGGTGGCACACCTGAGCGTCGTCCAGTAGTGAGAGAGACGGGAGCGGTGATCTCTGCGTCTGCTCGGAATGGCCAATCGCACACGTGGAGCCAAGCCGTTCCACCTCACCGTCACCCTCCTCGCCATCCGTCTCGAGCTGGCATCTTGAGCCACTACCCGGTGCAATCGTGATGGCCACCATTTTGAGCCGAGCAGTGTTCTGACACCGAGGCCCCGCCGAACCCCTCGAGCACGCATAACAGGAGGAAAAGCGCATGACGATCGCTGATCCTGAAATTGCTGGAGTGAAACCGCAACACGGCAGTACACATCGCGACATGGATATGGAGCTGCTGGACGGACATGGATATGTGGCCCCGCTGGTCGACGTATGTCGTGCATGGAAGTCATACCAAGCAAAACTGCGAAACGACTCCCTTTCAAATGCTACTCTAAACGCACTGGGAAGACACACCAATCGAAGAATTACCCTGGCCAACCATCTGGCAAACCCCATTCAGCCCTCAGTCTAGCCCTCCCTGCCAAGACTCCTCCGGCGAACCCTGGTCACAAAAATCCCTCGGGCCTCGGTGACGGCAGCGGCTCCGACCCGACACCCACCGAGACAGCTTCCCGCCACCCCTCCTTAAGATTTGCCCGTGTAACACAACCTCCCCACCCCAGTCAGATTCCACCGCCCGGGGCCACGCCCCGTATGCACCACGCCCTGGTGAGGGAATCCTGTAAGTCCAGACACACGACCAGGACCCTCGCCACCCCCCAGGACTGTTGGGTACAGAACGTATGCTTCTTGAGGGGAACGAACAATGACATAAACAAAAAAACAAGGAGGTCCGCGCGGATTTCCTGGATCCGCGCTGGACAACCCCCTCCCTGGCGCGCGGGGCGGCGCCGGAGGCGCCGCCCAAGGGCCCCAGCGCCGATCCGAGAAATCCGCGCGGACCTACCAGTTATTATGTTCATGTCAGTGTTCGCTCCCCTAGTATAGAGTGTACACGTCGTTCATTTCTAATCGTGCTCATCTCCAAGTGTGCTCGTTTTTAATTGTTCTTGGCCCCTAGGCGGCCAGGAAGAGGCCGAGGATAGGACAATCAGAAATGGAAGGATCTTGGCCCCCCCCAGGGAATCAAAAGAACTTCCGAAGCATTAGACATGAACAATGCGTCTGCTTCTTCGGCGGCTCTCTGGCTTCTGGCCGCGCCTTCGAAGCCGGCCCTCCTCCGAAGCTTCTGCGCCTCTCGGAGGCGCCGGCGTGGCCGGCGCCTCGCTCGAGGACCCCTGGCAGCGTCCAGGCGGCCGAGGTCCCCCCCCCGGTTGGCCCGGGGCTCCCGCAGGGCCTGGCGAGGCAGTTCTTGTCAGCCAACAGCAACCCTTGCGGCCACGCCTGGTCAACATAGATCCTCTGGCGCGTGCTGTCTTCCAGCTGTGCACACTCGCCTCTGCTCCTCGGCAGCCGGATGCTGTCTGCCAGTGGAGCGCGTGCCGGCTCTGAGGATCACATGCCGATGCAGTCGAGGCCAGTCCACAAGAAGGCTTCCAGGAAGAAACCCAACCCTGAGACCCCAGGACGTCCATCGGTTTCTGGTGTGATAACGTCACGCTTTCCATCGCAAAACCATCGGAACCCAAGAAAGACAGGGCACCCTGGAGGCAAGAAGGGTGTTTCTCGGCAGGGGCCTCCAGTGTAGGGCCAGACTGGCTGGCACGCGCGCGTGGGCCCAGATGCTCGACGTCGGCACTGCTCGCGGAGGCGAGGGCGAGGAGCACGAGGGCCTGGACTTCGGGCGGGCATGTCCCCATACAGGTGGATTTGGGACGAACAACCAACAAATCCCCAATTTTTCTTTAAGCAAAAAACGAACAAACAAAAAACTGCAGAGGGACAGGCCCGACTTGAGCCTGGAGGCCTGCGGGGCCCCGGATCTGGCCGGAGCCGCCGCGTTCCCGCAGAGCGCCGGCATCTCGGCATCCCCACCTCGAGTCGCAGGCTCAGCCGGACGCCACGATCAGTCGACGAGCGCGCTCCACGACTCGCAAAGGATCTGCTCGCAAATGGCCTGGATCCCCCTCGGGGGATCGACGATAAATTACATAAAAGCAGACATGTGTTTTTTCGGACGCTTGCGAGTAGGCACTTTGCGAGTAGTGGAACGCGCTCGGTGAATCAGGGTCGGCACGCTGGGGGCGGACAGCCCGTGGCCGGGCAGGCTGCGGCGCGACGCGGCGCCGAGGGGAGCAGTCTGACTCGGGGTGGGGGGGGGTCGAGGAGGGCAGGAGAGGTGCAGGAAAGGCGCAGGAGACGTGCAGGAGAGGCGCAGGAAGAAGGAGGAGGAGGAGGAGGAGGAAGAGGAGGAGGAGGAGGAGGAGGAGGAGGAGGAAAAGGAAGAGGACCCTGAGGAGGAGGAAGAGGAGGAGGAGGAGGAGGAGAAGGAATAGGAGAATGAGGAGGAGGAGGAAGAGGAGGAGGTTTCCATCCAGAATTCCATTCACCGAGCCGACGTCCTGGCACCCCAGCGGGCGGTGGCTGCGGAGGTGCTTGGGCCCCCGGGGGGGCCCGAGGGTATCCGTATCCCAACGCCTGCCGCGGTCCCCGAAGATCGACCCCCCGGGCGGTGGCTATGGATAGAGCCCCGCCTCGGACTCGTCTCGTCTCGTCTCGTCTCGTCTCGTCTCGTCTCGTCTCGTCTCCTCTTCCTCCTCCTCCTCCTCCTCCTCCACCTCAACCCCCACCTCCTGCTCCTCCACCACCTCCTAAGACCTCCTACCCCTCCCCCCGGCGACGAGCAGCAGCAGGGGTGGCGCGGCCTCGTGCGAAACGAGGGGGCGATCGAGGCATCCCGCACGCGGGCGCCCCCGCCCTCGTGCAGGGGCAAGGCCCCCACGGCCCCTCCCGCCCCTCGCTTGTCGGCCCACCCTGCTTTGGCCAAGGTCGGGGGCGCGCAGACACGGATTAGCGATCCATGGATCTGGCGCGCGGTCGCCTACTCCATGGATCGGGGGAAGTGCCCTCCCCAAAATGCGGCCGGTGCCGCCTCGCCCGGCGGCGGAAATCCGCGACAACCCACGTCCCCTTATCTTTGCGATCGCCTGACAAGGCCACGCCAACGGCGATGTTGGTTAACGGCGATATTGGGGATCTTGTTTTCCCGACGCCGAACTTGCGCAGAACAACATGTAGGAGAACACAAGCGAGCCTTTCCTACAACTGAGTTGGCCACAAGCCACCCCCCACGTACAATACCGAAGCCTGCATCACCGTTGCCTAAATCGCCGTTCGCGTGCCTGCGGTCTGGCGGCACGCACCAGGGAGAAAGGGGGAGTGGGCAGGGCTTCTTAGAAGGAGGCTGGTTCGCAGAAACGTGGGTGCTCCTGAGAAGCCTTCCCCCCGCCCCCTGCCCCCCTCTGCGCGCCACCAACCTCGCTCGTCGCCCCCTCCTCCTGCTGATCTCGAAGGCTGCCTGGCCGCCCGCGGCGCGGCGCAGTTCCGCGGCGTGCGCCTGCGTGCCTCCCGGCCGCGACGGCTGCCGCAGCACAGGCGGCCTCTCGCGGCCGCGCGCTCCGGGGCAGCGGGCGGCCCCCGCGGCCTCCCCCGGGGGTCCACGCTGACCCGCCCTGCAGGGCGCACCCGGCCGTGGCGGCGAGACGCCTCCGGGAGGCCCCGACGAGGACGCGCGGCGCCAGGGCCGCCGCTGTCGCCCCGACCGCGGCCCCTCCCCAGCGGCTCTCGGGCGACGGCTCGGGCCTCACGCGGCCGCCGGGCTCGATGCTGGGCATCCTCGGACCGCCCGCGACGAGGCGCAGCCGATGGGAAGCAGCCCGGGTGCCGAAAGTCTTCGAAAAGCTCTAGAAGTCACCCAGAACCTTCGAAAACCTTCGAAAACCTTCCAAAACCTTCAGAGGCCTTCCGAAAACAGCCGGCCCTCCTTCTCCCCTTCCAACGCGCGTCGCGCCCGCGGGGATGCGGGGCGCGGCCCACTCCCTCGCCATCGCTCGGACGTCTATTCCCCGTGCATTTGTCTGCTTCGCGCGTTCGCAAGATGACCAAATACGCTCCTCGAAGGCCCTCGCCGAGAAAAGAAGCACGCATCCGAGCGATGCCAGGCTCCTGGATGAACTCCAGGAAGGGGGCCTCGTGGCCGGTCTGGCGCTCCAGGATCTGGGGAAGGTCCGCTTCTTTCAAGCAGGCAGACGCGGCACGGACTTGAGCTTTGGCGAGCCCGCGCGGGCTTCTTGGATCGGCGCTGGACCCCCCCCCCCTGGCGGCGCTTCTACCGCGCCCAGTGCGCCTGTGGGTGGCGGGGCGGCGCCAATCCGAGCAATCCGAGCGGCCCTCCGGAAAGTCATGCTCACCCATCGGTCGGAAGAAGTGGGTAGACATATGAGGGAGAAAGGCATTGAGAATGGATCGGGCTTCCGCCCGCCCCCCGAAGAGGAGGGAAGAGGGACAACCGGTCGACTCTTGAAGTAAGAAGGGCGCCCAAAGTAAATTGGAATCTGGGAATCCAAAAATACCTACTCTCAACGACCGATGGGTACACGTCGTTCATTTCTAATCGTGCTCATGTCTACTTGTGCTCGTTTCCCATGTTTCCTGGCCCCCTCGTGGCCAGGAAGAGGCCCAGGGAAGAAGAATTAGAAATGGAAGGATCGTGGCCCCCCAGAAAATCAAAGAACTTCCGAAGACCTAGAAATGAAGAATGTCTATGCATGCGCTCGCCGGGGGGGCGTGCTGGGGCGCGCTCCTCCCCCGCCTTGCTTCCCTCCCTCACTCCCCCCCTCCCTTTCCCCCCGCGCTTGCAAAAAAAGAGTGCGTGCACTGCACCCGCAGCTTCGGTTTAAGTCGGGCCTGTCCCTCTACAGGAGGAGTATTCCAAAATAGTCACAAAAAAAACAACATGGGGACGATGTTAAATATTGGGGGTATGTGCTTTCCTTCGTCGAAAAAAACCCTGTATGGGGGGGCACGCCCGACCAAATCTTCTGTGCTTCCTGGCCTCCCGCCTCGCCCGCGCGGCCCGGCGGAGCCGGCGCAAGCGCGCCCTCGCGCCGCCCCCCGGGAGGAGGAGGGAAGGGTGCGGCGCTCGGGCCCGGGCCGCGGAGGGCACACCTCGGGCCGGGCGGAAGAGGGGGATGGCAAAGGGGGGGGTCCTCCTCCTCCTCCTCCTCCTCCTCCTCCCTCCTCCTCCTCCTCCTCCTCATCCTCCTCCTCCTCCTCCTCCTCCCTCCTCGGTGGGGAACGAATGGGGGGGATAGCAAAGGGCAGGGTAGGGAATCAGCTCACGTGGCTGAATTTCCTGGCGCCTCCCGGCGCCAGGAGGCACCCATGTATCGAGGGATGGGCCTGGCGGCGGGGCCGGCTGCACGCAGCAGAGTTCGTAACCCCCCCTTTCCCTATCCCCCCCCTTTCGTTCGGCCCGAACACCGCAGGTCACCCTGTCGCGCCTGCGGGCCACCCGGTTGGCCCGAGACTCTGGTACGAGATCAGCAGAAGAAAAAAACGCCATGAACATAAACTTTTGGCGCTCCGCCGGATTTCTTGGATCCGCGCTGGACCCCCCTCCCTGGTGCCAGGGGCGGCGCCCTCCTCTGCGCTGGATCTGCGGAGCGCGCCAGGGGCGGCGCCGGAGGCGCCGCCAGGGGGGCCCAGCGCATATCCAAAAAATCTGCGCGGAGCGCCAACAGTTTATGTTTATGGCGCTTTTTCCTTCTTCGAGAGATGTGCCATTCCTCCC
Source organism: Prorocentrum cordatum (assembly GCA_963575745.1). NCBI lineage: Eukaryota > Dinophyceae > Prorocentrales > Prorocentraceae > Prorocentrum > Prorocentrum cordatum. The sequence continues at coordinate 264,531 of CAUYUJ010014615.1, forward strand.
GCGGCCATCGCCCACGCTCAAGATCCACATATGATCAGACACCTTGTTAAAAGAAGCGCAGGGGCACACGAGTCGCTGAGCGTTGAGCTCTCCTGGAGGTGGCCCAGGGCTTCTGTTGGGCCACGGGGACATCGGGAGGTAAGAAACTTCGGCGGGGCGCCTGAAGCGGCAACGTGCCTACTGTACGCTTCTGCTCCTCGTGCTCTTCCAATACGCAGGCCGCCGCAGGGGCAACCCCCCATGACGCAGGACGATCCATCCAAACCGGATCTGGGTCTCCGAGATCCAGGGAAAGGGCGGAGGGAAGGATGGTAAAGAGTGCAGAACGACAGATGACACATGACACAACAAAAACTACCCAAGCACGGCCCCCTCCTACAGCAGCAAAGGCGAAGATACGGGCCGCAGACTAGAAGGTCGAATGGTGAAAAGTGCAAACGTGCACGTCCGTGTATCATTCGGCGTGCCTGAGAAAGTACGGTCATGTGCACCTTCGAGCGCGTTTGTATATTTTCGGCGATGACGGGCGTCAGTGGGGACAGCGGTGGGGGGGGGTATGACGTAACGCCTCCCCCCGCCGTGTGGCTCCGGCACCACAGCCGCGCCCGCGCGCACGACGACGATGCGCGACGAGCGATGCGCGACGAGCGACGACGACGATGACGACGCGAGCAGCATGTAGGTGGCGATCTGCCCCACAGCGCGTGCGTAAACCACAATGCTCGCGTGCACCGCAATGCGCGTGTACACCACAACGCCCGCGTACACCGCAACAGCCGTGTGCAACGCAGCGCCTGTGTACACCACAGTGCTTACGTGCACCACAGTGCTTACGTGCACCACAGCAAATGTGTACAGCGCAGCGGCTGTATGTGCAACACAGCGCCTGTGTATACCAGAGTGCTTGCGTGCACTGCAGCGCCTGTGCACACCACAGCGCCTGTCTACACCACAGCATCCGCGTGCAACTCTGCGCTGGTGTACACCACAGCGCCTGCGTGCACAGGACAGGTTGAAGGAGCATGTAAGAAAGGATCTGCTGCGGACAGCTACACGCCACGCCAGGGAAGTGCGGTTAATAGAATGCGACGTTTTTCCGTCCTCCCTCCTCCTCCTCCTCCTCCTCCTCCTCCTCCTCCTCAACCTCCACCTGCAGTTGCACCTCCTCCTCCTGCACCTCTTCCTCTTTTTCCTCCTCCTCCTCCTCCTCCTCCTCCTCTTCTTCTTTCTCCTCCTCCTTTCTGCTCCTCCACCTTCTCCTCCTCCTCCTCCTCCTTCTCCTCCTCCTCCTCCTCCTCCTCCTCCTCCTCCTCCTGTCACCCTTCCCCCCTGTCGTGCGGGTCAGCGCCACATGACACGTGCGCATCTCAGCGTGCACCGCAGAATGGTCTATTGAATCAGTCCACTTGGTTCTGAGACGGCCAACTTTGCGGGAGACTCCTGGACGGAGATGGGAGGAGTCAGGATGACGTGGGCGGACTCGGGAGGTCTCGTAGAGTCCAGCGGCGCTTCTTTCTCCAGCGGCGTAGATTTCAGAGGCCTTCCACCCAGCCCACGCCTCGGGGCGTCGCGCAGCTACCGAAAGAGACACCACGGGCGCTTCTCTTCGCTCACACTTCGGCCTCCGTGAGCAGCCTCTTCGTCGGGGCGCGGGGGCCGCCACCACGGACGGGGCCGAGAACTCCCGGGCCATGGCCGTGAAAAAGCCACTCCGCCGGAGGTCTGGCCCACCCCTCCCGCGTCGTCGGAGGTCCGGGGCGTCGCCGGTCCCCCGCCAGCCTGACCCGCCCGCCCCTCTCCCGCCCCCCAGGCCCTCGCCCCCACACCACCGCCGCTCCTCCGCTCCAGCCCCTACACCCCTCATCCCGGCCATGCCCCTCGAGGTGCAGGGCCCTGCCTTCCACCACCGCCCCAGGCGAAGCGCACAACCGCGGCGTGACAAACAGACGCCTTCGACGTGAAGATCTGCATGAGCATGTCCCCACCTCGGCCGGCGCCAGAGGCGGCGGCTCTCTCTCTCGCCACGCCGACTGCCAGGGCCCGCTGCGTCGGGCGAGGGCGCGTGGGCGGGCGGCACGGGAGCTCCAGAGACGACGGCGATCCAACGAACGCCTCAAAGAGCACGCTACGAGGTCGACGCTTTCTGCTGGGGCCCGGACACACACCTCTCCCACAGTGCGGCGAACGACCCCTCTCCGAGCCAAGCGTGCTCCTGCTCTCGGCGCATGGGCTCAGCAGATCGAGGGGTGGGGGGAGAGGTTCCGAGGCGACCGGGGTGTCTGAACTGGATGGGGCCCAAGAAAATCGACCAAGAAGGGGGGCCGAGGCCAACTCCGTTCAAGCTCGGTCCACGGACCCCTCCTGGGGTCCATCTGCGGCAGTGCTTCCCCCCGGCCCCGTTGTCCGCAAACGGCCACCGATGGCCGAAGGAGGCAGGAAACCTTCCCGAACCCAAGACCTCGAACCTCTTCCCGCCCTTCCCGAACCCCAAACCCCAAACCTCCCCGAACCCAAAACCCCAAAAACCTTCCCGAAGCCAAGACCTCGAACCTCTTCCCACCCTCCCTGCTGACCGGCACCAGCGCTGGGCCACCCCAAGCTGCGATCGGCGGCGAGCCCCGGGGGGGAGAGGAGAAGGAGAAGGCCTTCTCAGAAGGCTCGGAGGCCCCCCGGCCTTCTGAGAAAAGTCTTCTGCGCCTTCCCCGAAGGCAGGAAAGAAGAACCTCTCAGGGGGCGTCTCGGCAGCACCCGCCGAAGAGCCCCGCGGGCGCGGGCGCTCGGGGGCGTCCAAGAGGGGGGCGTCCAAGAGGGGAAGAGGGGGGGGGGGGCGCAAATCATGGCCGGCGGCGTGTGCGCGGCCCGGGGGGGAAGCCACAAACGCGTTGGAATGAGAAGAGGCGCCATGAAATCTCGTTGGAATGAGAAGAGGCGCCATGAAATCTGGGGAGATGTCATGGCCCCCGCCCTGAT